>CM052138.1:4980091-5160270 GCA_028454255.1 Halictus ligatus
CCACCATAAACGTTCCCCACTAAGACCGTGGACTGGTCACGTGACGTGCAGCATGGTGCCGCGCGCGATTGAGGCTACGCATGGTACCGTTCAATTTGAATCACATTGGGTTTGGTAGTGGTACCTTGAGGACAAGCCCGAACCGGTAGTTACAATTCATTTTATTTATAATAAAGACTGTTTATAATCTTTGGAACGATTCATATGATTCATTTCATTCAGTTGGTAACACGCTCAATAACCTAAAATTTGCGACATATCACGCAACGTATCACGCCCCACTCAATTCCCGTCGCGCACGCGCAACGTTGCGCGTCACGTGTTACTCTGGTCCTCAGAGAGGGGGTACATTGTATTCCCCTCGATTTTCTCGACCAGGCGACACCGATCGAGAGTTCTTTTCAAAACTTTGCAGAAATCTCTGAGAAGGTTCAATTAGAAGCTCCTGGACTCTCAGGAAATGGTCTTTCGAGTTCTTTAGGAATTCCAAGAGAAAATATAATAAAGAAACTCTGATGAGCTAGTAGAAAGATCCTTTGAGTCACCGCCCTAGGTCTTCGGAGAGTTCTTTTCGAAAGCTTGTACGAATTCTTGAGCACGATCAACTGAAAGCTCTCGAGGCCTTAGAAAAGCTTTCTAGAGAAGATTCTTTTGAGAAGATTCCGAAGAAAGATTCTTCAATTAGCGTCGGCAGAGATCTTGGATAGAAGTTTTTAAAATCTTATCCGTCAACAGATCCAACTAATGGTGAGGACTTCTGGAACCTTGAGAGTCCTTTCAAGTCGCTTCGAGGGTCCCGTGGAGAGTTCCAACCAAGAATATCTGGTGAATAATTAGAAAAGATTTCCCGAGAACCTCGGAACATCCTTCGACCAGGACTTTCCGAGAAGCTTCGGAACTTTTTGCGGAAAATGTAACCAAGAGTCTCTACGGACTCTTAGAAAAATTCATTCTAGGTCCTCCAGCGATCCTTTGACAGGATCCAACCATAAATCTTATTGGGCGATTAGGGAGATGTTTGCAAGAGTTTTCAAGGGTCTCTTGGACGACCCTAACAAAGAGTTTTAAGAATACCTTGGGGAGGTCGCTCCAGGAGTTCATGGGGTTGCTGGAGGAGGTTTCCGGATTGCAAGGAATTGCCCGGGGAGACGCGCCATCTTATTTAATTTGCAGACGTGATTATCACGATGACCACCGATCGGGCCATCACAAAAATTAGGTGCGATGAGAATGTTCCATCTCGTAACACAAGAACCGATAAATTAATGGTTTAATGACAGTGGCAATTTAAATCGTGAACCGAACGAATTGCGCTAAGTAATATAATCTAATAATCTCCATTGCGATTATTAATTAACCCCTTGCCCTACAATATCGTGTCATACTCGTGATGAAGATTCCGAACAGAGTCTAATAAATCTGCATATTATTAATGTCCTTTAAATAGAAATAAAATTCTATGTTGGCGTTATTAATGTACAGCTATTCAAGAACATACAATAGATATAAATTTTCTCCTTTTCTTAAGAAATTACGAATTACAAAACAGTTCTAGTCACTGAAACTGTGAAATCAGTCGTAGTGCAAGGGGCTAAAAAAAGATTTCGAAGCTTTTTTAAAACGTAGCATATTCAAAAGAGTGGATTCTCGTTCTAGTAAAAAAATGATATTAAAATCGCTTTGACGGCTCCAAAAAGTAACAGAAATATGATTTTCGACCAGCTTTCGGTCGGCGCCGAAGAGTCAGTGCGACTCGGGAAAAGTAATTACAGAGAATGTTCTTTTTTTAATAAAGAGGAGCAGCAAAAATGCTGTGATAATTGCGAAACCACGGGAACTAATGCACGGCATTCGAGCATGGAGAACAAGCACCGCGTTCCATTGAAAATTGTGCCCGCGATTCGTTTCCTCGCTGTCGTCGGCGATTTAAGGCGGCTTCGCGCGAGTTACCAGCCGGATTAGAAGAGAAACGGCTCTCGTTCAATTAATACACGGCTAACGGATAAATAGAGCGGCGGCATGAGATCCAGTCATTAACAAGGTACACCGGCATGGTGCGGCGGATGGCCGAGGGCTTGCGGATCAAGATTTGTTATTCGGACCTCGATAAATTCAGTTTTACGATCTATTTGATACGCATAAAAGAACCACCTTGCTAAGGATTCAAGCTGAGAAGCGACCGGGGTTATCAACGTTCCTTCGAGCCAAATCGCTGTGCTAACTACCTACAGTTTCGCGAATTAGCAATCACAGCTAATGTGGACAAATTGTAGTTGGCACCACCGCTTCTCAGGTAGCTACAGTAAAGTTTTGATCTAAGCCGAACGGAGCTGCACCCCGCGAGGGGTAGTAAACATGCCGCGTAATCCGATACCGGGGCGAGTATATGAACCACTACTAATCCGATTACAAAACTTCTTTATTTTTCATTATTTTTTTACACATTTTCATCTATTGGGAGATCCGTAGAAGTTACAACAAGACATGAAAGCATCAAAATTCGCAGTCTATTAATGAGAAACTGCATGACTGGAGTTTTAGATCCCGCAAATTCCAATGGAAATGCTCGACTAGGTTACAGAAAAAATGAATCTTTAAGGGAATTATTATATGAACGGGGATGGAATATCTAACGTAGGCTACTCGAAACGTGTGGCGTTATTGTGTTCAAGATTCGGTCGAGACTGACCAGGGACCGAAGCCAGTGTATTCGGAATCCGTGAAAGGTCGCATCATCTACAGAGTTCCTCTTACATTCTTCGAAAATATCGATTCCCGATGCTGGCTCGGACTCACGGAAGATTGATGGTGGCTATATCGGGTATAAGTCCATCGGTCGAAATCCCTAATTGTTCCTGAGGGTGGACGCGAAGTCGTTGGCTCCTGGGATTGACGACCATTGCGTCTTACGAGGGTGCCGGTTTACGACGCCGTCTGGTGCTAACGAGGCCATGGTTTCATATGAAAATATGGCCACCATCTCACCGCCTTCTTCTTCTTCTTCCTCTATTCCGCTATACCAAGCTCTCGATGAGTCTTCTCCACAGGCCGTTTCAGAACACTCGGGCAACAACTACGCTGGTGGGTACAGCTCGCTGAAGCGAGGAGGAAAGTTTATACAGGGTGTCCCGTTCGAAGTTTACCACACAATTACGGTAATATCGCGATACATGTGAAAACTTCGGGAAAAGCCGCTCTATATTATACTATACTATATGATATACTATACTGTACTGTACTATACTAAAATATACTATACTAAACTATACTATACTATATTATACTATACTAAACTATACTATACTATACTATATTATACTATACTATACTATACTATACTATACTATACTATACTATACTATACTATACTATACTATACTATAATATATACTATATACAGGGCTATATACTATAATATACAGGGTGTCCCACATAAATGGGAACACCTAAATATCTTTCGTATTTATAGTCCTATCAGAAAACTTCAGAGAACAAAGTGTCAATATTCTAGGGGGCAATATAATGGTGAAGAAAAAATTTTTTTTGTCGTGTTTTTCAACGAAATTTCAAGATCACCGATATTTTTTTAAATGGTATTTTTTGAATAGTATATGTTTTTTACGATAGCATGATAGACAATAAAAAACTGAATTTGGTTCGATACCACCTTTTTGAGCTTGAAATGATCTTGGGCAAGAATAATCATGTTGAAGTCGATGAAATTTGCAAGTTTAAAACTTACGTGTTTCAGCAAAGATTGCGCGTTGTTTACGTAGGGTTGACCTTTACATGTAATGTTCGAAATATTGACCATCCTCATTTATGCAATGTTGCAATCTTTTCATAAATGATCTGTAGGCATTGTTGATTTCCTGAAACGTAATTGCAGCACATGCTGCAGTAATCCTTTGCAGTAATCCTTTCTTACTGGTATAAAGTATGCTGCATTTTTACGCCAGGATTTGTCGGGCCTTTTAAAAGAAATTACGTTATTCGATCGGGAGCGCATGTGGTTTCAACATGATGGTTGTCCAGCGCATTATTCTAAAGTTGTTAGAACGGTGCTAAATACGAAATATCCTGGACGCTGGATTGGGCGTTGAGGACGAATTCCATGGCCAGCCCATTCTCCGGATCTGACACCATTGGACTTTTATCTATGCGGCAAGATAAAATGTATTGTGCACAAAGATAAACCCACAACGCCAGAGGATATGCGGCAAAGGATTACTGCAGCATGTGTTTCAATTACGTCTCAGGAAGTCGACAATACCTACAGATCATTTATTAAAAGATTTCAACATTGCATAAATGAGGATGGTCAAGATTTCGAACATTTATTATGATATGTAAAGGTCAACAAAGAACAACGCGCAATCTTTGCTGAAACACGTAAGTTTTAAACTTCCATATTTCATGCGCTTCAACATGATTATTCTTGCTCAAGGTCATTTGAAGTTCAAAAAGGTGGTATCCACTAAATTCAGTTTTTTTATTGTCTATCATGCTCTCGTAAAAAAATATACTATTTCACTTAAAAATACATCGGTGATCTTGAAATTTCATTAAAAGACACGACATACAAATTTTTTCTTCACTATTATATTGCCCCCCCCCCGCAATAGTGTCACTTTGTCCTCTGAAGTTTTCTGATAGGACTGTAAATACGAAAGATATTTAGGTGTTCCCATTTATGTGGTACACCCCGTATACTATATACCATTACGATACCATAGTAGAGTAAATTGTGTTGTATATGGATCGCTTTAGATTGAACTGTTTACATTGGTATAATGGAGCGTTCGTGCACTATCGATTTGGACAATCGAAAACTGAATCGTAAATTGAACAAGCAAATGTGTTCGTAGACGCGTCGCGTTTGATCTGGTTTCAATTAGAAAAATGTAACGAGTACGTACAAAGATAGTATTCATTAAGTTCTAGTATTAATGTCCGAGGTAATTTGAAGAACGTTCGACAGCACCACATATAGTTTATTTCCTAATAATCCATCGTCGTTTCCCGAGGATTAAAATATATCCACTGGTGGTTTCGCGCCGCGAGCATAGTCTGAGCAGGTGCAAATGGAAAACTCACGATACCGACGATCGATACGCGGCTTTTACAGTGCTTCCGTGTCTCGGAATAATCGCCGGGGTCAGTACGCGTTTCCAGCCGGATACTGGAGCGACTATCGCGGCCTGCCCCCGAGACTGTGGAATCGTCCTGATCGATTCGGTATTGCGGGGTTAGGGCAAACACAAAGCAGCTACATTCCGTGCGACTGCTTTAACGTCGCGGCGACTCTCGTCGCTTGCGAATTAATCCATCGCCGGATTGCTCAGTAAATATTGCTCTTATCTTGCTGCACGCACGACCTGGTCGTAAGCGTCGAGTATCCGTCCCGTGACGACTTTCATCAATGAAAATGATTGACGAACAACCAACAGTTCCGTAACAGCTCCGCGAGCACATAAACCTGTTTATGGAACAGTGCATTATCACGCTCCTCGGAATTAGTTGTACACAACGCTTCAAGATAATACAGTGATTTCTTTATATATGTCCCCGACGTCTGGATGATAAACGTCGCGGAATTGTCCACACCACCGCGGGGTACACCCCGTGATGACCTTGATCATCTTGGTTATTTCAAACAATAATTTGTGTTTGATGTTGAAAATGATTTTTGTTTGATCGGCAGTTGCGCGCAAGCTTGATGAGTTACATTTATGAATCTGCGAGTTGATTGCAAAGTGAATATTACCGTTATGTAGCTCGCGTGCTGCAGCGTGAATCGAGGATTTATTTCGTAACGCATTTATGAATGAAAATCATCGACGAGTGGGAAACACTCACGTGTAGGCTTCAGGGGAGAGCACTGTTAATAGAATACAATGCTTCGCAATGGCGTATGTTTGCGAAGTAATCCGGGAGTAGGTTGCAATGTAAATGTTGCTCTTACAAGCAACGCTGACTATGCATCGCAACCGACATACTGTACTACACGTGTACTATCTTAATTCCATATGTCGAACATTCTAGTCAAATAAACAGTTGGATCCGAAATAACATTATTTCGAATTGTTATTACCGACGAAGAGCAAGTTCAATCAACTTTGTCATTCGAACTTTACCCTTATTTTTATGTAAGTAAACTTCATAACAATAAAATAACGCAATTTTGAACTTCAAATGCTTGCAGCCCCGGTGTCAATTTTCGGAGAGGGTTTTCGTTCTTTCTGAATTTCATTTCTCTTCTAACTTGAGTGTTTACCAGCGAAAACTATATTAAAGATATTATTTTCGATATTATTTTAAGGAAAACTATATTAAGGATATTATTTTGAGCTACGTTGCACGGAGTGCGAAATTTTACGTTTCGAGAAAAATGCGTTTAAAGTTTGAGTAACGTACAAAATAAGTTACGTTTTTTTATACTCTGAGAAAATCTTAATTCATTTTAACTTACCACGGTTTTTTGCGATTTCAGTGACATAGAACAGATCTTTCTGCTTCGCACCTCTATTTTTTTCGCGCATGGGCTGAACCCTGTTTCAACATATTCCCGAATACCATGCAATGTTGACATTTCAATGTTTATCCCGTTCACCGATTGCGCCCTGCTCATCGTGGAAACACGAGCCAGTTTTACTGTACACATATCCCTGAATTTTCTATACGCATACTGTTTCGAAATCTTGATGTGTTCGTATTGTTATTGCGCACCGACAATTTTTCATTTTGGACTGTTACCCGCTCCACTCTGTAACATTCTTCTCTTTTTCCCGCAATAAAGGATACACACATACATTTCATTAAATTGCTCGCCGCAGTACGGAAATCGTTCTGGAAATTGCATGCTGAACCACCGTGCGAGATGCATTGTTGAGTTTTATATAGTTACCCGGCTGAATACTAAAAACAAAAAGGTTTGGATGCTGTTGTGCGTTAACTTTGGATATTTTTTGCCATGAAGCCAAAATACCTTTTTCGATCAGACTGTGGCGTACACTATGCGCGTTTCAGCACCATCCACAAGTTTTTAAACAAAGGAAAAATCGTAACTGTCTGTCGCGATTCTAGCTACGTTTTATAATTTCACGTTTCTGCACAGGGTATTCCAATAATGTATCACCTTGGAAGGGATGATTCCTGACACCATTTGAAGTAACTTTTTCCTTTACGAAAATGTTTTCCGCGACTTCATGAAGGAGTTATTAGGGATAAAAGACAGACCAATCGGAGCGCGAATACAGCAGGTGGAATCTGGCCCAGCCAATGGCAACGCCTCCCGCCGAACCGGGATTCCTCTGCTATAGCCGCGCTCTGATTGGACCATGTTTTTCGTTAATAGCTCCTTGATAAAACCGCGGAGGACATTTTCGCAAAGGAAAAAGTTACTTTAAATTATGTCAGGAACAAAGAAGGAAGTACATTTTTGGGACACCCTGTATAGTTGCAGTAAAGTAACCGACAAAATAAGAGAAAGGATCTGTTTGTCACTTTCACGTTTACGCGAGTGAGGTTCCGAACGATTTCAACCACAGTTGCCGCAAAATTGCCAAAAACATCCACGTTCCAGGATTCAGCACCGTTACCTACGTTTCCAAAAATCTGACAGGGTCACACCCGGGACCAGGAGGGTTCCCATAGTGATCACTTTTAGCGGACCATAACAACGCCATTCGGTATACGCAGTAGCTACATCCCGAAGTCGGAGGGTGTGCGAAGTCTAATTTTCTCCGAGACGAACGTGAAGGAAAACCGTAATCGCGTTTGTCGGGCGAATTTTTCCGTCGCATGGTGCTCATAATTCTCCGGCCATCGGCGCCCACTAGGAATCGTAAACAGGACTGCACCGGCGAGGGATACAAGTTTTATCGAGTTCGGGGACGCAAGGCGCATCACGAACGAGCATTCGACCGCTCGCGCTCGTCGAAACGAACAGTCGGCGTCCATTTTGCCATTATCCGGGCGAAATTGCGAAATTGCTAGAAAATCGAGCCTCTGGGCGCGAATCCGCTTACCGGAAACCGTCGCGCCGCGGCGACCGGAAACTACGCGTTACCGCGGCGATTCGTCGCTGCTCGCGACAGAACTCGTTATTTATCGCGAGCTATCGTATCGATTACGATTCGACCGCGGTTCACCTCCTCCACAGTGCCGAGAGCAAGGAAAATACACCGTCCCACAAAAACCAACGGGCTATTCTGGTCTAGAGTGTCATTTGACCCTTTGACTGCTAAAGGCATGCACGTAACCAGATATTCACGCTACTGCTAACTTGCGTTTTTCTTGCAAATAATAATTATTATAAAGAAATATAAACAGCAAGAGTAATACCGCTTTTTGCAAGGAAGCGCACAGAAATAATAATAATTATTCTTATGTGCAATGCACGCGCCATTTGTTACTTCTTTTTCGCTCGCCGTTTCGTGCTATTTTACAAATGATTTTACACACTTCCGTGGGTGTACGGTTCTTCAGCTTTTCCGAACTGCGTTAAACAATGAGGAATTTCGTTGAACCGTATACGGAGTGCATAAAACGACGAACGTGTGCAAGTGAAAAAATTCCCTCCACCTTTTTAATATTTTTTATTAAAACATTAAAAAAGAGGGCGAGATGGACGTAAAACTGGTGGGATATTTGACCTCATTTCTGCGACATGTTAAAAGTTTACGATCCTGTTGCCAGCCTGCTCTAATCCACGAAAATGTGAGAAAACCTTCGAGAGATTTTGTGATCTTTCTATTTATCGTGTTGATCTTATTCTGTGCAACTGACTGGATGATACTCGATGTATGATTTTTCTTTCTCGTACCATCAACGCGCATGATTTCTTTGAAACTTCTATGGGACCTTGAATATAGAACACGATTATAAAGATTTGAAGATGAAAATCAATTTTACGAGCACTTTACACATTTCCGCCAGAATTTTAGGATCGCGTGGCTGACGGAAAGGGTAGTTCGAGAATTCGATGAATAAAATATGAATGAATGTTTGAGAATTTATTCACAGAGAAATCTTTAGAGAATTTATTCGGCGTTGTTGGATCTTCTGACTAACAAAAAGACAAACTAAAAATGTCGAGGAAGATGTAAATAGAAAGACTGTATGTAAATATGAATACCGAGTACTCTGTACATACACTATCAAATATGGTTTCTATAGCCGTGTCTGACCAAAGCCGACTGGTTCCACTTGTCACGTTATTTGCTTACTATGAGTGGTAGAACGCGTATGTTCACGGAATTTCACGTTTTTATAGGATGACACAAAAGAATGGTGTTACATAGGATTTTATTTTCATGACCAATTGTGCCAGAATAAAAGTAACATTGTAGAATCCACCCACCGGTGGATTGTAAACACGATTCATTGCACATTTGTAAGTTCCGAATTCTGTAGATTCCTGTACTGTTTCTTTTTATTTCTTTCGATTTTTTTTTTTTCAAAAGCGGATCATCTAGTTCTATAAATTTTCTTTTCTCCGATAGTTTAACGCCTTTAAATATATATTTGTTGTAAGTTATTATACATGTGGTGAGATTGTTGGACACTTTCATTAGTTATTGTTTACGAGTTATAATATAAACATAGCTGTGGGAACCATCGAAAGCCCTGGATTACATACAAGATTAATCTGAAATAAATGTCCAGGAGGGAGGAACACTTAATCTAAAGAATATACTGTAATCAACATATGAAACTAAATGCATGAAACAATACCACACGGTATTGTCTACCCTATTTCGATGCCATCTCGACTTCAACGTGCACTCAGTATTATAAATCATATGAGAATTATAAAAGCTATTGTATGACATTGTGCTCGCCGTGCATTGAAATCGTACGAGGTTGAAAAGGATTGGCACGGCTGGAACATGAAAGCTCGATGTTTGTTAATTAATCTTCGCGCTGCAACGGCTCATCCACGGCGTATCATCTGGGCCACCTGTTCTTGGGATATGTAATCGAGTGTGCGTTACATCGCGTAATGAGTGCGGATTTTGCGAACAGGGTGGCTTCGGGGCGAATTAGCTCGGTTTGTCGGTCACCGGACCTGATTTCTGCAAATAGATCCTCGTCGGAGTGTTTGGGAAGCATTCTGCACTGATTCTGACCTGGCTGTAATGCGGCCCGAATCGCTCGAACTTACAAGCTGTTTCGCAGATTGGCATCGTCACGGCGAGCACACAGACCGAAAACTTAAACAACAATTGAAGAGCTCGGGGCAACAGACGGTCAGCTCAATTTCGACCACTTAGATTTTCGGAATCGTTCGGTGCAGCAAACAGTCAGAGCAACAAACAGTCACAGTCACGCCGTTTGTTGCACCGAACTATCGAAAGAATTTGCTTTTTTACAGTCACGTCGGAATCGAGCTGACCGTTCATCGGAAATTAACATTATTTACAGTGTAATTTGTCAGAAGAAAATTTGGGAACACTCATGTTCGTCACACTAAATTTGGATTGCCTCAATTGATTTTACGAATAAAAAATTTACTAAATAATTTATTGTCTTGTACTTGATTGATTGTACGACTTGAAAATCGACTTGAAAGTCTATTTAATAATAACTATTACAAATTTCCTTCATCAGTAACTGTCATGAGCGATCGAAATGAACTTCTCTCATTAATAAGTGCTATGAGCGATTGAAATAAATTTACTTCATTAATAACTGTTATGAGCGAACGAAATAAATTCGTTAACCGGTGAAGAAATTACACATAGGCCAGTTTTATCCGCGATTTTTCATTCCGCTTATCTCGTTTGTAACAGACATCGTTCGCATTTTTTTTCTACCACTATGTCTCGTTTAACCATCCGCTCTAACCGCAGATTCGTTCCCCGAAATTCGATGCTGAATTTATACGTTCGTTCTCATTGTTGAATTTCACGGACACGCGCGCCTGAATATTGTGAGAGCACAGTTCGAAAATTAACTGCATTTATCCAATATTTTTGGACGATCTCCGATTCATCGCCGGGGAGATTTCAGTATATTTTTCGGTAACAGTATCAATTTCAATGGGGATTCAATAATTCATTTGATATTATCAACGCCGTTCAAAATCCTGGTGGTCCATTTGACGCGATTAATCTCTACACACTCCTCAGAAATTCGTTCCTTTGTGAACTGCGGGAAAGGGAATTAGCGAATCATCGAACTCGAAATAAACGAAACAAATAATTTAATGACACTGCGCGCCGACGATAATATTGTGTTACGCCTCTTTGCTGCGCGCTCGCATAATGAGCCATTTAGCAGGACAAAGGAGCGACAGAGGTAGAGCCGAGGAAAATTCATCACCTTCCGAGTCTTTGTTACGCAATACCGCCAAAATAAGAGTCATAAATATTACAGTGATAAGATAGTCCGAGCAAATTCATTGTATACCAGCCGTGCAAAAAATACGAATTCATTCCACGAAGTAACTGCTGAAGCTCTAGTAAAACGCTGCGGGCACAAACGCGCGTGGAATGTACTGGGTATACTAACACACTGGGTATAAATGCGTTTTGCCATTCGAGTGCAAACCCCAATAAGATCCGCATAACTGCAAATAAAATCACGACAAAATGGTACTGTGTTATATCATTCTCGAGTCACCCTCGAGGCGAATTTGATTTGCAAAAGGATCAGCTTGATCTGAGAAAAAGGTGAATCTAATCTGTAAAATGGCGGATCTGATCTGTGTAATGGTTCATTTCGAGTGCAACACCTGTCTTTGGCTGGACGTTATTCGCGAAAGTACGATGCATGTTCGCGCGAAAACTCATTAGTCAGCTCCGTAGTTGCGTATCTTGCAAACTCCACGACGTATGCTCTTTCATTTGGTTCGGCGGCATCGGAAGAGGGGAAAGAACAAAAGGAATCAAAGGACGAATAAATATGTATTAACCAACGCAACGTACGTGTCGAATCCCCTTTCACCGTAATTCCATCATCCCGACCTGATTTCGATTGCGTTTCGCTGCTTTTTCCAACGATCCGCCCGGAGCGGAATAATCGCGGTAGCTTTTTTCCGGCTGGAAAGCTATAATACGCGGTGATATTTTCAAGGAATGGCGTTACCCTCGCCCCAAGAGAGAAAAAACCAGAAATTCGACGAAATGTACCGTACACCCTGCGTAGGTCTCCGTGCAATCCGAACGGATCGATAAAAATCGACCGCTCGTTGACCGACGGATCTTAAGTCTGTGACTAAACTTATCACATTTTTTGCTCTGTATTATCGATATTATTAATTCTGACGCCAGAAACGTGCTTAAAGTTTTTCGCTTTATTTCGCAGAGAATCAAGACAAAGCATAGTTCAATTTGCAGCTGGAGATATTTTCTAGCGCGTGCTGCTCTCGATTTCACCCAGAAAACTCATCCAATGGCATAAAAATCCTGGGATTCCACGGCATGCGCATCGTCAATTTTTGGCCTACTTCTAACACTTATATTATCAAATATCTGCATAATCTCGGCAGCTCCTGACCAGCTCGCGCTAGATTGAACCTTGCTCTTTCGAATGAGCCGTTTACCAGCGACAAAATATTCTTATATAAGGACGAAAACTTGAGGCACATAAAACCTTTTGTGACGATAATATAGTCACTCTACCTTATCGCGAATCTACGAAGATCGGGCACTTAAAACCTCGTTAAGGATTAACCCTTACTTTCGCAATCGCCAAATGAAAAGATTTTCGGAAATCATTCGAAACGTAACTAGTGGACGAGTAGAAAATTCTCTCTTTCTACAATGAAAGCAGACACTTTTGAATTAAACCTACCCACTTTTCCGATAAACGCGTAAAATCCGTAGTCTGTTAATAAACATGTCACCTTTGAACTTCGAGAACGTATTTATTGATCCTGGAAGCATGCAACGATATTTTTGTAACAAATATAATTTTATAATAAAACAAAATAAAATTATTGTTAAACAGAGAAGATTGTATAAAAATATGTAAAAATAGAACACCACAATGCCCGGGCAACTAACGTATCAAAACCAAGCGGTAAAATATTCCATTAAGGATAAATGATAATCATTTGTTTGCAGATTTGTATGCATCCATGGTGAATCCGTATGCGAAAATTACAATACAATAAAATATCGATTCGATGAAATTCAACGTTGTTCGTGATTCGATGCTGTGGTCTGATCGACAGAGGAAACAGACACTTGTTCAACGTCACTCATCATCAATGACGTTTCAACAATTTTATTTTGCAGAAAAATCCATAATTATAATCGTAACAATTCGATGTCTGCCATGGACAGAGCGTAGAAGTGTTCGAGATAAGAGTTACAGTGAATTCTCGATATAATATGTCAACAATACGGGTACAGTGATTTCTTTATATATGTCGCCATGGCCTGGATGATAAACGTCGCTGAATTATCCCCACTAGGGCGCGGTATATCGCGTGGGAGGCCTCGAACCTCAAGAGGTCTCTGACCCGTGTTGTTGACATATATCGAGAATTCACTGTATACCCCGCAGTAGTGGGGATAATTCCGCGCTGTTTATCATCCAGGCCTTGGCGACATATATAGAGACATCACTGTGGATAGTGAAATTTTTTGGCGAGAAAAAATTGGTAAAGAAATTTTTATATCTGACGTTCCATATCAAGTACGTTTACGCACACTCTATAAAAAATAGACAAACCGTAGGAGCGGTATCCGTAGGAGTGCGGTCGCCACCTAAACTGTACTAAGTTGGAAGACCTAACAAATAAAAAAGATGTAGTATGAGTAAGAATTTCATCGCAAAAAGTAAATTCTGCCAAACTGCCGACCTCGTCACAATACAGACGAGAAGAGTAAATCTATAGAAGGTATTTGCCAAATTTCAAGTAAATCGGATGATTCGTTTTCGAGATATCATAGCAAACAGTCGAACCATCTTCGTTTTGGAAAAACAAAATTAAAGTTTCAAATTCGAGGAGCTGCCAATCAGACAGATTGATCTGTAATATTTTTGGGACAGGACTTCTCAAATATGCAGAAGTAAGAAAATTTCGAGAGGATCAAATTCGGTTTGGAACGGATCAGGCAGGGTGACTTATTAAAGCCCTTTTAATGGAGCTTTGATGAACTTCAAAAACTAGAACAACGAACACTGGGAAGCGCGAGATACCGTGTCTTTATCTCCCGCTATTGTAATCACCCTCAGTCCTTTCTCAGTTCTCTCTCTCTCTCTCTCTCTCTCTCTCTCTCTCTCTCTCTCTTTCTCGGTTGCGTCGAAATTAACGCAACCTGTAAATAGCGTTTGTTCTTCGCGAGTCACACAAATATCTATTCCCACCGTGTAGGAACCTCGATAGTATCGAGCGAAGCTAAACGTGTGCCAGTTGCCGAGCAATTTTCGGTGTCTAGAATTTCGCTGGGTAGAGAACGATTAGGCTGCCTCGATAATAGTCACGATTCAGCCCCAGGCCTGTAAGATAAACGAGAAATCCCAGAAATTAATTGCAGGTCCCATTATTTTCGTAAGAAATTCCACCTCGGTGGTTAGGAACACTTCTCAGTTTCTTTGTACATCCTTTTTTCGGCCAAACAAATTGCGTCGGTGATGAAATTGTTTACGATTGCGTGTGAAGGAAATTCAGTCGTGATGCAGTAACGAAGAAGCAAGTGCCGATAAGTAATGAAACACTAGAAACAATGAAATTGTTTGATCCAGAAAACTGTAAGTTTCTATGTCATCCACTCTGCGAAACCAGGCGAAATTCAATTCTACGCGTAGACGGTACGGCCAGCGAATAAATTGCAGCTCAAGGGGCTAATGAAAAAGCGAGAATTTGTAATGGCGCAGGGGTGGCAACCATAAAAGGGGATCGTGACTCGCAGAAGGTTAGGAAACAATGAACCGGATCCCCATCGTCGTATGCTCGGGCTCCGAATGAAATTGTCAGAGTCGGTCGCGGAAGGGCCGTAGATTTTCTCGATGGGAAGCGTTGACTTTCATCGGAAGACCTCTATCGATGTTAACCCTCCGACGCCGGAGCTTGGGTCTGCTTTGATCAAGAATATCAATATTCATTTACTCCGTTTCTGGCGATTCAATCAATTGAACATCAAAAACGACAGAATTTCTAAAATCTGGGTGTAAAAAGCAGATACCAACACTGCACTGTAGTGCACTGTGCAGTGATTTCTCGATATATGTCGCCAAGGCCTGGATGATAAACGTCACGGAATTATTCTCACTACCCCGAGGTTTATCCCGTCAGGGGTCACCAAACTCGAGAAGCCTCAGACGACGAGGTATGTCTCCTGGACGATACATGACGCTGGCAAGACCCGTGTAGTTGGCATATATAGAGAATTCAACTAAAATCTGCATTGCTAAAATGGACCAGCATCTTCTCCCAGCACTCTGTGTCTTGAGCTGGACGAAGCCACCTCGGTAGACAAGGACGAAAAATGGATGCAAAGTGTACAATGTCACGATTGGAAAAAGTGAACGTGGAACGAAGAAAATTTTATCTTCGTTAATTGTCGTTTTACTGAAATCGATAAAATCAGTCCGATTTACGTTGTGTTTGGACTTATTTTAATCGGAAAAACCTCGACTATCCGTCGATACTACGATTGTAAAGCTAAGCAGACAATCGCTAAAAATGAAATTTCCTTTAGTACTTGTTCATTCTGTGCAATCGTGTAATGTAAATTTAACTGGGCAGTACTGTAACTTGCGAACAAGTCCGATAGACCACTCCGCGCGTTGAATTACGGCTGGCGGGCTCGATAAATCGCGAAGAAATGGGAATCGACCGCGTCCACTGTCGAGTTCTCGACAGGATAATGTGATTTTGGGGTAGGGCCGGATGCGAACGAGCCCTTTTGCGCCGGAAGGGCAGCACGCGGAACGATTCCGTGTGTGCACGCGCGCGGAAAACCTGATTTCCCGGCGATTTGACTAAGTAACGAAGTTCCCCGCTCTGTCCGTCCGAATTCGGCGAACCGACGGGCACGACACTGTCAATTTGCACACCGGTTCGGACCCCATTTCGCCACCTGGAGCCTCGAACTTGCGAGGACCCGTCCGCGGGGGCAATTAGTTTCGCGTTATCGTTCGACACGTTCCCCGGAACGGCGGACGTATTTTTCATGGTGGCCAGCACCCACGGACCGATGACGTCGAAAAATCCAATTCCGCTGACACGCTCGCCGCCGAAACGCCTCGCACGCGCTGCCATTGTCAACGAATTCGCCAGGGAATGGTGAATTCAATTGGTCGGACGCGTATCGACCGCGATTTCCAATAGTTTTTTCATGCTAGAAATATTTAGCCGAATATTGGCTGTATTGTCGGGAGCACGCCGCGTCGGCCAGATATCTTCTTTGTCATGTTAAAACGCTGTTCAACGGGATTCGTACACCGCTGATTGCGTTAAACCCCGGCTTTGATGATTAATTTCGGACTTTGTGCGGCCGAGTCGGTGGCGAAGTCACTTAACCCTGTGGCGTACCATTTGTTGCACAGTTAAAACAATTAGAACGTGTTTGTTCTTTGCAATTCACCACGGAAAAGATAAAACCTATATCACCGTATGTCTGCGTTTGCTTCAATATGTGTATTTTGTTTGAAATTTTACGCACGAGTCTGACGAAAATCTGTTCGTTATTTTGTGGGAAAATGTCAAGCTTTTGGGCTCGTAGAAAATATGAAACACAAATGGTTATTATTATATAATCATGCTGCAGGGCATCTCACATTTTTCATTTTTATTGTCCATTTTTCTAACATTTCATGCGCGTTGGAAAGAATGAATCTTCTTATTCTAAGTGTTTCCGTTTGACTGCTGATGGATGATGATACTGAAACCTGACAAACGAAGTTAGAGGCGGAGATCTATAAACTGAGGGATTATATCAAAGTATCGAGCGATTAAAGTGTGTTCATCTGTTGTTCAATTTACTAAGGGAGCAGCTACGCGGAAAGTTTCACGACCGTTCAGCTAACTGCACCTTGTTCGACTGCCATCAATTCCCAGCGGTTAGCGTCGGACCTGATTCCCGCCAATCTTCATCGATAACGAATGTACTAGAGGAGAAACGGTACTACGTAGAAGTCAGCATTCTCTATAGAACTTCTTTTCCTGTCAGGAAACTTTCTTTATTAGTCGAGACCATTGGTCCGAATTAAATTCGTTCAGGTTTTCTTCTCCGTTTATTTTTCAGTTCCAAAAATGTGGTGGCTCGGCCGATTATTAATCTTTTATTTTCACATGAACAAAATCTATATTCGGCACGCTGGTTGCCAAATAATAAAAAAAACTCGACCCTTCGACACATACATTTTAATTACACGTAGAATTCAATGCATAATTCAAACCATATTTAACGTGTGCAAACTCCCGACCATACGTAATTAAATGTAACATGGTGTTCGACGTGTTAACGATAATATACCACGGCCAACTGTGGACACGATGTATCATGATACAGTCATACTACGACAATTGGGTAACGTATAATGCCTCAATCGTTGCTTGATTTACGGTCCTCACTGAAGCGACCCATTCCCTGAACTTGTAATTAGTATCACGTTGTCCGCGCAAACAGTTTTAAATGTAATCAAAAGCTATAGCCTTGCACAGTCACGTGAATTTTTCAACGCAATTTTCCGAGGTCTGCGAAGCATAATTTCGCGTCCAGGAGCCGGACATCACTTGCATGTTCTACAAATGCTCAGACAAAATTTACAACGATAACATTTGCCAACAAGAGAGAAAATTTTCGGTTACTTATAATCCTTATTTGTAACCAATACGATTTTAGTCGATGAAATACTTGTTATTCCATGACTTTTTTCCTTTTTGGTTATACAGTGAATTCCCGATATAAGTCACTTGCACCGTTCTAGCGAGTGACACTTAAACGAAATCTGTGGTTCTCGCCGAACGTTGCATTTGAAATACATAGTGCACGCTGAAAATGTAAAAGTCACTATCCGTGGTGGTGTGAGTAGTCCCAGTGACCTTTAAACGCGAGGCTAGCAATGACTTATATCGGGAATTCACTGTAACAGTTATGGTCCTTGTTTATAACCCCACGTTCATTTTCCAAAAAAAAGTGACGATGACGAACAAGGCGAGAGCTGTCCCCGAGCAAACGCATTAGGGGGAACAAATTTTCCAAACAGCGTCTCGAAGAGACTCATGTTTTTCGCGAATGGCTCGCCCGACCTTCCGTTATCGTTCTAAAGGAACCTCTATCGATTTTGGCTGCAATTGGAACACGTCTATTCAGACATTGTTTGCTCAAGCAATCCTCGCGTCTGCCAAACTCGCTTTAACGTGCTGTTCCCCGAATAATAGCGCTTCCCCCATGGCAACAACAGTGATCTTTGAGTATGTATCTCGTGCCGAAGGTTACTCGTTGTCGATCATCTGGTAGTCGTTCGAGGCGAAGATCGCCGAAGACAATAAAGTTTATACAGCTCAAGGAAAGTTCCAATTAAATCGCATCTTTTTGAGCCATCGATCGAGCATCGATCCACGCAACTAATTAATTAATGTCCCGGGCTCTGTAGAGTGATTAACGCGCATTCGCTTAGCGAAAACTCGTGAAAACTTGTCCGCCATCATCGGTGGAAACGATGGGTGCTAAAAACGCGCGCGCAACAGCGTTATGAACAGGCGTCATCGATCATGCGAAACGGTTATCGCTGCCAACGGCACGGAGAAACTGTCGTGTGCCCGGTATATTCGAAAAAATAACGATCATGGGATCGAATAAATTCGATAACCGTTCGACAGGACTCGGTCGTCGAGAGAGCGCGTCCGGTAACTTCGCCGACATAAATTCCTAGGTAGATGGCTGCGTTTTATTATGCGGCCTCGGAGGTCCTTCTGATTCATTGCGTCGATGTATCTGACTTTGCATATTGAAATCGATATTTTTTCATTCCTTCCGACGCATTTTATTCGCATTTCTGCTCGTGATGTGGATTTTAAAAATGCCCGTGAAACCTGCGAACCGAATGCAAATGCAATAATTCACTTCGAAACCAATCGCTGCGAGTCCGATTGTCCCATGCAGTGACGGATTTGGGGGGGGGGGGGGATATAATCTAGGACGGAAAATTTTTGGAAAAATACCAAAGTTACGAGTCACAACAATAAGAACAACGGAATTTCAAGAAATTTCAAGAAATCATTTAAGGTCTACGAGGAGGAGAAAGCAGAATGCAAGTACTTAAGTCCCCCTGTATCTGAAAAATGGATTGAACAAAATTAGGGTAGTACTAATGATTTTGTGCTTTGTGCTATTGATAAACCTATTGGGACAAAGCGTGAAAGGGAGCTAGGGTAGAGGGAGTTGGCTCTTTAAAGAGAACTGACAATGAGAGTTGTAGAGGTGGCCCCCAGGCGGCAGAAGTATGATTCCGTCACTGGTCTCATGCCAATTCGGTTCGAAGTATAACGATTTAGTTTTATTTTTTCTTTAGATACACTCGTATCCTTTTATAACTAAATTTTGGAAAACTTGATCATCTCAGTTTTCATCATCAGGGCCCTCTAAATGTTAGGGGACACCAGCGTGTGATAATAAGAGAGTGCAGAATCTACACTGGAATTTTTTGTCGGTGAACTGTAGTTCACGGATGAATTGTAGTCATTTATAAGATGCTACGTTCTACTGTTCAAAAAATGCATTTCTTTTTAATACTTATGTTACTCGCTGTATTAGATTAGTTTATAGTATGATTTTCGAAATAATTCTATGTAACTCCATACGGTAAGATTGTAGTACACAGTAACTTCTTCAATGACGAATCTTTTGGAAGTAATTGAGGCGAGTTTTGCTTGTCTATAGTTACAACTTATGCAATTTAAACAGATATGACTTTAGGGACATTATATTTTACATTAACAGTGAGAAATGAATTAAAACCATTACAAAAACAAAAAAACATCGACACGTTTATCTATAAGTTCTTTTGCGAATTCTGGGTTAAAAACTTAATGTGTTCATGGTTTCACATGTTCCGTTTTATAATAGCTGAAACTATGAGGATGATTACGTGGAAAATATTTTTTTGAATATGTACCGTAAAATAATGAAACTGGAGTAACTGCAGTCGTGCATATTTTGATAGTGCAAACACTTTTGCTCGGTAGATTCGCCGTTAAAGCGCCACTATAACGTAAGGCTTAAATCGGTGTATCATGACAGAGCTATGAATACTTAAAATTTAAGCGTATTAAACTAGAAGGCGTCACATTACGTGCTGTAAGAAGCAAAGAACCCTATTATGTGCTGAGCTAGAGCGATCTATTTCTTACGGTTAGACGCCTTTCACGACTTTTCCAATAACACTCCCCAATAAATCTCAACTTTTTTTGGGGTTTCGATAACCAGCATACGAATTCTATAGATTTTCGTGCGCCTAAATTTTCGTAAATTGAGTCGTAAGAATGAACCATATAGCCGTTTTGATAAGTATACTCCTCATTACACTAAATATTGCCATTTCTTCATGACGAGTATACTCGTCAAATACAGCTAACTGTTTAAATTTAAAAATGTCTGCGGAAATTGATTAATCTTGACCTACTTAAATAGTGTTTAAACATGTCCAAATATTTCGAATATTGTAAAAGAGGATACCGTTTCATTTGGGAGAATGTAGAGGATCATTGAGCGTGAGATTCATTTGAATAATTTTTATATTTACAATATGAGAATTTAAAAAATTTTATTTTCCCTTTTAAGATTAAACTGGAAAATTGGTGGTAACAGAAGGGAACGATTTTCAATGTCTGTGCATCGAAGTCAACAGGAATCTACTGATTACGGAGACGCGAAATTGGAGTCCTGTATAAAACAGTATAATAAATCCTGATGCTCTCCGGCCAGTTCTGACAGAAAAATGGGTTACAGCAAAATCTCTGTACCATCCCGAGATTTCAACGAATTAACCAGTTTCTTCGAAGCTGCACGTGATGCCTGTCCAGAAATACCGCAATTTACGACATTACGCAGACACCAAAGTGGTAGCCTAGCAGCTAGAGCCTTCGAGTTCTCGATAGCAAGCTCCCCCCCCACCCCCTTATCACAGCGGAGGTTTCGCTCGGCGATGGCAAAAATTTCGCTCGGCTGGAAATTCGATTGTTTGTCATCTAGAGCGAGAGAAACGGAAAATATAATTTCCATCGGCCAGAGTGATTCGCCGAACGTTTGCTTTCCTTTTCAGAGGAAACGCAGCGATAAAGAAATTTAATCAAACCGACCTCCACGAGAACTCCGTTGGCCGTATCATTTCGGTATACCTTTCGCCGGGCAGCTAGAAAGTCAAACAAAACTTGCCGCTCCGATCGACAACCATATTTATCGATAATGTCTGAAATATTCGTTCCGTGACCCCCCAGCCTTTTCAAGATCCTCCTCCGGGGACCCCGTAGTTTCGTATGAAATTCCTACGAACGAGGCACAAAGTGAAGATCGATCGATCAACCACTTCAAGTTGTCGGTGCGACTGCACGCGGACTTTTTCCTCGCCTTCTGAAAATTGTAGGTTGTCCACGAGCCACTTACATACCTCTGTAATTTCCAGAAATTCCAGGTCTCCGCGTGCCTGTCTGTCTGATTGCTTCTGGTTTGGTAGTTGTTAAACCGCGTATTTTCCTGAAACGATCCGTGCAACTATTATAGCAACAAGATCCCTTTCCGTCCCCTCGAACATACGTTCATTCGAGATACATTGAAGTCCACGTTGCCTCAGAAATGTACAGGGTGGCACGCGAATAAACAGCATTGATACTGCAAGAGGAAGTTGTAGATGCAAAGTAAACCCCGAACATTATCGTTTTCATATAAAACACACAGGCTTCGTTTTGCTTGCAAATATTAAATATTTGGAAAAAGAATCAAAGAGAAAAAAGTAATACTGCAAGCAACGTAATGACATGTGTCAATTTTTCTCTGTTTGCGCCACTCTTTCAGAAACGAAGGTGACCTTTAATTTTCTAAATGAGGTGCCATACACTCTTTTTATATCACATGAAAGCGTGTATCGAGACAAACTCATTTGTACACGACGAAAGGACCTTCAAGGTAATACCAGGTCAGAAATAGAAGAATCTTTTTGAATATTAAAGATATCGTTTACGATACATCTCCCACAGATGTGAAACTTTGAAGTCGACTTCGTTTTATTGGGAAACAAGTTTTTCAACTGTGAATAGATGAATCGATCGAAAATTAGTTACATAACGAGGATTTGAACGTTCAAGACAATTTTAGGTATGAGGAGGATGGTCACGGTAACGGGCCAAAGAAACATCAATAGATCAAACACTTTTCTTCAGTATGAAAAAAATAATTTAATATAAATTCGAATTGGTGCACCGAACACGATGTATCTTGGGGTATCTTTGTACATTTTCAATCAAAAATGGCGACGCTAACGATAGTATCTGGCAATAACAAATGGATACCCGGTTATGAACAGAAGGGTTAAACAAGTTGTAAGCGGATTTACCGAATGATCTACTGAATATGAGACGTCACGGATGTCTGATTGTGACAAAAGAGCGATCTACCGCCGAATAACTAGCAAAATCGAATGGGAAACGAAATTTGGAGCGCAATTCCTCCGCGCGCGCGGCCAGGGACAAATAATGCGCATCGTAATTCAATCCGGCACGACGCGAGGAACCGGTCAGAAAATGATTCTACGTTTAACCCCGTACGAGCAACGAAGGTCGCGTAGGCAAAGTAATGTCCTACATAACCGTGTCGGATAGGAATTCTCGCGAGAATAGTTTTGCCCACAGCCGTGCGCGCCAAGCGGAACGATAAATTCTCCTCGGCGAGGCACGGACGCGTTATAATTTACAATTAAAAGCCGGATCGGTTGCTCGCCGCCCTTATCAAATTATCAGGCCCGATTATTAATTTCAGCCCGCCTCGCAAAGCAGAAAGTTATCGGCGAGCCGTACCGAATCGACTCGAGTCGAACACGTTCGCTCGCCGGAGAAGAATGTTTTCCGTGAGAGAGAGAGAGAGAGAGAGAGAGAGAGAGAGAGAGAGAGAAAAGCCGGAACTTTTCCCGCAGTTTTCGGCGACGGCTTTCGTTTATACATTCTCGTTGAAGAGTTTCGAACTATGTCTCATCGTGCTTCACACCCCACCGCGGACGACATGGCGGCGGCTGGAATTTATACACGGTTTTGGAAAAATCTATGCACCGAACGCCAGCTGCAGGCTTTGCCGCTGAGAACTACCGAAGTCATCCTCGTATTCGGATAGACGCCGCGAGAAAAGTTTCTACACTCTAGATGCGATGCAGTAGATGCTGAAGCGGAGTTTCGGACACCTCAGATATCGTAGGCTCGATGCTTTTATTCCTCGGAATTTTATTCGATCATTCATTCCACGTGTATGCGAGATACGATGAAGAGGGCATTTTTATGTTCGGATAGATGGAAATGGGACTATTTCGTCCTGGGTAGAATTCAGTCGATTCATTTTTTAACACTAAACCAACCACCGTCGCACAGTGGCCTGAGAACGCAATTTTACTGGCCGAAAGTCAAAATGTCATTGGAACTTTCTAAAAGTTGGTAATCAAGTGTTTTTGAGGTCTCTGATAATGAATCTGATACCTGTATTTAAAACGTTGCCCTCGATTCTACAATTATCTGAAATGAATAATGTTTTGGATGTTATGGCTCGAAGTCTATCGTTACCGTATAGTTTTTCAAAATCTTGAACTACGAAAATTGATTTTTGGCCAGTAAAATCGCGTTTTCAGACCAGATTTTTCAAGTTCCAGATTTTTTATTTTACAATTACGGAAATTATAAAGATGCTTTCGTGGGAAAGGTTTAAATGAATATATTCAGTAGAGCATGTACAAATAAATTCAATCTCGTCATTTTTACAAGACAACATGTATTACTTTCAAGGATCGGTCTATACTGTTTCATGATTTATTTGACAGAAGTTTTTGCTGGATTATTAAGATTGATCCCCTAATTATTCTAAGAAAAGAATAAATTCTGTTAACATTTTTAACACTGTCAACGAAACTTCGTATTTACATCAATACATAGAATGAACCAAAGAAGCTAGACGGGGAAACGGCTTAGCGAAATCCTGGCTTTTCAATCCCTACTTTGCTAAATAAATTGTGTCCATTCCACTCGCGAAATGTTTGCGAATACTGGTTCAGCATTCGGCGCTTTAGAGTAATACAACATCCATGGCCGGCTTTGTATGAAGGATACGGAAAGCGCATACAAAAATCCAGCTAAAAGTATAAAAGGAGGTATTATCTAGGAAGTCGTACAATAGTATAAGGCTCATACGAGGATCGTAGAAATCCCACGAATCCGATGGAACTCTGTGGACCTTTGAGACCCCCGAGACCTCTCGAAGTTTCCAATATCATTAAAGCTCCGGCTCTCGAGTGTGCCTGTGCGATGTCAATGAGTCGAGCCGAGGTGGATTTAGGTTCGAAGATCATCGACGTCGATTCTGCTGAGCGAGGATTACAGTAGTGGGGTGAGCGAACCGATTGAGTCTGAAAACTCCCAGGTCATTAGCACGATGTTTGCCAATAGAGGGGGGGGGGGAGGCGTCTGAAAATAACGCGATCACCAGGGGCTCGTACTAACTGTTCAGTTTTCTGCGAAAGATATTGGGAAAGATTTGTCTCGCGGCGTCGTCATTCAGCTGGTAATACCGAACCGATACCCCTTCTAAAAAGTCCAGTGTTATCAATATCGTACCCATCGAGTTTTTGATGAGCCGGATCGCGTTACACGACTCTCCGATAATTGTTATCCGATCTGCCGGCGCTTTGGATATTCATGATCGTGTCGAATGACTCTCGGGATACTCGTGTCATATTCAGTAGCACCGGACTGTGTCCAATATTGATTATTCTCCTGGCCGGTGTTGCGACTGCAGCACATAGTGAACCCCATATATGATAGATCTCTCGAATTGCGGCAACTTCTACCGGTATATCTTAAAATTTACTTATTAGATCACAATACTTTCGATTTTACTAATTTCATTTTTCGCCGCTCACGTGACAGAAGAGTCCTGTTCTGTCTCGGACCCTGTTTACACCTACAGGGTTACATTTCCTGTTTTCAGGTTACATGCATTCACAATAAAAATTTGGTCTAGAGAAGGTTAACCCTCGGACTCCTGCGAGTTCTAGGCTCTTAGTTCCTATGCCGGAGTCATTTCTGACCCACTGTAACCCATAATAAAAATGTACCACTCCGTGTAAAAAAAATGCTTCCTTAAAAAATATAACCTTGAACAAATTTTTTTGCCTACCATAATATTTGTCCCTCTGAACGAAATAACGTTTTACTCTGAAATTTTCTTCTTTCATAAAAACAAGCGAGATATTTTCGATAGTCGAGTTAGGAGAGACACCCAGTCGCCGAGTTACTATGAATAAAAATTCATCGAAAGCAATGTTTTCGGTCACTTCTTCCGCTGAAGTCCTCTTTGTCAACGAAGTACACAGCTTGGTCTTTTATTTTTATTGCAGAACGAATCGATTGCGATCGCTTTGGGGAACGTTCTGCGTAAACGACAGGAACCTATACCACCTTCCCTGGATCTGTAAGTATTTCTCTCTGTACACGAAACGATTCGCATTGGTGGGTTCATTGCCACCGGAAGTAGTTCTCGTCCGCTTATAGACCGGCACCGATCTATGGCATTAATAAATGAAAAAGGAAAAAGCAGCATCGCTGCCGTTCGCGCCCTCCCGCTTCGATTTATCCGAGCTCCTTTTCGATATACTCTCTTTCGGATCGACTGTTAGCACCGCGAAGTTATTGACGGCTGAAATTTCAAACTCGTTGCGTAAACGCGAATCGTCGCGAATTAGACGACCATTGGCCACGACAAGGGGATAATAAGATCGTCGGCAAAGATATCACGTTCTCGCCGGACAGCTTATCTGGTTAATTGAACATTATTGAAATCGAGAACGGCCCCCGCATCCCGTTCCCCCGTTACGGGATTCGAAACAATACCCGAAACAATTCGATCTGGAGTGTACAGTGAGTGTAAAAAGTATTCGTACACCGCTTATAGTTTTAGAAAACCATATATTTCTTTATGTAATTGTACATTCTTTTATAAAACAAAAACATGATTACGATTATTATATGTTTCAACTACAAAATGTGACATGAATAAGAAAAGTTAACGTTAATGAGATATATTAAAAACAGTCTCAAGTCTCTCGAAATTAGCACACAAAAAGTATTCGTACACGTAACAAATTTAGCAATAAACGTGTTATAATTTGCGAAAATAAATTAAATTAATATTTCGTTGGATAGCCTTTCGACTGTATAATTGCGTACAGTCTTCTTGGCATTGAATCCACTAAATTGGATGTGATTTCGTGTCTAATATTGTACCATTCCTCTTGAAGAGCAAGTTTTAATTGTTCTTTACTTGAAATATGCCGGGTTCGGATTTTTTTTATCAAGCAGATCCTATAAATTTTCGATCGGATTAATATCCGGTGATTGTGGAGGTGTTTTCAAATATTGTGGTGTGTTATAAAGCAACCACTCTCTTGTATTGCGTGCTGTATGTTTGGGGTCATTGTCTTGAGTGAAGATAAAGTTGTCTCTTAGGCCCATTTTTTCTGCACTACTTACAATATGGGTTTTTAATATGTTTAGGTATATTTTGTGGTCCATGATTCTCATACAACCCCAAACCATGACCGAACCTCCGCCATGTTTTACTGTGGGACATAGATTTTCTTTTTCTAGCTCTGTATTTTTCTTCCTCCAGACCGTACACTTGCCATCAGAGCCAAAAAAATTAAATTTACTTTCGTCAGTCAATGTGACTCTTCGCCAAAACTCGATAGGCTTATTAATATTATCTTTCGCGAAATCAAGTCTCTTCTTTCTATTTGCGACATTTACGAAATACTTCTTGCGAGCAACTCGGCCGTGATATTCATTATTTCGTAAACAATTATGAATAATGCTGGCACATACACTTACTCCAGCGTTGTTTGCAAGCTCAGCAGCGATCTTAGGGGCACTAACTGTAGGATTTTTTTATTTCACGCACTATAAAACGTTCATCGCGTGAACTAAGTTTTCGAGGTCGACCAGATTTCGCTTTATTTTTATTGGTTTTTCGTTCACCATATCGATTTATAATTCCTTGTATAGTGCTATTAATTGTTTTTGCTATTTCTCACAATGATTTGCTCTCATTATGCAGTTGTATAATAATTTTTCTTTCAGTCTCACTCGTTTCCTTACCTTTACGACCCATTTTACTGAATGTTACAAAAATTGACTAGTTTTGCAGAAGGTTGCCACTAGACTGTGCATCAAAGACTCTGTCTAATTATTTGTCGGGTCCCGCTAAACTATAATATAAACAATCGGACGCCTTTCAAGTGCATTCTAGTACATGTACGAATACTTTTTGCGCGCCAATTTAGAGACACTTCTCATACTTTTTAATTTTTCTCGTTAACGTTAAACTTTTTCAAGTATATTTATATGACAGTATGTAGTTAAAATATATAACAATTACAATTATGTTTCGTTTTATAAACATGTGTGAAATTACATAGAGAAATACATGGTTTTTTAAGCCTACAAGAGGTGTACGAATACTTTCTACACTCACTGTATACGATCGCGATGCAACCGGCCCTAACTTTCGCTTGTCTTCGCTTTTCAGAAATCATCTCCATATGAACTCGGGCGACGAAGACTTCAACATACTGGACAACATTTACGATGTCATGAATTACAATTTCGGTAAGGCCCTGCTTTGACCGATAGTTTTCTGTGTCAAGGGTTTATATGCACCGAAACGTTATTTTAATGGAATCTTCAAGAGACTCCTGAAATGCAGACGAAAAAATGTCGTTGTTCTTCAATATAAATCGTTGCTTCTTAGGGAGCCATACCTGGTAATTTGGCAAGACTTGATTTTCTGCAGTTTTTCTGGAAAAAAATTAACGAGTTTCCTTCAAACGAGTAGAGGTACTTTATTCAAAAAATAAGTATACAGCAAAACTTGTACTAATTTTTCTATCAGAGAATCTTAAAAATTGCCGAGGGCTTTTCTCCCAGAAGTTTCCCACATGTTTAAAGATTTTTCAGTAAAACTTTACAATAACTTGTATAATATATATAGATTCTTTTAAATAAGGATCTTAATAAGGTTTAGAGTTTTTCCAGTAAAGATACCTGAAAATCACGTTTTTCCGGAAAATGCACCTTAAGGAGAGTAGCTTGAGAAGAATACGTCTATGTAACTATAAAACCTAATCTGTATATAACCCCTTAAGCATTTAGAAAAATTTCTATTGACAAATGTGTATATCAGTGTAAAACATTTGTCGAGTTTGTAGTCTTCTCCGAACGGAGTTTCTGTAACGAGTATGTGAAATTGCGCTTATAATTGGGTTAACACGAACCTTACCAGCTGTGGTTGACGTAAGCACGAAATTTTCCGCTGAACCTTTCAGCTGTGAGATAACTCGTAAAATTGTTTCGTGGAAATTAATATTGTGGTCGCGAAATTAGATGAAAACAATTTATACGCATAGTTCAACTGGCACACCACAGTTACATGCACAAACATTGGTTGTATTCGCCGGAGGAACTATTTCGGAGCATAACTACTGACGATTGCTAATATCAGAATTACACGTGAAGTATACGTGAAACTCTTCCACCTGGTCATGTAGGCTCTATGCTTTGAGATCTCTTTTGATCTCATAGAATCCCCCGGCAAAGAAAGATTCGAAGAAACGATTGACCTCATAGCTGGATTAAGTGGAGGATAAAAGTTTCGAAAGAACTCGCCCTAGACCTTAATACTCTAACACTCGGAACCTGAATAGTGTCTCGACATTTGAAATTTTATCCCCACCACCGCGGAAGCACCACAGAGGCAATACTGGTCTAATAACAGAACTTTTTTGTCCTTAATTATTTTTTCCGATGATATCTGAATGTCCGTTCTCCGAAACGTTTTATATGTAATTCACTGTAGAAAACAGTGGGAATTAAGTGGAAACACTTCAAGATCTGTCAAAAAAGTGTCACGTTGGTAAAAGTTTCATCATTTTGTTGTCAATTATCGCTAGTTAATTTACAATTTACAATCGCGGTCAATTTACTGTGCAAGTAGAATGGAATAATTGTTCGAAAAATGAATAGAAGAAAACGTCGTTGGTGAAAAAGTCATCTGAATTTGGGGCATCATCAACAACAATAAATGCACGAGAAGAAGACCGAGATGTATAAAAATGTTTCGGATGCTACAGCACAGTATTTATTTACCATGATTCGGAACGGCGGCAAATGAAGAACGCGCGATGATTATTGGCGTTCCGCCGTTTCCCGAAGCCGTACCCGGCAAATCTTCTCTTGTCTAGAGTTGAAAAGTTATGCGATACTTCGCGGGCTTCATGTTCCGCGTACCGAACCGGTAAGACGAGACAATAACGCTTCCAGATTCCGCTCACCGGTAGTTCGCACGTGCGACGCCGACCTCAAGAGGACGCGTGAGCTTTTGCATTTCGAGGATACGACTGCCACCCTGCATTCAAAATGTCTTTTTCTTCGACTTCACACGGCGTTTTTCCTCTAATATCGTAATATTAGGGATACCCATAAGTAATCAATTATTTGCAAAGAATTTGTTTTGCCTTCAGTTCTGTATCGATCGTTGAAGAAAAAAACACGTATTCTTTTACAGTTTCCGGTAAAGCAGCCTGTGTTCGAAATATTCCAAAAAGTATAATCTTTTTTACAACCCTGTAATAAAATGGCGGCATCCGTACCTTCCGAGGATTATATTCGTCGTTGCATACTTTTTTCATTTTCATGCGGGATTTAATGCAACGATGACAACAAAGAAAATTTGCGATGTTTATGGAGATGTCTTGAAGGTCAACAAGTGTCAACGTTGGTTCAGAAGGTTTGCTGCCGGTGATTATGGTCTCTCTGACAGGTCTCAAAGTGGACGACCAGTTGAATTTGATAATGATACCCTACAATATCTAGTGGAAGCTGATCCAAAATTAAGTATACAAGTCTGGTGGCGATATCACCACGTACGACAATGTATATATTTCTTCTAAGAATTTCTCCTTCCTTTCCAACTCTGTCGTCGTGGCATAATTGACTTTGAGTTGTTGAAACCTCGAGAAACAGTTACTACTGAGTTGTATTGGCAGCAATTAGTTAATACAGCAACGGCTGTATTCAGAACTATTGAAAAGGAGGGCATCTTTAGTCCAAAGAAAAGGTGTAAATGGACAATGCCCGCCCTCGTAAAGCGAAACTCACTCAGGAAAAAATCAAAGAATTTCAATGGGAAGTTTTACCAAACCCCCCCTACTCACCCGATATTGCTCCCTCTGACTATCATATTTTCAGACCTCTGGAGCATTATTTATGAAATAAAACATTCACTTCTGTAGAAGACGTAAGGAGGCACCTCGAGTCATATTTTGCTACATGAACCCTGGATTTCTATAAGAGGGGGCTTGAAAATTTACTGGAAAGTTGGCAAACTGTCCTTGATAATGATGGAGATCGTATAATAAATTAAGAAATAAAAACCTGAATTTACTAAAAAGTTTGTTTTAGATTTCAAAATAATTGATTACTTATGGCTAATAGTTTTCCTATTTCGTCCGAGCCCCGCGAAAACACATTCTTCGTTGAACTCTGGCACGGTTCCGCTCCCAAAATCTACGTCCACGCCCCCAGAATAAGTCCTTTGGAAATGGAACGTTCGTGGATAAGAGAAAATGCAACTATTTTTCGTCCAACCCTGGCACGTGCTCCCGAAATTCGTGCGATTCTTTGGGAATGGACTATGCTCTTTGCGAAGACGGAAATTCGTTGATAGAGTACGAGAAAAAGCTATGCAAATGTAACGGCAGAGTGCAATTGTTAAACCTACCGTGAATATTTCAAGCGAAATTTTAAATAGAGAAAGCAACATCACATTTCTCGCTCTGCAGTGAAATAGAGTTTTTTTGAGAAAAGTCCACAAAGAAGAATGAAGAAGAAGAATGAAGAATAGAAGAATGAAGAATGAAGAATAGTCTTCAAATTTTCAGAATGTTGTAAACTTTTTTACACGAAGTTGTAGAAGTTCGAAGAATGATAATTTTTCGCTCATCACTTAGATATCCTTTAATTTGGTGGGATACTGTAGAATCGATCAAGTGTAATAAGCACTACTTACGACTGGGCAAGTGGAACAGGAGAGTTTATGGTCAGACAAGTGGTAACGGATTAGCCCAACTTAACAGTCCGTACGATTATTACGTTGTACTGAATTGAGTACCGTTATACTTAAATTTCTACAAAGCTACACAATCTTCTATGCATGTCGTCGTTGACGCTTCAATAAATCGTACGTCAAAATAATCGTACATCTGACATACAACAAAGTGTGTAGACACTTTAGACATAGGATGCGTTGAAAGGCGTGCATATCGTCTTTGCTATTGGTCCGTCGCATAGAACATTCTGTTTGATGGTAGAGCTGACAATCTTGGCACATCTATGCCATGAAAATGTATTTTTTGACACGCGATTTATTGAAGTGTCAACGAAGATATACGCGGAATGGTTTCTGTTTATAACCTACTTTTCAAGACGTGATCTAACATTCCAACATTTCTCTCTGTTTCATTTTGAAAATTGTATATTTCGGATACTATAACTATATTACCAATATTTATGATAAAAATAAGCGTGTTTAATTCGAAACAGTGGATAGATTAAAAGAATTCGATAATATTAACCTACCGCTTACAACTTAATAAAACTATTTTTTTAATAATTAAACCATTTTTATTTTGTATAAAAATCCGCAGTCTAATTGTCGCAGCGTATGATTTCAGAATTTTAAAAAATGCAAGAATGGAGGAAAGATAGATTGAAATTTTAACGACTCTTGGCGTACACGTCGGAAACAATGATCTATCAATCGGATCCCGAACTCCGAAAGGTTTAAACACTATCTAGCCAAAGCAGAGCACGGGCAAAAAGCTTCCCAGAATGCAATCGATTTCCAATTAAGCTTTTTTCGAGTGCTTTTTACCGAGCCGCTTCGAATCCATTTTTCGAGAGTGTAATGATTAATCGAGCATCGTTTGCCTAGTTCGATCAACATCGCCGGCACGGGGTGCAGCAAAACGACGCTTTATACGCGCTCGCTATGGGAAAATCCGCTTCGAATTCGAAAATTCTCGGAATTCGTTACGCCGCGCCGCCACAGTCCGGAATCACCAAAACGTAATCAGAGCCTGAAGAAGCTCTTGAACTTAACATTTCGAAAAACAAAATGGCCAACGGTTGACCATTTTGCAATCATAAATGATCTTGACTCAGTTTTTTCATAGAGTCATCCGAGTACCCAATCAAACAACGGACATACCTCCAAGAACAATAAAATCATTTTCGAGATTTCGGCCACGTTTTGGCGATTCTGGCCAGCTGTGGCCCGTCCCGCGCCACACCTCACAATGGACGATTTCCTCGAATAATGGGACAAAAATGAAAAAAAAAATTATTTAAAAAATGAAAATTTACAGAAATTGATCATTGCGTGCCGCGCTGCGCCGGCAAGATTGATGCGTGAAACAACGCGCTTGTGTGTCTTCCATTTAGGTGAACGATTTACAAGGGCGAGTTATACGGGGAGAAGCGGCTGGTAAAATAAAATCGACGCGAGACGTTTTCATTCTTGCGGTGGCCGGGCAATTTGCGTGTCGCCGACGGCGCCACGACGCCCGTGCCCCCGAAGCGAAATCGAACGTAATTACTCCTCCACACTGGTTTCTCCCTTTTGAAAATTCTTTCTCCCGGCGAGTATCCTCTCCGGAGCGGATCTGGCCGGGCGTTTTTAACAGAGCAACGCGGAAGATTGGAGCCCGATGAATGAAACGGCGACCGTATCTATTCATACCCAGAATCCGGAGCTAATTTCGTTGAGCTTTTGTGCTCCCGCTGGGAGGTTTCTCCGAGGCGTCTTTGCGTTCCGCTTCACGCGCCTCTCTTGATCTCTTCTTCTTCTTTTTTGTCTCTCTCTCTCTGTCTATCTCTTTATCCCTATCTTTGTTCGCCTCTGCGTTCGAGTCGGTCGTTGATAACGCGGGATTCGTTAATACGGACTTGACCGAGTTTTTAATTGAATGACCGCAGAATAGCGTGAAAACCAATCGATACGTAGCCTCGTGGATATAAAATATTCAGAGGCCCTTTCATCCTGGTAACAGAGGCGCAATTTATAATCCCATTCTACCCGCTCCTCTCTCATTTTCGCTCGTCATCATCGCCCCGTTATCGATCAGCCCAGCTCAAAGAAACACACGCCGCGCCCCGCTCCTCGGCAGATTAACGACGACTAAATACGTCACGGCCCTTTGGACGGCCCAGCCGCCTCGAGCCGGTTCAAACGAGGCGAAGAGGTGTAAAAAGAATTTTAAAAATTATGATTTCACGGCCAATTACTCCGAACAGCTCTGGAAAAGGGCACGTCCGTCTATACTGTGACAGGGCCCCTCGTTAAACCGCCCCGGTTTATTAAGTTTTTTCTCGGAAGAGCAGACTCTGTGTACAGTGCGCCGTAATATCCCGCGATACCTCATTAATCTCCCGGATGGTATGGGCGGTCCGATGGCGCTGATATGACACGTATCCTTGATATGTCAGGAATTTGCCGGCAGAGCTCCTGATTAGCTGGATCAAAGACCACCGAAACCTTCGGAATTTTCTATCAAGTGCCTCCATCGATCGATCGAAATTCGATCACTCTCGTTAACGATATTTTGTCGCTCTTCGAGGTATAAATAAGAGAGCTTGAGAACCGTCAGCAGTTTGACGGTGGCGCGCCTAATTACCGCTACCCTCGGCAGCTTTGAAGTAAGTATTCGTATCGAACGGTCGAAATTTGATTCTGCTCGACGACGGTGTCAGGTAATCAAGCCAGTTTTGTCGCTTTCCAAGGCGTAAAGTACGAGTGTTTGATGTATCAGCAGTTTAGCGGTGGCGTGCCTAATTAGCTGAATCAAAAGCCACCGAAACTTCGGAATTTTGTACGAAGTGCTTCTATCGGTCAATCGAAATTCGATCCTACTTGACGACAGTGTCAAGTAATCAAGAAAGTTTTGTCCCTCTTTGAGGTACGAACAAGAGTGTTTCGTGTGTCAACAGTTTGATGGTGGTGGGCCTAATTATCTCGATCAAAAACCACCGAAACATTCGGAACTTTGTGTTAAGCGCTTCTATCGGTCGATCCTACTTGACGACAGTGTCAGGTGATCGAGAAAGAGTGTTTGATATGTGGACAGCGGATTTTATGCGTTCATAATAAAAATGTGTAGAAGACGTTAGAAACGTCAAACGAATTTGAAGAAACTCACATTATTTTAAACCTAAAGTGAATCTCCTTTTCTTAACCTCAGTGAAGAAAATTTTTATTTCACATAAATATCCGCAATCTAAGGTTAACTATGCCAAAAAATTTGTTGATAGAGATCCCTCAAAATCTGTGGAAATTTTGTATGGAGTATTTGTATCATTCGAACAAAATTGACGGGTCTTGCCAGCGTCATGTATCGTCCAGGAGACATACTTTGTATTAAAAATAATTTTATTCATCAAAATGTTTAGGTTATAATCGATTATCAGTCGAAAAATTGAGAATCTTAAAAGTTTGATTAATCTTCTATTTTATTGGATTTAGTAGAAATATTGTTAGTTACTCATAATTTTGCTGTAAATTTGTGTACGTTCGCATTTTACAAAAAAATTCAAGAAAGAAGTTTTCGTGGAATCCCTTTGGTGTCACTTTCAAAACGTCGATATTACTAGTATGAAAAATGATATTTTATTCTAGGTTCGGAATAACTACGATAGAATTATGGGGTTGCATAAATGTTTGCAAGAGCGCAATTATGTTGGCAGCGCAAAATAATTTTCCTGGGACTGAAACGTGTCGACCTATTTCTCCAAATGTCAAACAAATGTTCTGTTTGGTACCCATGTTAACTAAGGGAACATATTCTGTAACGAGAAAAAGTAATTGCATTGGCATTGAAAATTCTCACGGTACAACGTTAATTAAATGGCACACGTTGAATTACATATGTGATATGGGAGGTACAAAGGTTTTTCACTGTATGCAAAGTGATATTAACCTGTTTAAACGTGGAAATTTTATTCGGCTTTAATTGCCAAGCGAGATTTATACTCATTCACTTCCGGTTAGGTTTCGCGTTACTCTCGTATCGCGTAATATACCATTTTCCTATTAATTTTATTTGCCCTCTAAGGAGACATTGTGAGTCCACAATCGGTGCCATAATGATCTTGTTATAAGCAAATAAAAATTATTTTCTTGTTAAATTTTTAAAATAATTTTTAGATAATATTCAGCTTAATTCAATTCATACAATTTTGAAAATTTGTGTCACCTCCCGAATCCTATCGAATCCATATTGATACTATCGTCGAGAGACATTCGATCATTTTACAACGTCCATAGCTTATGGGAGAAATGGAAGAGAAAGACTTCCATTGAAAAATCTATTGTATTATGATCCTGGCTCCACCATTACTCTTTCGTCACACATATATGTGAAAGAACGGCGAAGGCAAAAGAAGGAGAGAACGGGAGAAAAGATTTTCTTTAAAGAACGATTTATTTCTACTTCAACATATATTCAGTGATCTACAGTACTTTGCTTCTTTAATATCGATTTAATGAAACTAGGAACAGAGAAATTATTGGGCACTATTCTCGGAACTTCTATAGCACGTCTTCGCTCTCTAACTGCTCGTGTGCGACAGCTACATGCATTTCCACCGTTACCAACCGCATTCATTCCATTCATTCGCGTTCATTCTTCCTTCTCACATTCCATTCATATCCTGACATATTTCACACCTCTGCACATTTCTACTCCTACGTACAGTACATACTTCCTTAGTTTCAGGATATTTCGAAAATCGTATAACCGAGAACAAAGAAAATTTGTTTGAGAAAGAAAGTCAATAGCAAGAAATAAGAACTAGGGCAAACTGTACAATGACAGCACACTAATCCAAGTATCGTAGTAAAAATCTTTTTATCTTTTGTTGAAATGTTTTAACGAGTATAACTTGCTATTGTTATAAGTTAGTGCAGATTTTTCAGCAAATTCAAACAGTTTTACGAGTCATAAATCTTTTATTACAAAATATATTCAGTGTACATTCAAATAATACAGTCAGTGGCACATTTGGTGCAGTTATTCACACAACATGTATCAGTTATTGGCACTGAAGAACTGAATAGGAATTGTTAACTTAACACTAGGTTTACGGCGTTCTAAAAGTGACTATTTGTCATTATTTATCCAGTACCTACATTTTTAGCAATATTTTAAAAATAATATATACCCAAAAGAAATAAATTTGCTAAATAATTTCTCATGTACTTATGCATTATTAGAATCTTAATGATTTTAAATGAAAAATATTAGAACCCGTCATTTTGATTAGTCCCGTGAACCTAGTGATAATAGAGAAAAAGTAATGAAAACAGTTTGTAATGCATGCAGGCGTAAATTCTGCGTAATGTATAATTTACGACTGAACATGAATATGAGTGATTTGCACAAGCAGGTAAATAAATAGTACAACGATTATCCCTCTAATTTCCATTGTAATGATTGGCACCTTATTATCCTATAATGATTGACCCCTCAACGTACAATGATTGACAGTACCAAGACATCTTTCAACGAATTAAAGTCATATTTCTAATATGTTTTAACGATCCAAAACATTAATCTTTCGAATATTCAAAAAAAAATTCAAAACTGTATAAAATCCTTAAGATTTTACTAATTTTATAGAGACGACCCACCGTGCGACAGTAATGGGCTGATAATCCGTGTGCAACCGAACAAAGTCGTTATTTGGAGCATGATCGGCGATCAATAGCGTACACTTCAATCCTAGCAGGTTGAATCGGCTCGAAACAACACCGCGCACTGAATTTCCGTAAATCGCGGGACGAAGTGCGAAGTGCTGTTTCGATGGCAGTCGGCTATCAACGATTCGACGTGTCTTGCACGTTCGACGGTAACAAGGATCGGGCCGGTAGCCGAGCAGGATCCGATGCAATCGGAATCGGCTGCGGGTTCGAGGCAGTGCCACCTGGGACGGGGCAAGGTAGATTACGCGAGTTCCAAGCCCGCGTGAAGTTGAGTCGCCTTCGAATTAATTTGTTATTCCCCGGTGACAAAGTCGCGAAGTAGACGTCGTAACGTCGAACGAGCTGCAGAACCCCGTGGCCGATTTCCGTGCCGCGATATTCGAACCCCACGACGGTGTGCCTGCCGACGAACACACCGGGGATATCCCGTAATTACATGGGGCAGAATGCAAATTCGCGATAACACGAAAATACCGGGGTAACTATGCCAGCCACGCGCGACCTAATCTCGATGATGCAGCCCTAACGAGATCGGCCGCGCAACAAAACGATCCCCTAAGAAAGTTTCCGCGGCGGCGGCGCCGCTGTAACGACACGTAATCCCGGCCGTTCAACATTAATGAACGACCAAGCGGCGAGAAAGCGGTTCGAGAAAATTGCGTTCGCGTCACTGATCGTCTACTAACGACAACGCGCCGCGCCGGGTCATCATTCCGAAAGACTAACGGGAAAAGGCTGTCTGCTACCACCGCCCGCTCGAAGCCTTATTTCTTCGCTTCTATTTAAGGATTAGGACCGAGAGCTCGTACTCGAAACGCTGCCTCTCCAAACCACGCCTCCAAAGCATTTAAAGCTTCGTTTAATTGTTTTCTACAAGTCGTTGCGAAACCTGCTAAATAGACCTGCCCTGCCAAGAAGGATTTAATTAGGCACTGTTACATATTTCGTACAAACGCTACTCGATTTACGGTACTCTGCCGCGAATCGGGTGAAACGATGTTTCACACGATTTATTTGTTTCTTCACATTACCGTGGAATCTCTACTTTATTACTTTTTTGTTTTTGTTTTGAAGGCTCTACCTGACAAAGGAAAGTCTGACCTTAAAACGAAAGAGCGCAATACCCGTCTGCACGTTGCGTGAAAGGTTTTTTAATAAAACACAATTAGAAATCCTGGTAAGCCAGGCATTTCATATGTTGCAACCTAATGGAATTGCTTTCTACCATGGCAGCAGCAACGAAGCAGAAATTTTCTTGAAAGTGACTAAGTTAGCTGTAGGTAATACGGCCGGCAGTGTCACGAACTTGTGCCGACTTGCTGGCCTACGCTCACGCGCTGTTATCACCAATTTTGATCTAACAACGTTAGAGGGGCAAATTCCGATGCGAGACTTACGCGGCGGGTAGCAAAGCGACAGGGTCTAGCATATGGTAATGAAAGGACGTCGATATCTGATCCGTGACAGCGGGAATATCCCCTTAAGACCCGGCTATCGATTCGTGTTTAAAAGAAACCACGTCAAAGTGCTCCCCTTTTTAATATTTTCTCTTGTCGTTCCCGACGCGACGCGACGGTCCCGGGCATTTCACGGGGCTGTTCGGCTGGCTGACACGTTTCGCTATTTCGCAGCCTTTCCCTTCAGCTGTCGTTTCTCCTCTCGACGAACAAGCGAACCGCGAGAGGACGAATTCGGAATCGAGAGAGAAAAAGAGAGAGAGAGAGAGATCGAGCGAGAGAACGCTCTCTGTTTCCTTGCGCGAGAAGTAGAACGCTCGTCCGACGGGCCTGAATATTTCATCGACGATACATCGGAAGACAGTGCGCGGATAAGACGGGGGAACTAAATCAAATTCTTACCGCGTTTTCCTTTTCCCTTTGAAATTCTACGTACTATGTGAAAATGGCGAGAACGATTGGCTATAATATGAATGCTTCAGAAACTTGCGAGAAAACCGACTCGTTTCGGCGAAACCTGGAAAACTAATGCGAGAGTCGCCTCCGACTACAGTGAATTCTTTATATATGCCGCCAAGGCATGAGCGATGAATGTCGCGGAATTATCCCCACTAACGTGGGGCTCACTGCCTCGTGAGGGGCTAAGAAGATCGAGAGACCTCGGTCACCGAGGAATGTAAGGTCGCGTGGACCAAAGAGAGAAGGAGAGTGGATAGTATGTATCTGACCGATATATGTCCCTGGCGATATATATCGTGGAAAAACCACGACGAATTCCAAAAATGTGGTCATTTAAACCGAGCGTTTTACATTAACTGGAACGTGTTACATTAACTGGCTCAAAATGTAAGAAAATTGAATTATAAATAAATATTTTACGTAAACCTTATATGACTTAAAGCAATAAATAAATAATAATAATATCGATTGAATTTTTGTGAATTGAAAACGTTAATGCCCACACTTTAACGACAAAATTTTATCGATCAAAGAAATTGATATTCGTATTTGTAGCCTGTCTCGAAAAGTGATGATCAAGACGATCGAGAAATCTTTCAACCAATTTTCCGCAAACATGGTCATCACTGTCTAAAACTAACGTTTACTTCACATTTGAGATTATTGAGACATTTCCGTATTTTGTCCAATTTAAAACTGATAGCAAGCAACAAATGTTGCAGAAGTTAGAACGTCCTGTGTATTTTTTGTCGGTTGGAAATGACATAGCGGCTCTCTCATGACGTAAAATTGTGTTCTGGAACTTTTAGATTTTACCTCGGAGGCTTTCTTAAATTCGAAGAATAATTCAAGAATTTGTAGCCTCAAAGGGGAACGCTCGCAATTTCGGAACACCTGGCGCGCAGTGAAATGAAAAATGGAAGCAATCCTAGCACTAAGAAAAATGGCGAGAATCACCAAAATTTATGTACGAGGCGCTTGAGAAATCTTTGAACTAATTTTCTTAGAACTGTGCATTACAGTTAAAGTATCACCTGTACCTTTTATAGGTTGAATTGTTATGGAGGCCCATAAGTAATCAATTATTTTAAAATCTAAAACAAACTTTGTAGAAAATTCAGGTTTGTATTTCTTTTACTTTATTATATAACCCCCATCATTATCAAGGACAGTTTGTCAACTTTCCTGTAAATTTTCAAGCACCCTCTTATAGAAATCCAGGGTTCGAGAAGCAAAATGTGACTCAAGGTGACTCCTTACGTCTTCTACAGAAGTGAATGTTTTATTTCTTAAATAATGCTCCAGAGATCTGAAAAGATGATAACAGAGGGAGCAATATCGGGTGAGTAGGGGGGGGGGGGGTTTGGTAAAACTTCCCATTGAAATTCTTTGATTTTTTCCTGAGTGAGTTTCGCTTTATGAGTAATTCGCAGTATTACACCTTTTCTGTGGACTAACGTTGTCCTCTTTTTCAATAGTGAATACAGTCGTTGTAATTGCTGCCAATACTACTTAGCAGTATTTGTTTCTCCAGGTTTGAACAACTCAGAGTGAATTATGCCACGACAGTCCCACCAAATTCACAGTAACCCCTTTCTACTATAGTAGATTATATACTATACACTATTCTACTATATTGCGGTTTCATTTGCAGAAAGCCATTGCTTGGAACGCTTTATGTTATCATAAATAATCCATTTTTCAGATCAAGTAATGATCCTGAAAAGAAATTGATCTCTACGAAGTATTTCTAAATATGTCTCAGATAATTGATGCGGTAGCCATATTCCTTGCCTTATATGCCTTCCCCATTTCGTGTAGGTGCCTTTGTATAGCAGACCACGTGGACCCAAGGCTTCTCGATAATTCTTGTATACTTAATCTTGGATCAGCTTCCCCTAGAGATTTTAGGGTGTCACTATCAAATTCAACTGGTCATCCACTTCGAGGCCTGTCAAAGAGCTCATAATCACCAGCAGCAATCCTTCTGAACCAACGTTGACACTTGTTGACCTTCAATACATCTCCATAAACATCGCAAATTTTCTTTGTTGTCATCGTTGCATTAAATCCCGCATGAAAATGAAAAAAGTATGCAACGACGAATATAATCCTCGAAAGGTACGGATGCCGCCATTTTATTACAGGGTTGTAAAAAAATTATACTTTTTGGAATATTTTGAGCAAAGGCTGCCAACGATCGGTACAAAACTAAAGACAAAATAAATCCTTTGCAAATAATTGATTAATTATGGGTACCCCTAATAATTTGAATCTTTACATACAGCTGCTTCTTCTTTTCAGTTTCTTCTTCTGTGATATACACGCCAAGGGAACAATTTTAGCAATCGCATGACTCGTCTTTGATACAATGTAGCGACGTAGAAGTTCGGATTCGACGTCGAAAAGGTTCTTGAATTCTGAGAATAGTTCAAGAATTTCATAGTTTCAAAAGAGAGCGCTTGGCGATGTGAACCAATTTAGGAGCACCCGGCATATATTGGTATGGAAAACGAAAGTGATTCCAGCTCAAAGAAAAATTTTTAGAGTCGCAGTTCGGGGTGGTTGAGACCCGGTTAACTTTGTAAGCAAAATGTGTTACAGCTTTCTTGTGCGTGTGCCTTTACAAAACTGAAAAGCTTTCCTCGCAACAACGACAGGCGAGGCCGCAACAAGTTGCGAGAGAATACGTGACGTGAACGTTTTGACGTTCCCGGAGTTGCAAGAAGGTGCTCGAAATGCTTCGAATACAGAAAATGAAAGGAGCTACTGCCTGCTGTCGCTCGTGAGAAATCTGCGCGGGGTGCATACACGTATTCGCGACGGTTGAATAGAATTTTGCAGCAGTCTCTCATTTAATTTTTTCATCTGGATGTTAAACTATCGATTTTAGTTACTCTTTCAAATATTATTACCTTGTGCGTACAGTCTGCGGCAAGAAGTCAAGCGCACCTGTCGAAACTCGAATTACCTTAAAAGAAGAAAGATTTCGTTGTCTATTGCGATTGTAGAAGAATGATAGTAAAATCTTGATCTAAGCCGAATGGAGCTACTCGATCTTAGTCAGTTCGCTTATCCCCTCCACCGGAGGGCATACCCTGCAAGGGACCGAGAAACTCGTGCTGTTAATCTAACTGCAAAACTTCTTTATTTTTCAGTATTTTTTATGGGACTTTCACCAACTTATTCATGACATTTTTCTGATTAAAATTACACTAAACACGATATAATTTGAACTGTACTTAGTGGTATAATTGACAGTATGTAGGGCTCCTTCGCCCGCGCGGTCCGTGTTTACCGAGAAAATAGTAGGCCTACACAATCCATGTCATAGCCCGAGGATTAAACTTAGATGAATGCAATGTCTAATTTTTGAAAATTATTTGGAAAAGAAATTCCCAATTACATAAAAATCCTAATTTATTAGAATTGCATTTAGAAATGTAAAAATTTTTACTACATATCGAGAAGAAGGGTGGCGATGTTCACGAAATATTTTGTCGTGTTTATTACCATTGTTACAATATATTGTTTTATACCATATTTTTGTTTGAATTAATTTCTACGTTTCTGCAATTTGAGTTGATAAATGTAATAATGTCCATCAAATGTCAGGAACGTTTATTTGTCGTTTCCTGGGAAACCATATTTTGGTCAAACAATGTTACGCGCGAATAATGTTGATAAATTTCTGGACGATAAAGTTTCATCGGAGATTGTTATGTAGCGAATTAATTTCATTATCGCGACCTCGGCAATACGGTTGCGCAATCGCGACGGTAATTGCGCAATTTTGTGTAAACGATCCGCTGCAATCGCATAATTTAAAACTCGCTTAAGCATCTTCCAGGCGTAGCCGGGGTTTACGTTCCTGTAAACATCGAATGGCTGTAACGCATTTGCCCGGTGATCTATAGGAGCATTAATTAAAACGCTCGAACGACCCGTTGTAAAATAAGCTGGTGTAGTTCCAGACCGCTTTCGAAGTATGTAGTCGCTGCAATTATCTCCCACGGTTCGCCGTGATAGGCATTTATTGCTTTCGAAGACGGCCGTAAGTTCGTTTGGCATAACTTTAAAAAACATCACTCTCCCGACGGGTGCTGAACGTTTGCCGACCGGCTACGATCCAATTTACTGTTCATACATGAAATCGTTACAGCGGCCCGAGTTCTGATGGAATTCAACAGTTTAATGAAGTGCCCTAATTCTTGCCCCGTTTGCGCTCCTCGTCGTGCAAGCGTTTCTTTTTTAATGAACCGCCGAGCTGTGACAAACGCGATTTTAATCCCGTAGATTGAACAATGGTTGAAAGAAGAATACACAACCCTCGTTAGTGTTACTTTGATCTACCTCGGTCATGTTGTCGTAAAACTTATTGCACTGAAAGAATCCGATATTAATTTTTGAAGCGTCCGAAATCCCGTTTCGCTTGCTTGCGACGATACTCGGGGCTTTGACGTTGCTACGAAGTAACAACGCCTAGTTGAAAGTGAACTCGACGTTTTAGGATAACAACAACTTCAATATATTTTAAACTTAACCATCACAGTTAGTCGACAAGATACAATAAGTATAACGAGTAGGGTTCGAGAACCTTTCGAGATGTGTTCGGTGCGAGTAATTTTTGTGTTCTAGCGCGTTGTGGTTTGTTCGAGAACCTTTCGTGATCTTGTGTCCGGTGTCGTGTCGTGTATAATGTTAACTCGGACTCTTTTCTAATTGGTTATTTTTAACAATATGGGGTCACTAAAGGATAACTGATTGCTGAGTGGGTGGTGCGTTTTGGTCGTCAGAGTAGAGATGCGCTTTGGTGGAACGGTGGATTGTCTAATGAATTGGGTACGGAGGATAGGGAAAGAAGATATAGTTTGGTAAACGAGATATTTGTATATTGCCCTGTCAAAGGGCTCGCTCTTGAGGAGTCTCGAGTTGGTGTCCGGTGACACCCAAAATCCTGGGATTGCAGCGGACCGCGTTTATGTTGTAAATCTCATGTTCGGTCTGTGTGGGACCGAACAATTTTTACATACCGTTGTTAAACGTGAGTCCCACTTCCTTTGTTTGCCCTACAGGCTGTTTTCAGAAACAGGAAACCCGAGATATGTCAATATTTACTATCAGTGGCGTAGATAATTCGAAATCAAGGCCCGGATGATAAATGTCGCAGAATTATCGTGTACGCCGAGGAGTGTAAACAAAACACGGCTCGGATGATGCATGACGGTGGCAAGACTCATGTTGTTGACATATATCGAGAATTCCCTGTATTTATTTCCGATGAGATTCTAAGAAACGAATAATTAAAATTATAAAAAGTTGTTCTGTACGACGAAAGAATAGTTAAATCAATTTATAAAAAAAAAAGTTTAACGTAAGGAGGGTACCATCGGTTTCGATAAAAATTCATGAGAATTGCTAAATTTTGCAGTGTTTAATGGCCCAATTAAATGTAAGTGGCGAGCCACGATTCGTCGTCGGAATGTCTCGCCTCGTTTGTCAACTGAAGGCTCGTTAACGATCGCGACTAAACGGGCGATTTTAATCGGCGCTTCTTCTGGCCGCGGCGACGAGATAATTTTCTGCGAGAAAGAGTCGCCGTCGACGACGATCAGAAACCCGAGCGTCCGTGTAATAATACGTCCAGACGTCGCGTCGCTCGATCGTCGGACCTTAATGATCAAGCTAGAATTCCGGGCTAGCATGTTCGACGGGAGCCAATATACGTTGTCAGGTGGTTCTGTGACGATCCTTCATCTTCGAGGGCATGTTAACCTAATTTGCATTCGGCTGTCAAGTACTGTAGTTACAGTGGAGCATGCTTCGCGAACGTCCCATTAATCATCATGGACAATCAATATGTACGCTAACGTATTCAGATTGGACTTCCCTGTCGGAACTTATCAACGATTTCCGTCATGATCGTTCAATAGAGCCTTGACGATCCGAACAGAGCGAGAGAGAGGGCTGGGGTGGGGGTAGAGGGAGAGAGAGAGAGACGGAATTCGTGTTATCATAATAAATATAAACACGCGCATCTCAGCAGGAACCTAATGGAACCTAGCACCTTGTTCACCAAACGATGCCACAAAATTCATCTGCGACAACTTGCGACAAATATGATTTTCTTTAAGTTTCATCATCCATGTACAGTGAATTCTCGATATACGTCAACAACAGGAGACATACCCCGCGGTAGTGGGGATAATTCCGCGACGTTTATCACCGAAGCCGTGGCGGTATACATGGAGAAATCACTGTACTTCTTACCAAAGGCACATACCGTATGCGTGATCCCCACTGTCAACGTTCTGCCAAATAAATGTATACGTGAATTTATTTTCTAAAATAAGAATAGGAGGAGAAACATTTATACAGGATGTGAGAAAAGTAAAGATCGTCCGTTCTAGGCGTGAATCTAGACCTCTGGGTTGTTTTCGTCGGGGTATGTTAATTGCCAGTACAAGCTCGATACTAGGATGACGCATTTATGGGAAAGCCTAATTGAGGACGTTTTATTGTCCATACCGGCGGAGAAATCGCATTTTAAATATCGTCATCGTTCGTAACATAGTTCTCGTACTCTATCATTTCTTTGCAACATGTGAAATTATTAAACACCGTGTAAATTCCGATTGATTTTTGTTGTAATTTGAAGCTATAAATATTACCTACTCACCTATTAAATTTCATTCGATTGTCTCTAACGGTTTAGAAGTTATTATTTTAGAACGCCAAAATGGCATTTTTGCCCGCTGTGCGTCGAGCAGCGTTCGCGTACCAGCAATTAAACGGAACCGCCGCCGTAAAAGATTCACTTAGCGTGCTAATGAAGTTCCCAGCTTTGAATACGTTGCTGTCATGTAAACTTGAAGGCCTGCGAAACTGGTTTTTAACTAAATGAAAAGTTGGGGAAGGTGCAACCGCGCAGATTCGTTCCCGGGGGGACTATAATAGAATTTAATTATTGCTCGAATACCCTTTGTTTAACCTTTCCGCCACAAGCCGGATATGGATACCTTTATGAAACAAATTTTTCCGGGATAGTGCTCACGATATATTTTCCGCATTCATAGCCCGAGGTGTTTAATCGAAATCTCTTATAAATCTGGCTGTGAGGTTTCATTCGTTTGCCTACCGCGTGTTCCATTAAATTAGATTCAGTGATCAGTCAATCACAAAAAAGAGTATTTTACGTGGAAAGTATTCATTGAGGTAAACAGCTTCCATTAATTTTTTTTTTTTTCGACGGTTTCACACGAAAAGGACGACATGTTGAGGGACGTAAAACCATTTTTCGCCAATTTTCGTCGGTAACGTAGTCACTCTACCTTATCGGGAATTACGGAGTCTTGGTTCTTAAATCGCAGAATTACGCGATCACGCTTCCACTAAATCGCACGCGAGCACACGTCGAAATATCCCGATGAAATCTGGCAGGCCGGATACACAAGAGCATGAGTAAAGAAACGACCCGCAAAGCCATCGAACCACATCTAATATCATCTCAGAGAAACTGATTGAGTCCAGTTTCTTTTTGATCACATCTCGCATACTGCATCCCGCGGAAAGTTCGTTACCAATTTTATTAAAATAACTTTAGACGGTTCGTTCCACTAGAATTGTAAATAAGATCCGTAAGGATATTATTTCCTCGATACTCGTCGATTTCATATTTTTATTCAAGAGGAATAAATTTTCGATCCAACATAATGGCAGATGTTCTGGCACGGAAACAACGAAAGCAGAAAAGAGGTCGAAAATTGGAAGAAGACGGGCAGAAAACAAATAAAAATTGAGAAAACAGAGTTCAGTGGAAAGCCGTGAAAACGCGGAAAAGTGGAGCAAGCATTGAAAGGAGGGAAGCGGGTGGAATCTGCGAATTCTGTGAAGATGGATAGACGACGTCGGAGCATACGTTATGCCAGTGTGTAAAGGGTTGGAGGGAGAGTGCACGTAAGAGTGGAGAACATAGTCGGTGGCTGGAAGAGGGAAAAAGTATCGGTACGGCTGAGGGAAGTGGAGAAGATAAGGAAAGGTAAAAAGCGTATAATGGGACGTATGGCGGTATCCGTGGTTATGGGAGCGTGAGGATTAGATCCGAAATATCGCATGTTGTACAAACCGAGTGCACTTTCATAGTTTTATTAGGAAAAGCTTGCTTCGTAATGGGCAGTACTCGCGCTGGAGTACAGAGATACCGAAGATAATGTTGAAGCGCGATTAACCGGGAGAATGCATCGGAATTCTAGCGGTGGCCCGATAAAAATTTTCGCCGGCGAGTGCACAGGAAATGGAGGAAGGGGTGCACCTTGTCCTACGTGGCGTAATCATCTAACATTACTGATAACGGGCAAGAAGGTAGAGATAGAGAGTGTGAGAGAAAGAGAGAAAGAGAGAGAGAGAGAGAGAGAGAGAGAGAGGAAGAAAAAAAATGAAAGGAAGAAGGAGAACGGTTGCACGGGAATAGCACGAGATCGTTCTTCGGAGTCGGCGGAGCGCAAAAAGGATTTCTCGTGCAATCGTGATGGAGCCTCGGAGAGTGCCTGGAGTTAGTTCGCTTCGAAAAGGCGCGCCCGTATTAGACCTCTCTTGCTATTGACTCGCGGAAACGCCGCACACAATCCCCGACACATTCAATACAGCGTGCGAGCCGAGGAAATTTATCGAAGTAAAATGTCCCTGTCCACCGGGACACAAATCTTTCGATGTACCTTTAAATTGTTGCCGCGCCTTCCTATCGCATCTCGGGACGCGCTCCCTATCTCCCACGGCGCGCAGTGTGCCGTTCCAATAAAATACAGTAGAATCTCCTGTATACGAACCAATTAATGCTGAACCTCGTATTTTCGAACCGAGCCTTTTATTATACAAAATACAGCCCGGCGTGTTAATAGTACGCCGCGTATTCTCGAGGTATGCCCCTTCCATTCTCACCAATCGGTTCCGCATTCCTTTCGTGGGACTTCCATGAGGCACGCAGTACAAAGATCGCGACCCGTTTCCAAGAGATTAATTCCTTAATTAATTACCCGTTTCTAATAAATTAATTACTCCTACAGTTATGGTAGGTATTGTGAAATTTCCCGGTAGGTAGCGTCTTCGTATTTTCTCTCTCGCGTCCTCCATTATGCAGCACGAGCGCGCGCGCGCGCGAAATTTCTTTGCTGCGATAAGGAGCAGCGAAATAGGATCGGCGTGTTTTCAAGGGAAAATTCTCGATAGAGCTTAATCGCGTTACTTTCGCCATTGAACGGCAGACAACGTTGTCAGGAATCGAATAATCCATTCTCGCGCGAGTTGCTGCGCTTTAAGGAGCTTTCGCAGGGCAGGCGATAAGGCCGGGCAAGATTTAACAGATTACGTTCGCAAAGCTAACATCAAGTTGACGCGCGACTCGAGTTCAGTCGGCGAGGAGGAGAAACCTGTCGAGTCGGAATGGAAATATGTACTTTCCGGGAGGATGTTATGGAAATGATTATTTAACTCCCACCTCGTCGAAGAAACCGCAGATGAGAGTCGGTGTGTATAGATGCGCGCCATTCCGTGTGTAACAACGCACACTCCCGTACAAAATGATAGCCCATACGTGCTGTCTTCAGTTTCTCAAAGTCTAACACACTAGGTCTGAAAAATATGATTGGGACTGGGAATATATTAGGGGGACTAATAAGTAATAAATTATTTTGAAATCTAAAACAAACTTTTTAGTAAACTCAGGTTTTCATTTCTTAATTTATTATACGATCTCCATCATTATCAAGGACAGTTTGCCATCTTTCCTGCAAATTTTCCATCCCCCTCTTATAGAAATCCAGGGTTCATGAAGCAAAATGTGACTTGAGGTGCCTCCTTACGTCTTCTACAGAAGTATGCTCCAGAGATCTGAAAAGATGATAGTCAGAGGGAGCAATATCCGGTGAGTACGGGGGGTTTGGTAAAATTTCCCATTGAAATTCTTTGATATTTTGCTGAGTGAGTTTTGTTGTATGGGGCCGGGCATTGTCAATTTGCAGTATTACACCTTTTCTGTGGACTAAAGATAACCTCTTTTTCAATAGTTCTGAATATAGCCGTTGTAATTGCAGCCAATACAACTCAGCAGTAACTGTTTCCCCAGGTTTGAACAACTCAAAGTGAATTATGGCACGACAGTCCCACCAAATACACAGCAACACCTTTCTAAGTGATAAGCTAAGTTTAGGGGTTGATATTGTGGTTTGATTTGCAGTAAGCCATTGCTTGGGACGCTTTATGTTATCATAAAGAATCCATTTGTCATCTGCGATAAGGATTCTGCTAAGAAATGGATCCCTACGAAATCTGGATAGCAATGAACTACAAATTAACCAACGAATATTCTTGTTGGTCTCAGATAATTGATGGGGTACCCATATTTCTTACCAATATGCCTTTCCCATTTCGTGTATGCCTTTCTATAGTTGACCATGTGGACCCAAGGCTTCTCGATAAATCTTGTATACTTAATTTTGGATCAGGTTCCACTAGAAATTTTAGGCTGCCGTTATCAAATTCGAGAGATCATAATCACCAGCAGAAAATCTACTGAACCAACGTTAACACTTGTTGACCTTCAATACATCTCCGTAAACATCGCAAATTTTCTTTGTTGTTACCATTGCATTAAATCCTGCATGAAAATGAAAAAGTATGCAATGACGAATATGATCCTCGGAAGGTTCGGACGCCGCCATTTTATTACAGGGTTGTAAAAGAAAATTGTACTTTTTAGAATATTTTGAACACAGGCTGCCTTACCGGAAACTGTAAAAGAATACTAAAAAACTGTAAAAGATATATTACAGAATACATTATATATATATTACAGAATACTGTAAAAGAATGTTTCCTCTTCAACGATCGGTACAGAAGTAAAGGCAAAACAAATGCTTTGTAGTCTCCGAGAAATTAAAGATAGCTACCACTTTGTCCAGGAGTGTAGGAGCACGACGATAGACCGCATCGATTCCCAAAGTGTTCCTTCTCGACGTATTGTCCCAATTCAGTCGGGCATGCAGATCAATGTTCGCCCGTTAAAGCGGGACATGTAGGGAACTCCATCGGAGTCGTCACGTGAATAATCGCCGGATAAAATCGCAAGCGCGACCCCGTCCTCTCTTTTCCCCTTTTCCTCGATAACTGGCCAGAAGACAAGTGTATTTCTCCACGTACACAGAGAGCAGCCCCTGCTTTATCGGGTCGTGTAGCGTTCCGTGAACATTTTCACCGACGCGCGACTACCCCTATCATCCGCGTTTCCGATTTCCGCTGCACTCTTTGTTTCTTTTCCGTAAATGTTGATGGCTGCAACCTGACAGCCATCCGCGACGCGTCACTCCGTCGAGCACCTCTTCAAAAGGCGAAGTGTATGTGTGTGTGAAGTATAGCTCTTACTGCGCGCCTTTTTCCGCTTTTATTTTCCAACCTATTTGCATCATAGGGAAGAATGAAAAATGATCTTCTTATCTCCAATCTATTAACTAATAAATTATTTTTTAGAGGCACAGATCACAGGCTGCAGTTTACGTATACGCGTTAATCAATAGAATTGGTCGTTCCCTGTCAATTTTGCAACTGGTCGAATATAATCACCGACATATTCACAGTCGGCAGACCTGGAAGTAGGTAACTGTGGTCTGTTGCCCGGTCTCCTACCTCCCATGATAATTGTCATTGTATACGGCGGCAACACGCAATGACATAACACCATCTTCCCTCGGCATTCAATTAATACCACAGAGGCGCATCCGTTTGCATCCTCGGCGAAGAGATAGTCAGGATGAACTGATTTTTCTATGCGCACTGTATTCGCAATACCGCGGGTTATTAACGTTCGCGTTTCTCTTAGTTTCGCGTAGATTCGTGATTCGGGCTCTTCGTGATCTCGTGAGCCGTTTCTTGTGTTGCTCTTCGACTTGTGTTCTTCTTATTCTCGTTATTCGCGATCATTGTTTTCCTACGCTTCGTATTCCTTGTGTTTCGACAAACCACGTTCTTCTTGTGCTCCTCGCAATTTATGTTCTCCGTTGCCTTATGAATCGTGCTCTTCGTGATCTCGAAACTTGCGTTTCGCAGAATTCCGTCTGGTTCGTTTCTGTGCTCATAATTAGACTCTCATACGATTCGCGTGCGAGCGACACGCCTTTCAATCCGGTACCAGTAAACTGAAATACGCATTACGCGTGCCGCAATGGTTTTTGGGATTTAGTGGTTATATCGTAGCAATCCTGATGGTACTCGATGGCAATTCCAGTTTATTTTATTCTGTGAAAACATTGACAGCTGTATTTCCGCGTCCTCGTCTTGGTTTCGCTTTTTGAAGTTCGTTCAGCTCGCGAGTGGCTTCCCGAATCGAAAAATCCGATAAAAAAGAAAAAGCACATTCGATATATTGTAACGAGTGATGCCCCGCCGATTGTATCATACAATCTATTTCAAGATTTTTCGATCCTCGGTTCTATTTTCAGCGGATTTATAACGTTGCTCCAACCGGTCACAGATGGAGACGCGACGATACGCGACGAACGAGAAACTCGATGGCGATGGGCCATCGATTTGTCAAGGTTTACCGGATGATTTGGCAGGCCGTCACAGAAACATCGGACGATGTTCCAGGCGATTGGCTGGACGTATTATATAGCCTGTACACCGGCCGCTATTGATTATCGCGTTCTGATAGTGACATTCGGTGGAAAATAATGCGGGCGGACATTAGAACAACCCGCCGCTGGCCGCGTCGATTTCCGGATTTGCAAGGGAGCCTAACCTCCGCTCCAATGCGTCGCGATGCAATGCGATTCGAATCTATCGGTCGTTTATCGACCGCAGCCGAGGTCGTTCGCGGGAAAACTTTCGCCGGTTTCGCACGGCGAGACGTGTGCAAAACTGGATTTGCCGTCGAGCTGGCTCCCAGGCGGTTAGGCGAAACAAGCGCAGGAAACATCGCGCTGGGAATCGCAGCACCAGTACCTGGTTATTCAATAACCACTGCTAGAAAATTGTGGCGGACCCCGCGGCCGCTTCTTAAGACCTTACGATACAGACGTTGCGACTCGTCGACTTTTAGCTCGGCGAAAGTTACCGACGTTAATTAAATTTCATCAGCGATCGAGGCACCGTAACACTCGCACCGACCCATTCAACTTCTCCGAACTTCGCACATCTGAGCAGAAAAAGAAAGACCCCTAATTAATTAATATAATTTATCTTTTCTTGTTAATCTTTCGGCGAAACTGCCCCTTTTACCGTGTTGCGATACTTCAACTCGTTTATTAAACGGATAGGACACTCGTTTGAGTTCAGAGGTGTTTAAATTCGCATCTCTTAGCAGCATGTTTAAGTTATTAGTTGCTCGTAATGGAAATACGTCCAAAACACAGGTTTAGCCAGGGATATATGTATAGGTCAGGGGTATATAGGTTAGGAGATACTATTCTTTGATCCGCTAGGTTCATGACCACTCACGGAGTATACCCCACGGCAGTGGGGATAATTCCGCGACTTTTATCGGATAGGCATTTGGGACATATATAGAGAAAACACTGTAGTCGATATAATTTGATTTATTCGATATTTTCTCATTCGAGGTCGTTTGAAAGTCATGTTATAGTACATCATCGAACTCTCCTTCGTATCAGCTGCAAAATTGTAAAATGAAAAGTGCCACGAAAGTCAATCTATTGCTGTAAAAACAAATTAATTGTTATTGGTAATATTTTTTGACAAATTATCGTAAACTACGTGACTAGTATTTACCCAGCTCTTTCAATGTATAGTGTTGTGTAAAAACCTTCATTCGAGGACGAGTTTTTTTCTTCACAAAAAACTAAGTTCCGTACGTGGAGTATACGAAATATTTCGTTTCAGAGAAACTCAGCAGACCCAACGGTTTCTAAAACAAGCAGAAACAGTGCCCGGACATGTTAACAACATCGCAACCCTCGTCCGGGCATCTATGACCCCAATTTACGTGAACAGATACCGAAGAAATATTTGCATATGTACAATTAATATTGCTGATGCTATTTATACCACTTGCTCGTGCGGGGTCAACATAGATGAATATGCATGTTCATGGTATTTTTTGCATTGCGCTTTCAAAACTAGTGGTGATTGAACATTCGGATGGTGTTGCTGTTTTTTTATCGTCCCTTTGCGAATTCAGTACACGAGAAAAGGGCAAGCTCGTATAAAATTGCAATCCAAATGTAGGGCAGAGTAGCACCGAAACTCTTTGCGAATGTTTATGAGAGTGTAAATGTTTGCAGGCTAAGAGTGCTTGGGAATCATTTGGAAATCAGGCCAACCTATTATTATCGGTTATTATAGCAATCGATAATTATTTCAGCCAAAACTATTCCTTATTTCAATACAAAATCAGAATCGAGCATTTTAACAATCTTAACGTGAACTAGAATAATGTTATTAGTCAAAGCACGAGTATACTCGTGACCGGTCGTTATGTGTTCATTCACTGGACAGGTCATGCTATGGCCCGGGGCCTGAGCAACTTGCGGCTCGCGAGCCACAGATGACACCTCTCCCTACTTCTGTAGGGAGTGTAGATGTGCGTGCATACATTCGCAGTCACATTAGGACACCAAACAAAGCACAGTCAGGACAATATGAAATACAGTGAATTCTCGATATATGTCAACAACATGGGTCTTGTCAGCGTCGTGTATCGTCCAGAAGACATACCCGAGTCGTGTTTTGTTTACACCCCTTGGCGTCCGAGGCCTTTCGGGTATACCCTATGGTATGGGTACTATGGGGATAGTTCCGCGACGTTTATTATCCAGGTGTTGGTGACATATACAGACAAACTACTGTAGTCGATAATGGTGGACTGGTACACTGGTAGTGGGAGTCGTGAAGCGACAGCGGGGAAGATGTTGCCCAGGCTAGCTATACCTAATTGACACATCAAGTGCCACGCCAGCACATGCAGAAATTAAAAGAAATTTAATCAATTTTTAATTGAACACGGAACTGATGCTTCAAGATTTATTATAGCCACTGCTATTTTAACCCCTACACTGTAAACGTTTTTACGGTACCCTCAAGCTGTAAAGGTCGGTCTTTTATGACTGATGCAGTTTTTAGCGAGTAAGGGTGCTTTAAAAATTTTGAAGAATATATTTTATTGTTTATGTCCAAAATGAATAGGTAAAATATAAAATTGAAAAGACAAGAAAAGTGTTCAAGTAAAATTATTATTATTTCTACGTTACTTTCGACGTTCTAAAATGACTTAAAGGACTTGAAGGTGTCCACACGTATGGAGCTAAAAAACGTTGAAATTGCGACGAGGTGACCGGCGTCGGATTCAAAATGAAGACCAAAGCACACACCGTTCAACTTTTCGAAACCCGCGGGAACGGAACACGCGCGGAGATTAGTAACTCTCCGGTAACGATTGGAATTTGCATCCGACTACGTTTTTTTTCCAATCCACAGGGCCGGGAGAGAGAGAGAGAGAGAGAGAGAGAGAGAGAGAGAGAGAGAGAGGAGAAAATCGTCGCTGACTCCCTCGTCAGCAAAATTACGGTTCCATTCAGCGCAGCCAACTGCTCGGTCGGACGAGAGACTGAAACGTATTATGGCTGCGGTATTATGGCACCGGTCCGAGCGATATTAAATCCTCGCAAGATAATATTCAAAAAGAAATCACCAGGATGCATGGTTCGACCGTTTTCTTTTTTTCTCCTTTTTCGGGAATCCTGATGTATTTTCTGGCCGCGAGTGCAGTTGCGAACCTTGAACTCAATCAATCAAGCTGTAAAGTGGAAAATCCTCGGGTTACCGGTGTCAAGGAAAACGCCTTGACTCTTAACTCGTATTGGATCTGATTGCTCGTGGAATAATTTCACGCGAGGAGCACATGCACAGAATGCCAATAGTTTAGAAATTGCTTCTTCTACTCGCGAAATTGTTTTTCGCGTAAATCATTCCTCGGCCGTTGTACGAAATGTTCCGCAGAATATTAAACTATTTGTTTGAAATTAAATTTGAATAGAATCTAAAAATAACGCATCACCGTTCAGATCAAATTTTAATCGGTCATCACCATTTTTCACATTTGTCTCCCAACGTTTTATCAGCTAGGGGATCTTTTTCTGCAGGAACTGTGCGATTTTTCTTCCAGAGAAGATCTCGAGGTGAGGAACTTTCCGCGATCGTGTAATAAATGCGAGTAGGCCAAACGCTTCTGACAAGTGTTCGATCTTTGAAACGACGCACTAACTTTCCAAACGTCTCGGCTAGGTTTATAGTTACAGCCGTCTATAAGGAGCCATCAAAACTAACCGGAACATCTAACATTATATCGCGGCAAGTTTCCAAATAAAGGAGGACATTTTGGACTGCGAGGTGTTAACCCTTCCCGCTAATATAGCAAGCGAATAAATGCGGAACGAAGTTTTTTAATAGTGGCGAATCGGTTCGACCAACAAATCGGTAAGATTCCCTATTAGCCAGTGTTCTACAGGCAGTTCGCGATAACTTGTACCAGCGTTTTTTTCGTAAAAGAAAACCATTAGAAAAGAAACCGAAGAGGAGGTAGTGGTGGTATATTTTACTCAATTTTTGTACTTTTAACCCTTAGAACTCGAACAGTGACTGTAACTAAAAATTTCTGTATCATTATTCAATATATGTTTTACATTATTAAAACTGTTTGTATTTAATAAATTACTAAACATTTCAGTATTGTACGAGAAAGTTGCACCATTTTCGTATGTATAACATGATAAAAAACATGTAGATGGAAAATATTCTAGGTCGGGAGAAATGTTTCGTTATAGAGTTAAAACCTTGATTGACCTTCATTTTTTTAAATTGAATGCTACATATTTGTTTACGTGAAATAAAAACGGACATTGGTAGTCTTATCACGACAACATACAAGTAAATGTTAAATCTATTTCTTTTATTTCTATCCTTGTATGATCCTGAAGACCATAGTATACTACACGGTTGAACTCATGTCAATGTCCGTTTTCATATGACGTAAACAAATATGTAGCACTCCGTTTCTAGACAAATATTAAGAACACAAAAAAAAATGAGATACGCTATCATATTGCTAGTAAAATATACTACAACTACCTCCTCTTCGGTTTCTTTTCTAATGTTTACAAAAACGATGGTACAAGTTATCGCGAACACGCTGTATAAAACTGAGAGAATTGCGGTTTTATGTGTGGACATGATTGCCTGTAAACAGAAGGCGGCGCGGGGATTTAATTCCGAGGTTCCTTGCAACCGTGGGACCGCGTTTAATTCGTTTGAGTGCGTGAACTCCGATTCGGAGATGCAATCCGCTAGAAGCCGGGCCCTGAATGAAAGAGCTAATTCAGCGAAACGATTTCAGATATCGACAGGTTAGGGTTTTTCGATCAGCTCGGCCAGGAGCTGATCGATATCAGTTGCGTGGGTCTGGTCGAACGGGCATTCCGTTGCCTCGGGGACGATCTGACAGCCTTCCTGACCACGCTCGACGGCGTAAACGACGTTGTACAACACCAGTCCGGATCAGAGGCGGAGGCAGAGTTCGTATGCATCGCTACGCCGGAAGCGGTAGAACTGCATTTTACAACGCAACACCCGTCCCGCGCCTTTTTGCTCGTTGGCAGTTTGAAGGGCATCGCCAGGAAGTTTTATAACGACAATGCAACCGTGGAGATCGTCAACTACGGCGATTTCAACAATACTTTTAGGTAAGACCGAACCACTTCCCACATTTTTTCCTGTCTCTCGAACTACGACCATACTTTCAACGCTACAACTACCGAGCCTTTGAAACAACAATTGAAAGAAAATTAAAAAATGGAGACCCTAGCATATGTACCGACACGGCTGTATTTGATTATTATCCGATCAGATTTTACAAAGACTTGTGTAAACGAATGTCGCATTGTTCGATGAAAAATTATCAGTCTTTGCGATTGTTGTACCTCGCATAAGAGTGTATAAAAAGGAAGAACAAGTGTTTGGTCAACGTTGAGAACCGTTCATTTACGACTTTAATTTCGTTTCATTTACAATTGTCCGCTAGTTCTTGTGGCGCACAGTTTTAACGTTGCCCTGTTTAATAATGCTCATTAACCATTTGACCGTAACGCCGGCTAAGCGGATCCGCGGGTAAGAAAAACAAAGAAATTCGATTCGCTTTAATGACACTTCGCGGGGCAAACGTTTCAAATAAATGCACCGCGAGCAAACAGTCCATTAGTTCATACGCGATTCGAACCGATTACGTAAAAACCAGTTTCACGTTGAAAAAATAGACGAAAAAACGAAAGAAAGAAAGAAAAAAGAACAATGTTTAGTATTTGCACGCAGGATCGATACGTGGCTGTCGACATTCTGTTACAAGAGTGGAATTCAATTTACACGGAAAAAGTATCGAGGGCCACGGAGACTACGGTCCGAACAAATATTGATTGGCCATATTCGCAGGCATTTGCATCGAACACGCTGCACGCTGATTTGCAGGCGCCCCATTACACATTAGCGTCGTAAAGGAATCCCTCGACGACTCTCCTATTTGCGTCCGCGAACTTCCGTAATTGGATTATTTTCATGAGTTCGGATCAATTAAAAGTTTCCCGAAAAAACGACCAGCCTGCTAATGGCCCGTGTATAATCCGATATACTAAACAGCTTCGACTCTTGCCAAGGGAGCATACACAACACCTAACTGAATTTCAACTTTAGCAAACCGTACATAAAAGACCCGGTAAAGTGGATAAATAATCTCTTTGTCTGACAACTTCCTCTTTTGCTGTAGAGGCACAAAAGAACTAATACTCTACTCGTATTGTTCAGATGTTTACAATTTATATGTCACTGCTATTTCTTAATGAAGATCTTTTCCGCAACTGGAGATGTCTAAAAATGTGGAGTTGCTACTTTGACTAAAAAATGAGGACGTCTACTCAAGAAATTAAAGTTTTATTGTTTTATTGGTTGTCGTAATGAAAAAAAATAATTGTACGCAAAAATTAGAAATACTAAATTTCGATCTATGAAAACTATGAAATTTTGACTGACTGTAGACTCGGGTACCTGATCACCCAGGTCATGCCTGTCCAACTTCTTCATCGCGGGCCACACGGTCCCCACCGATAATCTGTCCGTTCCCCCACAGGCTCCTTCATATGTTACAACTACACTGCGGATGTTTATGCAAAATAAAAAATGTTTCTATTGAATGCAAGACACAGAAGCGAAACAAAAATTTTCTTTTTCTTTTAATTAGTTTACTATACGCTGATCTCCTTAAATCTTTTTAATATGTCCACTGCATTAAATTATGCTTACCCATCTTTGTCTCAAATGAATAAAATCCGCGTCAAATCGTGGGGGAATGTCATTTCCTACCTTAGCGGGATGAAGAAGCAGCGTCGCCAGATCAAGACTTGTTCCCCCACTCCAATTTCGGTCCGGTCACGTGACTCGTTTCATCTCTGTCGTGCGTACACCGGTGTGGCAGAGAGAGGGTAACTTTTTTCCCTCGATTCGTGCTCCCTCCCCTTATCTGGCGACACTGTAAAGAAGTGAGAGAACGGGTCAAATGTGGCTTACGGGCCGCGGGTTGCACAGGCCTGGCCCAGGTAATCGGTAGTTGAACGATAAATAGATTATTCTCGATAAATAACGTTCTACGAATCGTTTCACAGGTATCGTATCATTCCGGAGGGCTATAGCAAGAGCTCAGTGGACGATTTCTATCCACTCTCGACCACGGCCACGGACCTTCGTATGGGGGTCGCGCTTTTCTGCAAGGCGTTCCCATGGCACTTCGTCGTCGATCGACAATTGGAACTCGTACAACTTGGGGTCGGGTTCATGAAGATTTTCGGACAGCACCTGAACCGATTGGGCCGGAATATATCGACATACTTCACGTTCACAAGGCCACGCGGAGTCTCTCTGATCTTTCACGAGATACTGAAGCGTGCGAACACACCCTTTGTCCTGACCCTACAGAGACCGCAAGGTGTTGATAAGTATCCCGCCGAGGTACGTGAATAACCATATAGAATGTAGATAAAGTAGTACCCATCGATTCATGGTAGGTGAATCGATGTAAACACAGTCATCGCGAACGAACGCGTGACGGTTTTACGTGAACTGCGGATTTTATGTTGTCACAGTACTTCTTACGATTTATAGCAGCCTTTGGAAACCTTTAACATGCTCCTCTATCTTCCTTGGAACGTAATAATGATCTTCAGTAGCAGGAACAAATTTGTTCTTGCTCCGAAATCTTATAAATTATTTCGTAACAACCCTTGTTTGCGTAAGGGTTTACAATCTAGTTAGAAGGGTGGGATTCGATCATTCTGTATAAGTTAACCGGAAACAAAGGAGTATGAAGAAGGCAAGGAAATATTTTCTCCTTTATTTGACAGATTATAAACGAAAAATCCGCTAATCGACCGTAATTGATAATGGTCAATGTAATATTATCAGAATACCAAATTTAACAATATTAGAAAATTTCTTTAGTCTATTAGACATTTGATCACATTACAACAAAGACAAATCTGTTGTTGAACATTTTTTAAACTCTTTTGTACGTCTACTTTCAAGAGAGAATTGTTATAAAATTATGAAATCCGCAGTCTACATATTATTCAGAAACTCACGAATACTGATTAATTATTAATTATGTAACATGAGATAGAAGCGGAGCAAAATTTTTAAAACAAGTAAAAAAGTGGGTAAATCGGTGAGAAATCTGTTGATAGATTCGATAGAAACTTTAATTTTTCGGTCTGAAAATATAATTTTTTCACGGTCTGATACAATACAATTGTTATTGTTGGAAAGCATTTCCTGAATTTTTCTAGTGATAGGATTTCGATCATTTCAGGGACTGGAAATGAAGGGTCAGATGGTCCATTGTCCCGAATCGGATTCCATCCTATTCGTAAGCTCGCCATTCTTGAACGGTCTGGAAGGGCTGACTGGTCGAGAACTTTTTATATCCGATATTCCATTATACGATGCTACGAGGGAGGTAATTTTGGTGGGGGAGCAAGCCAGAGCACAGGTACAACTGAATTTGCATCTGATTATAATGTCGTTAAATTTGTATCTACAGAATTCATACGCTTCTGCATTCGATCAATAGCTACGCGTTATGAATAGCAACCAAACCAATGAGATTTTAACTGACTGGTCTTGTGTCACGATCAAATATGTATTATCAATCGTTTTCCGAACGTATCAAATTATTCAACGATATTTCGAGCTTATACGGTGCATTTTTAAAGAGATTTCCTACATTACCGACCTAGTGCATCGACATAGATGTCGCCAGCATGCAGATAGGACAATCTAGATGGCGTCAGTGGTGGTCATTGGCGGTTCAATTTCAAACGCGCTTAACCCTTCGATGAATTTTCGAAATCGATTTAAAGATTTGCAGTTTAAATTAATAATAGAATTAAATTAATACACTTCATAAATGGAGTTCGATCATTTTCTGTTGAGCAACAGTTCCAAAAGAAATGATGAAACTATGTCAGACACAACTTGTATACAAATAATAACACTACTGAATAATTGGTTAAGATCTGCAAAAAGCTATTAACACTTTGACTACCACACCGGTGTCCATAAGAATCACATAAAATCGAAGCAATATTATTTAATAATACAAGAATAGAAAAGACAAAGTTTATCATAACAATGATTTTTGTAACCTTCTTTACACCTTGTCGATTTTCATAAAGTTTCATTTACTTAACAAATTGTAGTAAAAATTGATTATAAAGTTTGCTAAAAGTTTGCGTGAGGCATATATGTCTCGTGTGGAAAACAATAAGTTAAATGTAGTTACATTGTTAAGTTTTCGAATCTTTGCTTAAACTATGTGTAAAAATAATATATATACTGTTACAGGACGGTCTGAGGAGGCGAATGGACAAATTGAAGAGCTTCATAGAAGAGGCAAGCCTCCTCGTTTCCGCCGAAAGGGAAAAGAACGTCAGCTTGCTCCATCTTATATTCCCCCCAGACATAGCGAAACGCTTATGGTTGGGTAAGTCGAAATAAACGATATATAAATCTGTGTTTTTATCGAATATTTTCCGTAACGATAATCTGTTTCAGGCGAAACAATAGAAGCGAAAACATATCCGGATGTGACCATGCTCTTCAGTGACATCGTCGGCTTCACAGAGATTTGTTCGACTGCGACGCCGATGAACGTCATCAATATGCTTCAAAATCTTTACGAGCAGTTCGACTCGTTCTGCGGTCAGCTGGATGTGTATAAGGTGCGAGCTTTTTAAATGTAAATACTTGTAAAGCAATACCCGTTGCAACTCGGAATTACAATGCACGGAAGATCGAACGGAAATCTACGTTAATCGACATAACCGTTACTTAATGTTTTATGGAGAAGTTGGCGCAACGAAACAACTCTTTAGCGCGTAAAATGTACAATGAAATTTATGCCGCTTACGTATTTTACGTTCGACGTTTACCATAGGTGGAGACGATCGGAGATGCTTATTGTGTTGCTTGCGGTCTTCATCGCGATACCTCCATACACGCGCAGCAAATAGCTTGGATGGCCCTGAAAATGATACAAGCGTGTTCCCATCACATGACTCACGAGGGCAAACCAATAAGGGTACGAATCTGTACATCCTATTTTTACTTGCGTCTTAAATGTAATCTTAATCGAAATAATCTGCAACAAATGCTTCTATCACATTAACACGTTTGCTACAAGCGTGGAACAAAATAGGAAGTAGTCGAATTTAAACCAACACCTAAGATGGACCTAATTTACAACTCATAGTCAATTAATAGCACTACAAGTAAACTATGCATACGCAAGTATATTTGTTCTCAAGAATATAAAGGTTCAACATAGTTGCTCTTCCAAATTAGGCTACTCTTTTCTATGTGATGATTGTAGTCTGACATTTTAGGTAAAGAAAATGAAATTAGTTGTTATCTTCAACGCCTAACGCGTATAATTTTATTCATACTAGAATTCTATTCAAGTCTATATTTTTTATAATTGAAATTTCCTATAATGGGACCAAACGAATGTAGCAAATTAATAGTAATGTACTGATTCTCTAAAGACATACAAAACTCACTATTTAATGATTTTACAATTACTCGGCGAACACCTTGACATATGGATTAAATCAAATTCAATATTGCCGAAGGTACTATTTATTTTTTAATATGTCATTTGTGTAAGCGTAACAACAACTTTTCGTATGAATTAAAAACGAGCATGTTCCTAGGATGCTAGATTTGTTACTTAACTTCTCTTTCTGGGACCAAAAATTTGTAACCTTGTTTCATATAATCCTTTAGGTCTTGACGAGGAAATGTAAAAAATCGAAGTTTTAATGCGAGGAATTCACTGGTTCAAAAGTTATGCGCGTTTATGGACAGTTAAGGGCGCCGTCCGTAGAGCAGAGCCGCTAGATGGCAGCACAAGCACGCGATGATGCCTATAATGTATAGTGGCTATTCGATTTCAGTAATTAAAATATAGAGATCAAAAAGAAGGTATAGTCCAAGTTGGTTGGGATTAGGTTGGTGGGGGCGGGGAGAACGCTTACAAAACTACATTATCGACATCACCGTGTGATTGTGCTGCCATCTAGCTTAAAATCGCTGAACTTTAAACACGCATTACTTTTGAACTAGTGAATTCCTCGCATTAAGACTTAAATCTTTGACATTTTTTTTCAAGACCTGCAGGATTACAGAAAAAAAGTTACAAAATTTTGGTCCCAGTAGGTGAACTTAAACCTTCGCTATTAGTGTTCAATATCTTACTTCAATATTATAAGAAACACATGATGTATCCAAGACTTCTTTGTATGTCAAGGGGTTAAATACACTACATATTTATACTAATTAAATATACTGCGTATTGTTCTATCAGATGCGCATTGGCATTCATACTGGAATGGTGTTAGCGGGGGTGGTGGGGAAAAAAATGCCCAGGTATTGTCTTTTCGGGCATAATGTTACCTTAGCGAATAAATTCGAATCCCTAAGCGAACCTCTTCGCATTCACGTTAGTCCAACGACTTACGAGTGAGTAATCGTTTTATCAAATTATTATCGCTAGACTGCGAATCTTTATGAGGTCAGAACTCCGATGTAGCTCTTCAAAATTAACGAAATACACAGTTCAAAAATTCTTCAACCAAGCTCTTGGAAACTTGTATAAACATCCGCAGTCTATCACATTTATCGCAATTATGTACAGTCAGCCAAAAAAGTCTCCATACCCGGACGAACGCGATTTTATAAAACGTTTGTCTATACATCAACTAGTAAACTAATGTTTCTAACGGCCCAAAAATACTCAAGCCTTTTAAACTCATTTGAAAAAAAAATCATTCCGTTACGAAGGGTATACAGAGACTTTTCTGACTAATTATGTATTGGAAGTACAAATTAATTCGTAACTTGCAGAATTATTCAATTTAAAATTTATTTTATCATATTGAAGATGTTATATTGGAGATACGTTAATCGCTTGTAAGAAGGAGTACATAACCAATAAGGGTGCGAGCAAATACAGTGAAATCTCGTTTTATGTCAGTCTCGCCGTTCTTTTTACTGACACGAATACGAAATCGGAGGTTCTCGCCGAGCGTCGCATTTGAAATACACAGGGCGTGCTGGAAACCTAAGAGTCATACTGTCTTCAAGTCATAAAAAACTTATGACCACTAAGCGCTAGTGACAAGAAGACTGTGAAAATGTCCGTCTCCGATATAATGTTGCACGGAGAAGCGGACAGCGAAGCTTGAGAGCCATCGTCGCCGAGGAGTGTGCCACATATTGTCGGCTATATCTGTGTGAGACCAAAAGATCACTAATTCAATTACAAAACTTCTTTATTTTTCGATATTTTTTTATGAAATTTTTACCAACATATTCGTGGCATTTTTCTGATTAAAATGAAACTCAATGTGATATAATTCCGATGATATTTACTTGTATAACGAGCGATTAAAGTTTCGAACGCAGAGGAGGACAGCGTATGGGAAAGAAAGAGCCGCGGAGAGTTGCGGCCGCCGGCACAGATCAAAGCCCGCGTGAGCGAAGGACTTTAAATGAAAAACTTAAATAATTAATAATAAAGAAGTTATATAAGACTTTCACCCATATACTTGTTGCATTATTCTGATTAAGATGATACCAAATATAATTCCGATCACATTTATACTAATTTTTCGTTAATTTAATTGTTATGGGAAGACTTCCATCGTTCATTACACACGTAAATGTCGTTGGAATTATATAAAATTCCACGAATATGTTGGTAAAAGTTTCATAAAAAAATATCGAAAAATAAAGAAGTTTTGTAATTGGATTAGTAGTGGTCTTCTGGACAATGTTCGGCCACTCACCGCGGTGATGTGAGTTTTTCCACTGACTTGGAAACGTAAGGTTGGCACTGTCATACAACGAGAATTCACTGTAATCAACAAATTCACAAAGAAAAGGCTACGAATTAGCGTGTACACCTAATAATTTGCGGTCGAACTTTACGGTATTTATGGTAACGTTTGTTTCCGTCAGATCGTTGAAATACCCGTTGTCGGGGTTCAAGCTGGAATCACGGAGCAAAGAGTTCTTGCCGAAGGAGTTTCCGGCGAACATTGATGGGCCCTCTTACTTCCTGAACGATTACAAGCACAAGGACGTCGATGTAAATCTTCCGCTGGACGTTCACATTCAGAGCGCGATCCGAGAACACGGTCTTCACACCAGCACGTAGATACTCGATTAAACTATCTCGACAGCAACCGTGCGTCGCCCGTGTGAATGTCGCTGTACCAATTGCTACTGTCCGTAAAACCACAATAAATCCGGTTACAATCTGACTTCTATGAATTTACAAACTGGCACCGAGTAACGAAGCTAATTCTACCAGCCTAATGGTCACTCGACGGCCGATAATATTTATACGCAGAGTTTTAGATTACAATTATTATATACCTATGAACAAATAAGTAAATAAATCTGCATGATAAAGTACACCACCCCTTCATTCATTTCTTCGCGAGTCTCGCAAAGAATAATTTCTAGAATAATTCAACAAATAATTTGTTTTCAACGAAAATATACAGCGGATTCCGTTTAATTGAGACCCGATAATTTATTCCATTAAAGCGATTTACTGTTCCAATCGTATTGTATAAAAGTTGTTCTTTCGGTTCTTAAGTATTTCATCTAAATAATCAGCGTTCCAACTAACCAGAATCCACTGTACTATATTGATATACTGTTACTTTATCTATCAATTTTTATCGTAAATGCATAAAATCCCCAGATTAGCTGATGATTACTATACTAGTACTATCAACACTTTCAAAATGATACAGAGCTACAAAATTAATTTTTTTGAAAATGTTTATAAACCGGAAATGCACAAAAATACAGCCTTTGAAATGGATTTCTATTTTATTCTTTTTCGGAGACGTTTACGAATTGTAAATGCACAAGGACGCAAACTTTAAAATGGGTTTCAAGACCATTCCGTTCCGAAAACGTTTGAAACGTGCGAGGATGCAGTCCAAAAAATTGCTTTTTAAATCTATTCCTTCTTTGGAAAGACTTTTAAAATTCTTTAAAATAAAAGTTTCACGTCTGTTCCGTTCCGGGGACATTTTGAAACTGTAAGGAAGCGACCTACATAATTTTAGTCGTCGGCTGTGCCGAATCTGTTCCTCTTAATCTGTATTTCGAGAGCAAGAATGGTTCTTGGATACGGAGAAAGGGCCAATATCTTCAAGTGAATGAAGCACGTCCACATAGCACGGTTCATTCTTCGGCTTGTTAGTTGCCCACGTTCTATCGGGGCTGGGCGGCGGCATTCATTTTTGATAAGGCTCGTTCCAGATTCGAACCTCATACCGAGGCGGTCTTTGTTCACGAAATAATAGAACTATTTGTATTCTTTACCGCGCCGCGATCCAGCCATCGTCGCAACAGCTTCTGCGATCGTTGTCCGGCTCAGTTTTTCTCTGCTGAAAGGAGACTCCATCGTTGTGCGACTTTCTTCGCGACATCTCTTATTTACCGGCCGGCCCGTTACGTTCCCGTGAACACGTCCGTTCCGCTTTCCTCACGCTCCCGCAATTTTCCTTCGTTTCTGCCATTTAACCGTGACATTAAGAGGACCACTCTGTTTGCGTAACATCTAAAGGAACGAGAGCGGCCAAGAAGCGAAAGAGAATAACGAAGAAACAACCCCAGAAAGCAGTGCGACTACACTTGGAAGTTTTCACTTGAATAAGCTGCGAACGTCTGTTCTGCAAGTTTGTGCTCAGACGCTGATTCACTTTCGCGAATGAAACACTCTCTTGATTCCGCCGTAAAAATTTCGAGCTTGTTATACCCTTAACATACAACTATGCTTTACTCTCTACGCAATTTCGGAGGTATAAATGGATTTTTCCACTTGTTCACAGAAATAACTGAAAAACCTCATGACTGCGGATTTTAGGCGTTTGTGACAAAATTCGGTAAGTGAAGTACAACAAACGAGTCAGAAGAATCTCAAAATATCTGTCCAATTTACAGTAATCAAGTTTCAGTTAATTATTGTCTCCTAGTACAGTCTACTTATCAGGTTCAGGATCGCTCTTTATTAATGCAAAGAGGTAAGTTATCTCTGCTAATTGATGTATTTTGCGTCTTAATGTTCCTAATTAGTCACGTCTTCAAGTTACATATGTAGAGATACGGGTACAGGAAGTACGCCCGGCTCGTCCACTGATTTACGAAAGAAATTAATTAACGGACTAATGCACAAGATGACTATTTCTGAATTCTATCAGTATACTTTCGACAGAGCTTCGTCCCGCGGATAATATTAACGCTACAGTGCTGACGAACTCATTGAATTCTCCTTCCACCCGCGCTCTCTAGATGTCGTTACAGCCACTCGGGAATGTTAATTAAACAAATCCATAGCTTCCACGAGTTTTGCCATTCGAACGTCTGCATTATCAAACTAGAAAAACGAATGAAACGAAATATTATTTCTCTTTTCGTGTACTCGTGATTTTCCATGTGGCGATAGAGTCTGTTACAGAAACTATCGGCATTTTGTTTCTCCGATCAATAATTTTCAGTATTGTGGCATACTCCTCTACTGTGTAATATTGTAAACGAAACTGTACCCATTAAATGAAAATAAATATCCACTTTTCTAGTATCGATCTTTCATCCATGAGAGAAAATGTAGATATGCAACATTCAATATCTTTCTTTTGTAAGAAATGAAAAACTTGTCTACGAAAGGCACAGAAAATACGATTTATCATAGTAATTTCTTTCAAGACCTTATCATGTCGTGTAGATCTCTACAAATTTTAGCGTAATTAATATACTGTAATGAAAATCGACTTTCCGAGTGACGACATAGTCTGTTACAGAAACTATCGGCATTTTGTTTCACCGATCAATAATTTTCAGTATTGTGGCATACTCCTCTACTGTGTAATATTGTAAACGGAACTGTACCCATTAAATGAAAATAAATATCCACTTTTCTGGTATTGATGTTTCACCATGAGCGAAAATGTAGATATGCAGCATTCAATAAAGTATATTTCTGAAAAATTTGTTTACAAAAGACACAGAAAATGTGATTTATTATAGTAATTTCTTTCGAGGAAGTTTTATATCGTGTAGATCCCTACAAAGTTTGGCTTACTTAATATATTGTAACAAAAACCGATTTTCCGGCTGGTGACACAGTTTGGAACAGGAACTATTGACGTGCGAATGTGGATCGATCAGACGCGGCATTGTGGGTTGGAACAATAATTGTCTGTATCACGACGGATCGAGGGGATGATTGGCCGAACTTTCTAACGCGTTTTGGTCCGCCCGATAGCGAAACCGACGATTTTCGGGTTTTACGAGAGGATGCTCGCATTATTTCGATAGCGCGCCGCAGGAGTAACGGAAAAAGAAAAAGAAATAGCGAGAGAGGGAGGGGGGAATAAAGAGGAGGCAGCAGCCATGCTCTAAAACTAAAAAGCTAGCGAAAGAAATTACAAAAGACCAACACTGAGCTCCGGCGGGGGGTGGGGACGTGCACGTGTACGAGGAATATTTGTGTCAGCATCCGTGCTTTCCCGTGTGTTTGCCTGTGCAAGCGTACCTTTACTATTTCTTATGCTGCCATTCATCGCGACGAGACCCGCGGCCGTGCAAAGAGAAAGAAAGAAATTAAACATTTGGCCTTCCGGCTACGGCCGCGTAATCAAACGCCGGTGGAACTAACGAAGCAACCGCGGAAAAGAGACACACGCCGTTGATATCAAAATACAAGGAGCATGCCGGAAAAAGAAAGAAAGACGGTGAACCAAAGGCAGAGAAAGAGAGAGAGAGAGAGAGAGAGAGAGAGAGAGAGAGAGAGAGAGAAAGTACCGGGAGTAGGCATAGCGGAATAATAACTTACAGGTGACGTGCAACGAAAACTGCACCGTACCATGGGAGGAAGGAAGAGAGAATGTTTTCTTTGATGCTCGCACGACGCTTTTCCGCGTTTAATGATTCCGACTGAGGGTACAGAATCGTCGACTGGCGTTCCAATTAATTTGATACAGAAGTGAGATTTTTCATCGACCGATGGAACCGTTAACGGATTTTGGACCACTCGAATACTCGAGTACGCAGCGCTAACCCTGTCGCGTTCCCATTTGATGCATAAGTACGAAAAAATGCAATGGGGGATTCCTAATGCTAATAGCAGGCTCGCGTTATCTGTATTCGCAAAAATGAATATCACACATCGGACCTCGATATGTGTACTCCAGAAATGGCTAGAGTTGGTCAGAATTGCAGCTAATAGTACGAAGTGGACGGAAGGAAACGGGGAGGGGGTGGACAGGAAGACGGCCATATTGGCGAACGTTTATGGAGAAAGAGAGAGAGAGAGAGAGAGAGAGAGAGAGAGAGAGAGAGAGAGAGAGAGAGAGAGAGAGAGGGAGAGAGAGAGGAGCTAAAGTCGGAGATAAAGAACTGAACTTGCCGTGGCCACTGAAAGGAAAATTACTTGGATTACGCTGATCGGGGCGGCAATTTGGGTAATCTCTCTTGAGGGTCTTTGTGCGATGACACCCATTTAGAGCATCGACCAGAAACTGTTCGAGACGGGGCTTCTTGCAAAACTGCGAATCGGTAGATTCAGACAAATCGCAGCCTAAAAGTTTCTCCTCCAATCGAAATTATCATCATTCGATAAAAAGAAACTCCAAACAACATTCTACGAGCACGATTTAAAGAGAATTGTTAACACATGGATGAACAGTTGTTTGAAGAAGCTCGTGGTTCGCGACAACGGCGCAAAACGTTGTCTCGTTGGATGATTCAATGCTGCGATATCGTGCGCGTATGCGTTCATACATAATGGTCTCGGATGAATGGTGGTGCGACTGCAGTGAACCGGGAATAATATAATCGTAATCATAATCAAGCGATAATTTCTTTGTATCGTGGGGATGATCCGGAACAACGGGGAGCCCGGTAAATATATTCCGCATTGAAGTTTACAGTATCTCTGCTTTACACTCGAAATGTACATTATTCCGTTTCAATGAGTGCATTGTTCGTGGGCCAGCAGCTCCTTGCGATAGATTACCGGTTCCGCGCGAACGCATTGAAGTAACCGATTCAAAAGCGCTCCGCCATCTATATTCGTTATTATAATATGTTGGCTCAACGAGAGTCACGGGCCGCGCGGCCCCGTTATGAAACAATTAATTGCACGGTGATTCTGTTTCAATTTCCACAAGTCAATTTTCAAAACGTCCACTTCGACTCTGGAATTCGTTCGGCGAACGAACAATTAAACCGGATACCGAAATGTCGCTGTAGTGAATTAAATAGGTCGTGTCGTTACGGTTAATTCAACTAGACGCATATTTTCCGACGATTCTGCAGGCGCGTGTGGCGCGCGTGCGTGCACGCTTGTACGTGCCGAAGTTTCGCGCAGCGGCGAGACAGGGAAAACGGAGGAAATAAAAATTGAAGAATTTGGTCACCTATTTCTTCGTTCTGGGAGGATTCGTATACGTTTTTACGTTTCCCTGTGCCTCGGCAGGACACGGCGGATCGTTAAAATAGTGGCGACGGATATTTCAAGTACCCCCTCCGGCGCTGAATATGCATGGCGTTGTCCACATTCTCCGCTTAATTACATTCTCTTAATAGTTTGTAACAGTTCCAAGTAAACTGGCACTTGGGCTCCCCTGAATTTAAGAGAAGTCACGTAATCAAGAGCGGAACGTATGGAGGAGCGTCGCGAAGAGAACCGTCGAGCTCGCCTGATCGTTTGAACTTCATCGTCCGGACATTGAAAAGGACACCGATACGATCCATGTCCGGCGAGGATGCATATTGTTCGCGCAAAAATCCCGGCCGCCGCCGGTACAACTGCGACAAAGCGACGGAAAGTTGTGCGCCGGGGAGTTTTATACTCTGGCGAGCGCGTTAATGAGAGGAAACTTGGCCCTGAAATTAATTGAAGTAATGAAAGTTCAGCAACTGCACGAGAAAAATGCCAGTTAGATACTTTGTACGTGTTTCATACTTCAAACGCGAACTAATCCCGTCGCGTAATAACAGACACGGAATTAACAGTCACGCGAGATGACACGATTACGTAGCTGCGAGCACGGCGGCGAATGTCTCCGAGCAAATTGCACGGCGAAAGAGATGATACTGCGCGCTATAAAATAACTGTCCGCTCCACAAAAAAGGACTTCGCAGTCTGGAGATGATGCGTGTAAGTGCTTAAAGGTTGGCATCCATTAATAAAGATCGAGAGAACGAATCATTTTTCAGATTGAATTCCGAAGATTTTAGACTTTCGTAAGAAACTAGGACTCGAGGATCAAGAATTCAGTTCGCGAAGGTCTTGAAAAAGATCACAAATTTTTATATGGTAAAAACCTAAAGATTTCAGGCTCTCGCTCGAAACTGCAACTCTGACGACCAAAAATTCGGTATCTCTGTGAGATACTGCAAGGGCAAAAGAATCAAAAACTTCTACGAGGTCCAAATCTGAAAATTAGTTTACGCACGAAATTAAAACTCTAGAGACCATGAACACGTCATAGTGCTCAAAGGATCGTAATCGCAAAATACGAAAGGATCAAAGCTTGACGACTCTAAATATCAAGAACTCGTAAGAGTTTCTCAAAGATCAATTATCACCGAGGTCTTGCGAAAGAGATCAAGAGATTTTTACGAGATCCAAATCTGACGATTGACTTCTACATGGAACTAAAACTCCAAAGACCAAGAACTCGCGGGAGTTCTCAAAGGTTCGTAATCGGAAAAGTTCTGCGAAAGGATCGGAGAGATGAAAGGTTTTGTACGAGATTGTTATAAGTTCGTTGAGATGCGAAACCTCAAGATCTTGTACGCGAACCTAGAGCTCCAAAAGTCAAGAATTTTCGAAGAATTTCCCAGAGAGCCATGATCAGCAAGGTTCGAGTGGATCAAACCAGGAGGTCCCTAGCGCTCTAGAGAATCGCGAGCGAACACGTAACAGTCCCAAAGAGATTAGAGCGGTCTGGGAAAAGAAGCGAGAAAAGCTGAACGCGAATTTTCCCAAGCTGATGCTCTCTGCCGTGCAGTATTTTAAGTATCGCTTAATAAAAACCGGTTACCTCGTTTCGATCATAATAAATTTTCAGAGCCCGCATCAATCTCGTTTGCGCTGTACGTTTCCGTTTCCGGTTACGTTGTTCCCCGAAAGGCCGGGACAAGTATGAGACAGGCTTGAAAAATTGCCCGGGCACTCTGTCTGCCCGCGCAGTTTCATTAAGAAGCGGTTCGTAATTTATTTTCACACCCACCTATCGCGTTTTCTCTCGCCTTGGACGCCGGCGATCTGAAAAATCAAACGACACGTTCCGCGAAACCGGTGGTGTCGGATTCGTCTCGAAGAGTACGGTAATGCCTCTAATAATAAACTGCAAAAAATGCGTTTAATCATTTCCCTGCGACAACTTGGCCAACATACTTATGACATTTTTCTGATTGAAATGAGACCAAATGTGACGAGGAGCATTTCCCTCGAGTACAAAATTATCCGAGCACAAAGTGTCGAATCTCAAGCAACCGACACAAAACGATTCGAAAATTGATAAACATTTCCTCTAACTTTGTAACCAGGTACGCATAATGGAGGTCATGCAGAATCATCCACTCAATAACTAAATATGACCGAAATAAATATGTAACATTAATGAATCGTGGTGTTGTCTTATCTATAAACTATCTTTAATTACAGTTTTCGCCGTGCTTCTGGAATATTCGTGTAACGGTGATTCTCGGTCTGACCGGTTCGATTCTATGCTATTCGATCGGAATCTACGGAATTTTGCTTGCTCGGTTATCGGATACGTGTACCAAATCGGGACCGTGGTAATATCGAGCTCTTACTATCAATTAGAACATCTTAATCAACTGCCTGTGCTCGAACTATTTCGCACAATGCGCCTTCCGACTTACATCTCTTCCCGCGTGCGTTCCCGACAGAAGCGGCGCGGCGCGGCGCGCGATACAGCGATACGCGTGCATTCTTCCGCAGCATTCAGCGGGGCTGATCGATCCGTGTGTTCGATTAAATTGCAACGACGGCCGGTCAGGTTTTCGCAGTGAACCGAATATTAAATATTTCACGCGCATCCGGCCCGCAATAGCGGGTCCAAAATGATTTTTCACCCTTTCAATGGGGCGGAGAACAGCAAATAAGAGAAACGGACGAATCTCATATGCGGCCGCTGTTCGATCGACTGCGTGTGCACGTTAAAACTGTCGATATCAAACGATTCGAAAAATTTGTCCCATCCGGTGTTTCGTCGGGCCGGCCGTGCCGCCATCGCGCCGGCCGAATTTTCGAATTTGTAATACAAAACGTTGTTATCATAATAAGTCCTCATTGCGGGGAACGCGACGGCGGGACGTTTCGTGCGCACCGCATACAAATCCTTTCGGAAAAATATGCCGCGCGATCGGAATACAAACGCGTCGCGCGCCTCCATGCAGTTTTTTCATCTTTCTCTGTATCAACGGGATTGATTCGTTTAACGCGTCCCCGCACTTGAAGAAAAGAGCGGGTACAGCGATATTTCACGTTGAAATTTTGTTGAAAAGAAATGCCGATTAAGCTATCGGCCGAAGAACGGTGCGTGAATCACGGGAACGCGGAGGAGAGAGGAGGGTCGCCATGAATGAAACGCAATTTATTCAATTGGTTCTAATAAATGGTACACACGCACGCCAGAGGACCCTGTAGGTGCGTGCAACGAAAAATTTGGTCCGTGGACCACTCCCACCGTTTGTCGAAACCCGGAGCAGAACCAAGGAATACTGAATGCATACAACGTCGATCAATCGCAACTTCAGTGTCGGTGCATTAACCGCTCCGTAAATTGACCTAACTAATCTCTTCATTTCCACAATTGACCATTCATTTCCGACAAAGTATTGTTCTTGCCGGTTTATTTATGCCTCACGGCGCGCAGTCGCCCCGTGCTCGAACCTCGACGGCGTATACATTATTCCGGAAATGTCAGAGGCGACTGTTAATTGTTACGAAGATACCGAAGACGTGTTCAATTTTAGAAGTGCATGACTTTTGAAGGGGGGGGGGGGACAAAAACACGGTATTCTGACCGTAATTTCAGCCCGCAGTCAGTTTATCCTCTGCGTGGGATCGTTATTAACTCTCATCCAAACCCTTCGCGTGCAAGGAATTAGTGAAATATTAAGGGGGCCGACATGCTTTGAAATCCATATGCATACATATGCAAGAGTCAAAATCTAAACAAAATGCCGCTTCAATATTGCAATGAGCAGTTTAGAAGTGGTCAATTGTGTTTCCTAAAAGTCCAATCTACGTCTGTATTGAGCCCAAATTGCGAATTCCTACTTCATCGTGGAGTAATTTGTAATATTCGGCAGAAAATTTGAATCCTGAAACAAGTATGATGTCACAAGATGGCTGCCGCTGACAGATTCTCTTAATTTCGAGAGATTTAGTGTTCGTATCGAAAAAAGGCTCTATACAGACGTGGCAAAGACATGTACAATCACGGTGGTATGCACTTTTAATTGATTACTTACTCATTTAAGACGTAAAATGTCTAGAAAAAAAGGAACAGCATAACATAGCATGACAGTCAAGGCCAAATGCCTGCCGGCTCCCTTAAGAGGCGATCAAATAGTACAAACATGTTCGAAAAGAATAAATTTCGAACGCCATAAAACGGCAAGTCAAATTTTCTAGCGAATACTTTAAGCTTAATTTACCAAAGACAAAGACGCTTAGGTTGACAAGGAGCCCATGGTGAATACAGTGGATTCTCCATATATGTCAACAACACGGGAGATGGACAACACTTCTCGGCCCCTCAAGGGGTATATCCCGTGTAGTGGGGATAATATCGCGACTTTTATCATCCACGCCTTGGCGACATATACAGAGAAATCACTGTATTATTTCACGCGTATGAACACAGAGCATTTACGGAAGACACGTATACCTACGATGAATTTACTATCCCGTTCGATGTAGTATATTATGAACGGGTGAGTGACTCACGCCGGTCATGAAATAAATCGCGCGTGGAGTGGTTAAACAAGAAAAAACGATTCGCGATGAAATAGGCGTGGCTGCGGCGGCGGAAAGAAAGGCAGTTCGCAATTAAACACGATCGCATGAAAACCGAACGCTCGTAAAAACGACGCGATACGCGGACCTTTGCCGGTCAGTATACGTGTTCAACGAAATCTCGCGATTGCGCCTGTAGGGCATCCGACGCGGTGAGTAGATTCCGAGGTTAACAAGCGGGTTAGGTATAAGTTGTCGTAAAAAAAATTGTTACACACCTACACGCCCGCGGAAACAAACTGAATCGCAGGGCATTTTGCGAGTTTTTCGAGAACTTCGCCGCAGCCGGTGCGGCGCGACATGTGCGCGCCAAATAGGGAAAGTGTGTGTGTATACAGCATATTTAAAAAGAAAAACTGTTTACAGCCCGGTGTGCAGGCCGCGCATGAATGTCGCCCGTATTTGTCGAGAGACTTTCAGAATTCGTTCTCAGAAACGAGGTAACAGCGATAAACAAACCGAGTCACCGATGAGTGATTGTGTGCGCGTCGCGTCGCCTCGTACCGCTCCGCTTCTAGGCGTAGTAAACTAAACAAACACGGCTCGTACATGAACCGCGAATATTTTTCGTGGCACCGCGACCGTATCACTCCGAACGGTGAATTATTCAGCCATTCAGCCAGTTACACCGGCTTTAAATAAAAAAAAGCGATGGCTGAATATATGATATTTTACGCGAACAGCCCGCAGCGCCGCGAACCGCGCTGCTCTAAACTCTAACGATACCCTCGGAATGGAAGTACATACCGGGTCGGGATATTTTCCATTCAAACACGTCCCCGATTTTCCGCGATTTCAATTATGCAAATATTAACGCGACTTGCCGTCGACGTTGACCCTTTGATTGCCCTTTGATTACAACTCTCGAAACCATCGTCATTGTGCGCCGGCGATATCACGTATGCAACTATCCGCTGCGGCTCGCTCAGATGATTCACAATCCGATTATGGCAGCCAACGGAACTAAGAATCGCATTGTTAAGAACTAGAAAACACCGAAACGGCACTCGATATTCAATTACTTGATTGATAACTGCGCGTGTAACGGTGCGCTGGGCCACGAGACCAGCTGCGATAACAATAGAGGTACATTTGAGAGAGCGTTTTTTCTAGTACAAAGTTATTGTTCATTGAGATGTTGTCATTCGAAAAGTTGTACACCTGGGTCGCTTCTAACACGGTATGTAGTTCTTTACAGGACTATCCTTTTGCATGTTTTACTTTTACATTTTGTATACGTTTTATGTATTTTTTTAAATTTTCAACTGTGTAGATGATCTGGGTTTAAGTGATTTTATAGAGAAGGAATTAGTCTATATTTTATTAAAGTTTCATAGTGAAGAATTCTGAACATGTCTCATAAAACTTATCCTCACTCTTCTCCTCACTCCTCATCTTCTGCTTTAACCTTTCTCGAGTATATATTTATTATTTTTAATTTAATTTATTATTTTATTGTATTCTATAAGACCCATATCGCTGCAAGACGACTCCGCTCAATTTTCTGGCAGGATCACCTGAAAGCAACTCTAACAAAAAATCAAGGTGATCGTAACAAAGGGAATCGGCATAACCATAACAAAGGAGTAGCCTGGCAGACGTAAGCATCTGGAGAAATCCGCATGGGCTCGTTAGACGAGCGAAACGAGCATCAGACTGTCCTGGCTGGAGAAATTGGCTGGGCACCGCGTGGCTCGTTTACGTTTACGAAAATCGAGATTGTTATTTCTCGGACGAGGTTTCCTGCATCGGCGGACACTGGGCCCGATCGTGATTCCAGCGGGTCAAAAGTCCGAAAGCAATATGATATTTCTTTGAGAGAAACGTATATGTGTATCAACAGTCAATGATTGAATTCTCGATATATGTCAACAACACGGGTCTTACTAGCATCGTGTATCGTCCAGGAGACATACCCGAGCTGTATTATGTTTACACTCCTCGGCGTCCGAGGCCTCTCGTATTTCATAGCCCCTCATGGGCCCCGCGGTAGTGGGGATAATTCCGCGATGTTTATCGTCCAGGTCTTTGCGACGTATGTAGAGAAATCACTGTGTACCACAAATAAACAAATCAAGAATGTTGGAACCAATTGGAGGAAGGACGAAGTCAGTGATACACGTCACATAAACAGTTCTATTGAGTCGTGGATAGTGAAAAAACTTTTATTGAATGAACACGAGTGATATTCAAGGTACGCATGTATCAAACAATTTTTCGCAGTAACTTCTTCCACCTGGGCAAGAGAAAATTGGGAAAACAGTATTAATAAAACAATTATCATGATTGTTACACTCCTAACCTTTTTTTCATGCACTTCCGATTACAAAAAAGCTTCAAAGTATTCAGAATATTTTAGTGTTTGTATCTATATCGATTTTGGTTGCCCGTTCGTTATCAATAATAAAAATTCTATTATTTTAATGAGACTTACGAATGAAAAGTTTCCGGCACAAACAGAAAATTCCATCTTTAATTTCGTTAGCATTAAATTAGTAACTGGTTTAGTAATAATTAATAATAGATATAAAAAATGAAAATATTATGATTAGGAAATTTTGTGATATTAAGACGAGAATTAATGAAATTAAAGTGAGAAACTGCCAATTTAACAACACTCTTGAGGAATGCAAAGTCGAATGCAAATAATAATAATAAAACAATAACTGAAAGAATAATTACAGACAAACCTGTTTTTGTGCGGTACATACGGACCGCATAAAAGAAACCGCACAAAAAAATATTCAGAAACTTCATAAATAGCTATAACAAATCATTTTTTACAACATATTAAAGAAAATGTTGGTGGTGAGAAACCGCATAAAAAATGTCTCACTTGGAAAATATGTCGAAGACTTACAAAATAGCGAGAAAGTGCTTTCCAAACAAACTAAATAATTAAATTACACATGGAAACATTTAAAAAAAAAATGTAATTTCTCATTTGAAACATGGAGAAATTTTCAAAATGCCTACAATTCGATACTACTCACAACATGGGTGTTGTAATGCCAACACCGGTGGCATTCATATACCGCATAAAAGAAAATCGCACAAAATAAAATTCGCATAGAAAAGGACCGTGCAAAAACAGGTTTGCCACAAACACGCAAGCTAATAAAGGCCCTACTTAGTATGGGCCTTCAACTACCTCTTAATGTAGACACACTCATAGCGAAGCCAAATATTGAAGCTGGTTTTAGTATTCATTCCTTTTTCAAAACCCAGAAGGGTTTCAAATGCTTAAAAATAAAAAAAAACAGGTTTGACTGTATAGGTATTATACATATACATATACAAGTTATGATAGTGCGACTTGGGAGTAGGTAAAAGTTTTCTTTGCAATTTGGCTTCCATTTATTAGCATCGGAGTTCGACCCGCTTGAGTCGTGATTGGGTCCAGGGCGCCGTGAGTCTGAATCGGGCCGGGCCGGGTCGGGTCGGGATTTGATTTAGCATGCACAGTGGCCGTATGGCTCGCGTATTACTCCAGTTTCTTAGGAATCGGAGCGCAAGAGGGACCGGCGAAAGACGCGTGACGCTCGGCCTCGGGTATCGGCCGCGAGGAGCGCAGCAATCGCGTACGCTAGCCCCAAGACTTTCTCGGCGCTCAGTCTGCCGGAGTCTGCAGCGCGCGAAACTTGCACGCGCGTCGGTTCGCTCGAGTGTCTTGCCGGGCTCTATCTCTTTCTCTGTCTCTCGTGCATCGTCCGATATCTTTCCCGATCTATCCCGTGCATCACCGGAAGTGGCGTCTCTCCTGAAATCGGTATACGGTCGACGTATCGGCCGCGAGTCGACAACCGTGTTCGTCTCTCGGTAGGATCGAGTACCATCACCGAGAGAAATCGAAAGTGTTTCGGTCGCACGGCCCGGATGAGAACCGCGTCGCCACGTGATTTTTTTCCTGTCAGGTTACCGAGACCATTCTCGGCAGTGTGTGTTCGATGATCCACGAAGTGTGATAACACAATGTTCGCGCGTTTACGGTGAAAAACGTACACAGGAGAATTTCGAACCGGGAGTGGCAGAGTTCGTTGAAAAGAGTTTACCATTTTGGTACCCGGGGTCCTCCTGTCTCTGTGTGTGCTCGGCTGCGGCGTCTCCGTCTCTGCCGACGGAACGGAAGAGAAGAAGAGAGGAGAGGAGAGAGAGGGGAGTTGGATGACTCTCTACCCAGCGCTGGCCCACGATTGACGGATACGTACGCGAACGGCCGCGCCGGTTTTTCGTGTGCCGGAGAGACCACGGAGCTCTATCTCGCTAGGTGGTAAGCGGACCCCGTTCTTCTGTACTTCTCCTTCGGTCTTCGATTATATTTTCTTTTCTTTTTTTTTCGCGCGCTTAGCCCCGGCTCGTCCGAGCTCCAATCGCCGATGACCTTCTTCGGATACTCGCGATCCACCGTGTTAGTCGATCCCTTACCTTAGCCCCCCTCTCCGTGGCACACGAGGCTGACAGGACACCAGCCGAACGCGCTCTTTCTTCGAGTAACCGGGACTCGCTCGGAATGGAATCTTGCCTGGGGAACGGACCTCCGCACGAAGAACTTGAACGTCGATCTCTCCCGGGATCTTGCTGGTCTGAACTTTGGCGAGCGGCGACAAGAAAAGGCTCCTGCCATCCTTTTCTGTCTTTCGATCGCTCGACCCCCAGTCCGCCAGTTCGTTCGGCCACAGGCTGCTTGCTTCTGGACTGACCGTATATCCTGCAGCTCGAATCGTACCTTCTGCTAACCGACGCGCCTTTGTAGTTGGTAAACACAGCTCGCACTTCTTTTACCACCGAATTAGCCAGTTTATGACGAATCCGAGCGCCCACCGTGAGGTGCAATACCTGCTACGGTAGGGGTTTGTTTGACCCCAGAAGGTATTGTTGTCTGTGGTCGTACTTCTGGTTAGGGCATCGTATATTTAGGAATATATTGACCCAATTAATTCGCTGAGTACTAGGGTGACAATTTTCCTAAATTTCTTTTGCGATTTTCAGCCCATTTTTTGTCTTTCTATTATATTATTCGGCGATTTTTCCTCCATTTTTAATCGTTTACTACTTGGTGAGTGATTGACCAATTTCGATGAAATCTTCGTTTTGAAATTTTCGTTATTTATACTCGAATGAAAATACTGTAAAAAGCAATTTTTACCGAGTGTGTTCAACACACGTCATTTGGTAAACTAATGTTTCTAGCTTGACAGAAAAACTAAAGTCGTTTGGACCGTTTATAACAAAAGTTGTACCGGTTTAAAGTTTGTGGCGTCAATTATGAGACTGACTTTAATTCACACGATTATGTGAATGCATCTGCTTAGCGTCGTTTTTACACCTCGGAGAGTTAGGGAAAGCTTTTTTCAGTTTGAAACATATGCTCGTTTTACACGTTGTTCAATTTTGTTCAATATTGTGCGTTATCATTGACTGATACGTTTTTATTTGATGCACTACAACGTTTTGAATTAACGTCATTCAATAACGGTTCGAACCGTGTATCACGTGTAGGGTATACGAGGCAGTAAAGATTCTAATCAAATGGTGTAAACATGACGTTACATTTGTTGTTTTTTTTATTTCGCAGAGCAATATTACCCAACACACTTATAAACAATAAAACAATATATTTTTCGTTTGTTCGATTCACAGTTGCAAGGTGTTCAATTTGTTCTTCTCAAGAATTTAAAAAGTGTAAATATTCACGTTTTGATTCAAATTTCGTGAAATGTTTCTTAACTTTTTCAAATTATATTTTTTCAGAATCTTCTTGTCTGCACTGATCTTCCGACTGTATCTAATTGGACATTCACTTTTATTTCATTGTCCCGAACAGAGTAATCAAATGATTCTTCAAAAACACTGGGTCAAAGTGGACCCTGCCTCTGTGGTTCAAGGCCTTTCCTTTGGGGACTCTGACAGAATCTTGACTCCAGCAAACAAGTTTCGGTTTTTCATTTCGTCATCTCTCTATAAGCTGACAAAAATAAATGTTTGCATAAACGTCCACGGTCTATTAAGCAGCTTAGCCAAACGAACAAATTATGGGGCGGCAGTGCAATTAATCTGACTCTGTCACAGCTGATAGGGATTTGCATCAGTCTTGTTTTAATCTGAAAGTATAGACTAGTCTACATGTTTTAACATTTTCTAATATTTTTAATTTACGGTTACAGAGAAATTATTCAACAAATTCATTTCTTTGGGTATATACTATACTAAACTATACAAAATTCTTGTTATTTCCATAAAATAATGTAGAATAGTAATTTTTAGTGGTCCGTAAACCGTTAATAACAATTAAGCAAGAATTAAGAATTTTCTCTTTCTTTCTAACAAGAAAGAGAATTTAATTAAGTTGGTTAAACATATTGGTTGCAGTGTTTGTCAGTAGATTCAGGAACTCATTTTTATTGTGACTTAAGGATGCAGAAGGGTCAAAGAAATAATCACTGTGACAAATGCTACGCACCCAGCTTTGGTGTCATTAACTAAATTACTTTGATTTTATATTTTCTGGGCTGTCAATTTTGTTGACAGTCAAATTGACAGTCACTTTTTCCATACTTTTGAGTGGTCATATACATAAACGTAATCACAACAAGCAGTCTCCTGTATATTATTTTACAGGTTGTAGAAATTGTGGGGAAGTGTACAAAAGAGTATTAGAGAGTTGCGATTACGTTCTTGAATCGGAACTACGACAATGGAAGGGGCAATTCGCGTTGCTTGTAGGACGTTCTAATAAATCGTTATTTATCGTGCACAAAATTATAATGCGTTCCATTAGCGTGTCTGTAGGGTAAGAACGGTTTCGTCTTCGTGGGTGCTTGAAACCTGCAGCGAGAAGTTTGAATGATTCCTGACCGGAGTTTGTAGCAACGACTTGCAGTTCGCACGTATTCTCTAGCAGCAGGTCGGCCAACCGAAATCAGCGTCGATTCCAGGCCGTTCCCCAGCCACTACAACCGAGCATTCTCATTGTGTTTCTGGGCCCTTTCAAACTTCCTCGGTGCATAACGTTCCGCTTTCGAATGTAGTGGCTTGACTTGTATAGGAGGCATAAGCGAGACGCGTAAAATTGTAATCTCCTTTTTTTTTCGACCCGTCGACCGGGGAAAATACATTTACCGGGGACTATTGTTGTTCGAAGTGCACGATTGAAAAGGGACAGCCCCCCCTTATCGAGCTGGCTTTTGTGAGATGCAACGCGTTTTTAGGTGAACGTCTTCCTGGAAGACGCCGAATTTGGAAAATGTCGGTACTCGCGATTATATTGTACTTAACCGTTTCGCTGACACGCGAATTTTTGAACTTACACCAGCGGGCCACGATACAAATTTCATCTTAAAAATTTTATAATGGCAAAGAACTGCGAAATATATGAACATACAATTTTGCCAAAGCACATTTTTCTAGGTGGCAAGCGCCGGTCCCATGGGACCACTGTGGCAGCGGAAGGGTTACTTTACTATAGTCCTGCGTCGAGTTCAGAATTTTGATGTTCGTGGAAAAGGAATATTTTCTAGAGGGATTCTTCCTCACGTTCCAAAATTCTTCTAATGTTCTGTATTTGCCTTCTAATTCGGCACTCCGTACTTCTCATTCCCTACAACGTGTGTACGCTATTATTACACCTCCTCGGTAACGGTAGAGAATGTGACTCGCGTCAAACTTTGTGCTCCAAAATTCTTCACATTTCTCACGGCGAACGGTGGTGTATGTCCTCGATTCTCACCCTCATATTACCCATTTCGCGCAACATTTTCCACCTTCTTCTCCGGAAAAAATATTCCAATATTTGAGGACTCTGCCACACGAAATTTTCGATAAATACAAGGGTGGAATTCTCATCAAAAGCATTTAACGTCGATATCCAGAATGTGGTTACACCTCGTAGTTTCGAACGTGTAAACGTATACGTGTTTCGTGTATATATATATGTGAAATTGTCATCCGAAAGAGTAGCGAAAAACTGCAATTTCTCAAAGAGGAATAGTGAATTTCTACGATCTCTAGGTGAAAGAAATGCATTACTGGAAGAACGTATTACTGGATTGCTTGTTATCGCGACGCTTTTATCTTTCTGCTAATTCGGATACGCGAGGGTCTCACCGGCGCCTTTAATGAATTTGACCTGTCCGGGCGGCGCTGGCTCCAAAATTCACCGGCTTTCTCCGCGTAGACGGAATTAAATCCGTGATTTAAATCCTCGGTATTTCCCGCTCCGCTATTCGTGCTCCACCGCTGACTCAATTCGATAAAAATATTCTTTAAAGGCATGCGACTTCAGGCATCCCCCTGATTTAAGATTCTTTACGTTCGCGTTCGAAGTATTCACCGGTTCGCGAGTGCGCTGCATTTTTCATTTCCCGCGGCCGTTCCGGGCGCAACTATTTCATACATCCCAAGAAAATGATTCTCGAGGAATATGATTTCTCTGGAGTCGGTCGTGCCCAGGAATTCATTACGTTTATCTGAATAGCTCGCATGAATCTTCGACCGGCGACATTAGACCGTGCGTCGGGCCCGCGAACGTATTTCAATTAAGCCCTTGCGAAATTGAATGCTATAACAATTGCTGTATGAACAGGTCAATTACGCGGCGCTGATACAAGAAGCCCATTGTCCGCAAATTATCAGGATCGGCGCAGGGCCGCGTTGTAGCGTTCGCAGGCCCTAGGTATTCTTCTATTCCACCCGGCCACGCTCTACCCTATCTTCGCATCCAGAGACACAAAGCCGACACAGCGCACTCTTGTTTTGTTAATTTATTCTCGCCAATTCGGCTCCCTGTAAGCTTGCATTATACAGCCGCGGATGCAGAAATTCTACTTTCAAAATGCCAATGTTCCGAACCTTCACACCAGCCAGTAACTGTCCGTGTTATTGCAATATTGCTCCGTCGGATTTATGCAGAACTGTTAAAACAGCACGATAACACAGTTTAGTGTCACCGGATGCGTTTGCAACGCATTTTCATGTCAAGGTGTCTGTATTTTCAAGCGGCGAGGCAATTTCCCTCGGCTGAGAAAACGGATTATTTGAAAAACATATTTTTTGTAGATCATCAGAAGTTTTTTGGGGGAATTCGTCAATTTACACGAAAGGACTATCACAAAAAAAAGTCGGATCCAGATAATGTATTAACAATGTCCAGACGATGTATTAACAAAGAAGACGTTGCAAGAGTATTTGAAATTCCAAGAAATATGGAAAAACGAGAAAGAAACTGGAATAGGGAAAACCACAGCACAGCTTTTCCGAGAAAGGAAAAAAATGAGTGACTGGGAGCAAAGGTCGATGTTGCCGCTAAGACTATCGATAAGTAGACTAAGTAGATAAGGAAAGAGAAGAAAGTAAGACAGACATCGTACGATTATCTAAAGCTAGAGGGCATAGGAAAAGAAACTGAAAATGTTAGAGAGACACCGGGATAAATGAAAAGCGAGTCGATACTGTGAAAAGGAGGGAAAGAAGTTTTCCAGCGAGAAGAGAAGCTTGCAAAAGAAACTGGAAAAAGCCGGAGAAAGGACTAATGAAGGACTAAATGAAAAGCAGACGGTGATAAGACACGGAGAAAGAGATTAATTAAGAGAATGGAAATGGTATGAGAAAAAGCATCCGACTTTATAAAGTCTAGTCATTTTAAAATTTATAAAACCCACGTTTATAAAATCCACCATATTTTCAAATTTCAATTAACCTGCTTCTCGATCTTGTTCGACTGTTCCAGCCGTTTCTCTTTAAAGCCATTCGTTCCAAATGACCCAGAAAATATTAACCGAGTACGTCGGGGAGCTAATAATTGGGGTAAAATCATCTTTTGCTCGTTAACGGGTTGCCCGAATAATAGATCAACAATGAAGCGTAATTAAATTTCAATCAACTTTGCATCTCAAAATTTCTACAAATTTTTATATTCCCTAATCACGAAGCGGAACCATCGTGCCGCATGGAGGCATTTCTTTCCAATAAAAGAGGCGGAACCAAATATACTTAGACAGTAATGTACTTTTTTTGTGAAAGTTTGATCAATGAATTTGTGACATTTTCCTAAATAAAACGAGGCCAAACATGACATATTTTGGAACATAACTTCCCACCGCGAATTGTTAGAAGTTTTGGAACTCGTGGTGGGGATGAGAAGAGGCCACAAATCACTACGATTGGTTACCTCAGACGTGAGAGAATCGACTACTCCCACTATCGTCCTCCAGTCATCCCCTCTTCTAACCCTCTTCTTTTCACACAATCTTCTCTTTCCTACCCACATTTAATTTGTATCTTATTCCCCCCTTTTTCGTGATTCTACTACCGATAATTTAGGTTCTCCTGTATCGTGGATCGAACAAATAAACAACATCGAAATGGTGTCGTGTTTGATGTCGTTTTAATCCGAGAAATGTTACGAACGCGTTGGCGAAGGTGTCTGTACACGATACAAGCGAATTTCCAAGGTTTTCGCATGTATCGAAACAACTGCATCCACCGCCGAGGTATGTGTCGCAGAATTGACAAGGTTGCAACGCGGCAGTGACAATGCAGCGTCGCGTTCGCTGGATGGATCCGAATCATGTAAGATAGAAAATCCAGGGCTTACCGTGCAGTGACACGCGGAAGAGCCGCAGGTGATGCACACTGTGCACACACGTGCGGGCGCGCGCGCGCACGCATTCGACGTGTCGCGTAGTTGGAAAGAGTGTTTCGGGTGTGTAACCGGCGAGAAACAAAACGTGAAAGCGGCAATCCGAAAAAAAGAGGGACGGTCCAGGTCGGCGAGAGGAACAAAAGCAAAATAAAGGGAAGACGGCCGAGCGAAAAACAGGTCGAAAAAACCGGGGCTGCTCGAAATCCGGAGTCGGTGGCGGCGCGGCGGCTCGCGTAAATCTGCCGCGCGGAGTCCGTTAGTCATGCTTTATTTCGCTTTAGTTTTCCGTGCACGGCGAAATAGCATCAACTTTCCGGGAAGGGGCTGACTCACGCGCTTTTCAAATCCATTCAGAAACTGACGAATGCCCGTGCACGCCGCGCCGCGCTGCGCCACGCAACACGCCTCGCCACGGCTGGCTAAGCGCCACATGCGCGCCGGCTAATGGCTCGTCTTTCGTTTTATTGCTGCTGCATACGGTGACAATGAAACGCTCCACGGATTCCTTTTAAGCTGGCCCACCGGTTATCTCCTAACGGGCATATCGAATGCTTATCGAAAGACCTCCGACTCCCCGCGGGGCACCAAACCCGCGAGCACAGAATATGCAGGGTGTTCGCGCTATTACTAGCGAGCGGTTTTCTAAGAAATAATAAATATTCGAAAACAATGAAAGCCGAGAAAGTAATTCTGTTGTGGTAATTATGCAGAGTTCATGGGAGCCACCTCCGATTTCAATGACCTTGAAATATGTTTTCCCTATTCATATAGTAGGGACTCTCTTGTAGTTTTTTTTTAAATATTCATTGAAAAAGTTAAGGAATTAGAGATTTAATTAGATTAGGGAATCAATTTAATAGGAATTTAATCCTTTTAAAAATTGCTGTATCGTTATTAAAAATATTTTTTACATTATTAAATTTGTTTGTACGTAATAAATTACTAAACACTTCAGTATTTTACGAGTAAATTGCACCATCTTCATATGTATAACATAGAAAAGAATATATACGAGGGAAATATTCTAGATCATGAGAAATGTTTCGTTTTGGAGTTAAAATGGCTTCGAGTGCAAAGGGTTAACATGTTAGAGATGCAACTTAACAGGAGTGTTGTAAACTGTTTTTCGCCAATATCTTGAAAACTAAGCGCGACCGTCACTGTTATGCAAAGAAAGAGTTCAAAATGTTGAGATTTATAACATATCCAGAAATAAGATTGCTAGACTATTCTGCGGTTTCCATTTTATTTTAAAGTAGAAATGACACGAGTCACATAGGACGCATAGCGTAATTGAGACGGGTTATGATCCCTTTGGCAAGAGATATAACCCCGAAGAAGTTGCCCAGAGCTCCGACGGATATAATCGTCTCTCTTTTTTTACCTCGCCCGACTGCCTCGAATGTAATCGTCCCCGAAGAGATTGAATATTAAGCGGCAGAAACTTTATTTGCTCTCGAGCCGGAGGAGTTTGTTGCTGAAGTTAGAGCTACACGGTTCCCCGAATGCTGCGGATTCTTACGAACTCGGCTGCGCTAGAGAGGAAGTCTATTGTAACAGTCCCTTTAGCCTTGAAACGGTTACTTCTTTCAAAAGAATCCCTTTCCTCGCGCTCACGGGAACACCTTTTTTTTACCTCTGCTCTGATTTTGCAATGTCACATTAACGAAAACGTGGAACTGCTATTACAGTGTCAAGATTTGCGATGATTCGTATCTTCGGCCGGATCAGTTTCCGCAGATCATTTCGTTGAAACGAAAATTTTTCGTAGTGTACTTGTAAGGTCTATATAAGGTAAGGGTAAGGGTGCTCCGCTGATAAGCGTCACCAGATAAGGGGAGGGAGCATGAATTCGGGGGAAAAAGTGACCCTCTCTCTGCCAGTAGCGGAGTATGCGCGACAAAGACGCGTCACGGAACCGAGCCGTAGAAGGGGAAATTAGAGTGGGGGAATAGCGCGGTAGAAGGGGAAACAAGTCTTGATCTGGCAACACTGGCTGCGTTGTAGCCACAGCTACGGACAAGTGACTTAGCTGAATGGGAGTAGGATGTAGCACAGCCGTAGGTGGCCACGTAGCTGTGACAATGTGTGTGACAAATACATGCAGCCTTGTCCGCGGGGGCGTAGCTTCTTGTATGGGCAAACTCTGAACAGCTCTGGTCCGTATTGTAGCATCGAAATACAATATTGCAGTTTTTTATTGCGTTTCGAAATAAAATTCTTGAAGATCTGGCAACATTTTAAGATAGTCACGGTTTGTGACGTTTTTTGACACGATCAAGTTGTACGATCGGGTTTTCGCTTGATTGATAACGTTTCCTTTGGCGTTGTAGGACTTATTTTTGCTGATGAGGTTTCTTTGGATTCATACAAAAGTCATGTCTTCAAAATTTTTAGCAAATTACGCAATTTCTATTAGGTAGAGCTTTTGTTCACAATTTCTTTCCAGAACAGGAACACTTCTTGAAATTTGGAAGCAAATAACTCGATCCAACAGACACGCACGATTCCCTGTAACGGTTTTTGCCTAGTACGTGTCATACCCTTCTCATAGATCTGGCCGAGAGATAAGGAGTAAATGGAACACCAATTAAAAGAACCGTGTTCGCATTTCTGGAGCGGAATAATCGACTCGGTACAGATACGATTTCCTCTGTGAACCTTGCTCCACGTACTTGCCACTTTCGACGGTCCCGCGTTGTTCAACTGTTTTCAAAACAACGGTGAAACGTTCGAAGGTGCTCGGGAAAGTGGCCGGAAAATGTCAATCTCCTCGTATCGCCGTAAAAAGTTGCAACGTAAAAGGGTTCTAATAAACGTCGTATTGCGTTTGCGCAAGATCAACGCAAATTTGTTTTGCACACTTTTTTTCGTTCATGAGAAGCGAAACGCTCCCGTCGGGAAACGTTCTTGTCTGGTTGTGCGTACACAATTCCCTGCACAATTAATCGAAGAGAATGTATCACGCCTTTTGAACTAATTGCTTTGTTTCCTATCCTTTGTACGTGCAAGGCATGAAAGCCTTCCAAACATTCATTCGCTCAACCGAAAATTAGACAGATTCTGAGAAAATAGAAGCAAGTCTTGATATGCTTCTCGATGCGATTATAATTCTCGGTGATCAGCTGGCTTTCAAACCTGGTTGACATGTGGCAAGTCGACCACGTTATCAGTCGTCCCGGTGAAGTGTAAATCGATCAAATGAAATGTTAGTGTAATGCGGCTTGCGTTGCGCTGAGCGGCGTACGACGGTATTCTGCGGAATCGGGGCTCAAAAGTGCGTCGTTAATTACGCAAGATATGGTGCCGGCTTTCGGTATTCCCGCTCACTCAGAGCCACTTATGCCCGTTAAGCCGCATAGTCCGCTTGTGCATCACGTGATAAAGGGAAATGAGATATGGAGAGCGGAGAATAGCTTCTTGAATAGAATGGTCCAAGCGTGTAATGCCGTTTCCGTTCGTCTCTTGAAAATTAATTGCAATATTCAACGTTCGGGGAGGCCAGGTCAATTTGATCGGAACACAAATTAACCTCCGCCCTGGGGTCTCCCAAACTCGGAAGTATTAAGAAAGTGCACAATACTTTCTCGTCTCGGTGTACCTCGGGCAGCTCTCCGATCGCATGATTTACCGCTCATCGATTCGAATCTCGAATAATAAACTTTATTGATTAAGTCCGAGCAGGGACGACCGTCGGGGCAACGGTTTCACGAGGTTCTTGCGAAACGCTCCGAATCGAGTTATTGACAGAGCAGGAAAATGTTTGACGAAAGAAGCAATTTAAGAAGTTAATGGGCACCGCCGTTTCTTGCATCTCGAACGAAGATCTCGGAACGACGGCTATGATTCGACGGACGAATTTTCAATTTACTCGGTTAACGCGAACCTCGAATATAGGTGTTAACCGAATAAAACTGCAATCTTGCTCTTACCAATTTCCGCGTTCCGCGAACTCGCGTCGTACAGACAGAAAGTAGGGTAATTGCATGTAATGTGGTACGCTCGAATAGTTTTCTCAAAATCGATCTTCCTTTATGAAATCGACATTAAAACGCGATAAAATGAATTCGTTAGTATCACTTGAATGTCAAACTGCCGGTGTAATAAAGATCGGTTCGCCCCATTTTAGACACTCTATGCTAGCTGAAAAGCAGAAGTGAACATCATTGTTTCTTCAGCTTCATATTATAAATATAATACTTTAAGTTCAAGGAAAGCACATTAAATAATAGCAGTATAGAATTTGTTTGGATTCCGTTCCATTCAGGCATTGCTGGAAGTGATGAGGTTGACGCCTTAGCTAAGTCGGCTACACTAGAACAAGCTAATAAGAGTATTGTCATTCCATTTTCTGATTTACGGGAATTTTTTAAACATAAATGTAGACAAAGTACTAGTGATTTCACAATGCAGCAGGGTCAATTTAAAGGCAAGGAATACTTTCAGTATTATGTTAGAGATGGGACTGCACCATGGTTTTCGGGTAGAGGTTTATCACGGCAATTTATTGTCACATTCAATCGTTGTAGAGCAGGTCACTATCATCTGGCAGCATCTCTTTCACGACTACACATAATAGATGATCCCAAATGTAACTGCGGTAATGAGGTTCAACATCTTAACCATATCATTTGGCAATGTACCTTGTTAGAATCACAAAGAGTTGATCTCATGAAAAAATTAAGGAAGCTCAAATTGTTTCCACCCTTAAATATCAGATCGTTACTTTATGAACCGAATATTCAGGCATGTTATTTTCTTTTCAATTTTTTCAAGCAATGTAATTTAAAGATTTAAAGTTATGAACTTATGTGTTATATACCTAATGTGTTCTACGGTTCCTACATTATTAATGCTTAACAGTAAGATGTACATATGTATATTACTAATGTATAGCTTTATAACCCCCTATGGGGAGTTTCAATTAAGCTTTCAATAAAAAAAAATATTATAAATATTTGATCAATTCGAGGCCAATCCTCCAGCTAATATTGCTTCTTATGATTGAGCTAATTCGTACTCTACTCTACTCTTATTGTAAGTGATCGAAATGAATTGAATTTTTCAAGATGAAAATGTTCCAGTTATTTATAATCCTTATTTGTAACCAATACGACTTTAGTCGATGAAATATTTGTTATTCCATGACATTTTTCTTTTCGGTTATAACAGTTAATGGTCCGTTAACTATAAAATTCAATGTTAACCCTCAGGATGCGAATGCTGCAATTTATTTTGTTCCTCGTTGTTACAAAGTGCAAATTTGTGTTACATACTTTATAAATACACGTAAACCTGTTGAGATACGCTTAAGGTCGAGCACGATAGAACAACTAGGTCGAAGAACGCGAGGGTGGAATTATCAATAATAATCAAAGTGTATCGCGTTAATGCAAATCCCCCGCTGGCGTTACGGGAAGTTTTTTTTTTTAATTTTCCCGACCGCGAGCGAAATCGCGAATGCCGCGTCATGCGAAGATTGCCTGCCACTGGGTCACATTCGCGAAAGCAGGCGAAACGAACGCGTGCTCCGTGTCCCGGCTACAATGGGGGAGTACCTTCGCGAACAAAGTATTGCCGCTAGCCTGGAAAAAGAAAAAGAGGTAGGTGTACTATGTACCTATCTGCTTCCTCCCGGATGACCCCGCAAGAAAACTGGCATTCTCCGCGGGTAACCCTAACGCTCCCGGTCTCGCACAGTTTTCAAAGAAACGGCGGAGAGCGGCGGCATTGTTCTCGCCGAGGCCCGACTCGCATATTTCCCGGTGTTCCAACCTGGCCAGGTAGGAAAACGCGCGCGGTAATCTGATTTAAGGTCCACTCCAAGTGTAACAGTTCGTTGACTCGCGGCGAGCGCGGGATGCAAGCGTAGCACGCAACTATGATTCGTATGCTTGATAAGGGAAACTGGAAATTTTTCGTGACACGAAAAATGGATTATTTTTTACAGAAATCGCTTGTAATGCGTGCCCCCGCCAGATAAAACCCGTCGGTCCCGTTCCCTCTGTCGCAATCGTGACCGCTCTACAGGATGAGTCACTTAACCCTCAAACGCTGCTCAGAAACACTTGCATAAAAGGTTAACGTTTCCCCCATTTTTTTTACACTTTGAATCCACTAATTATGCCTCATTTATAGCGTCATGTTTTAAAAAAATACAGGGTGAAATATAACTTTTAGTACTTTCTCTGTAATCCCGACCAGTAGCAATTTTTCACAAAATTTTTTTCACATTGTGTAGCAAACCAATTGCTCTAAATTCTTTAACAAAATCTTAATCGTATGGTCGAATGTTAACAAAGTTATGCGATTCTTGAAAGTTTCCTAATATTAATGGGAGTCACTGTATACCCCTTAAACAAATGCTTGAAACGAAAATTGTTTGAACATGAGCAGGTCTTATAATGTAATTAGTTTTGATAATTAGTTTTTTGATGTTTTGTTTTATTATCGGTAAACGAAGGTGACTTTGTGTCTTTGTACTGTCGTGCGCAGTATTTTGCCATACGATTCGACAGAATATTGAATGCTGGATACAAAAATATTAATGTAAGGTCAAATTATGTATATTGCAATAGAAATACTCAAAGTGACCTCCAAATCTCGTTAAAAATAGTAAACAAGTAGTTTCTGAGTAAACGGTACAATTAAGTCACTCGCATGCGGTTCCTTCTCTCTCTCTCTCTCTCTCTCTCTCTCTCTCTCTCTCTCTCGGTTCCGGTCGTCAAAAAATTAAAACGCCAATCTATTATATTCGAGAGCGACACGTTCATGGAACTCCGATAATTATTCTTTAAGCCGCCATAAAAGAACAATGCCACGGTGGAAACCTTTATCGATTACAATGTTGCTATTCTCTTTTGTTAGTGACAAATAATTCACAATTCTCAGTATCCATTTCTGAGAGAATACATTAAAGGGATGAAGGATTTTGGCAGCAATTGTTCCGACGAACATTAAAGATTCTGAAGACGTGCATGACACATATTATAAGAAGATTTATTAATCTCTTGTCTTGTTCGAATCAACTACGAAACTGTCATTGAAAATCATCAGAAATCGAAATTGGATTCTATTATATATAATTGAATCTTAACCAGTTAACTGCGATTGACGAGTATACTCATCAATTCGAAACTCTGTTGCGGTGCAGTTAACGTTAATGAATTGTTAAATTCTTATCGAATAAAAAAGTAATTGTTTCTCATTTAGCTTTACAAGGGCTTTGGCTTTTATAATAGCCGCATTTGGCCTGCGTTCGACGTACATATTCCGCGCCGTCAGGGATTTTTCAAATTCAATTCCACAGTTAACTGGTTAAGCACTGTACGCCACTATAGAGGCTTTTGCGGGAAGCATCAGTTTGAGCTATACGCCACTATAGCGGCTTTCCACGGAGATCATCAGTTTGAACGACAACGCCACCATAGTGGCTTTTGTGCCATCCGCGGCCAGGCGCGCCGTACCTGGGAGACAGAGTTGCGGACGAGCGCGCCGTGCTGAAGAGATTAAGGGCTTCAACGACTCCCTCCGAATATATGGATAAATGTCTTCTTTTTTTTTTTAGGTTTTACGTCGCATCAACTGCATGGTTACTAGCGACGAACAGGTTTATCATTATAGTATAACTTCCTGGAGTTTCGATTTCTTAATCAATTCCAGTAGATCTTTTATTTTATCTTCGTCAAGATTCTCTTTAAGTGTTCTTCCTATTTTGTATCTTTCTCGTAGTGTATTATATTTTGGGCAAGATAATATCAGGTAGTTAATTGATGTCGATATGCTGCATGTTTCACATATTGGTGCTGGACCCTTTGTTATCAGGAACGAGTGTGTTCCCTTAGTGTGGCCTATTTTAATTCTGGATAGGGTAACTTCATCCCTCCGTTTCAGGACTTCTTTATCTTCAAAAACCGAGTCATAGATATTTTTGGAGGGTGCAGAGGCTATTCGTTTCCATTCCAAATCCCATTGATGCATCAGATTTCTTTTAGCTTCTTTAATCAGGTCTTCCATGGAGGTATCGATGGGTTGACTGTCCATGGTTGGAGAATTAGCCGCTTGCTTAGCGGCCTTATCAGCTTCTTCGTTTCCCGGGATGCAAGGATGTCCTGGTATTCATATGAGTGTTACCCTCCCACCGGTGTTGGTGATTTCGTGATACGTTTCGAATATATAGATAAATGTTGTTTTTAAGATGTAGTTGCGTTTCTTCGAGCTTGGAATTCAGCCATGCAATTCGAGGAAGATAATTTGCTAGTCGACTGGCGATTTCGTTGAAGTCCAAAATGATGAACTCGGGGGGGGGGGGGAATCTTTCCCCGACGGGGTCATTTCTCGTCGGCCGCAAAGACGACGTCGACCCGATAGGATTACCATGAATCTCGAATATTGTCACGTCCAAATCATTATGCCCTGTCAACACGATTTACACTTTTCCCCGTGCATGCGTAATACGAAGAATTACGATCGGGCCGCGTGTCTCGCATAGTAATGCGGCCTTCCATAAAAATGCAGGCGACTTCGGGCTTTTCTTTCAAATGGATTATAAATGATACCCGTCAAACAAAAAGTCACGGACCGCGCGCGGTAATAATGGACAAATTTATGGGGTATTCCTGGCGTCGAAACGCCGACGCTCATCCAGCGGCGTAGGCGAGCTACGAAATAATAATTCAATCACGTGGAAATAGAGTCTCTTTCGTTAAATTTAACGCGATATATTCGGGCAAATGGCAGGCATACATAATTGCGGAGCTATGATTCATTTGCGGCAGCGAATACATATTATTTTATAAATAAAATCTATTTTTATGGACAGCAAGTATGCTGCATTTTATTTCGAGGGTCGACGTGGTCTCGGCGTGCTCCGCGATTATTTGTCCGGTAATAAAACCGTGATAAACATTCTTAATTAAACTGATAGATATTTCCCGACGCAAGAGAATTCGTTGTCAAAAATTCATCCGCCGCCGATTTTCACCGAGCGTTTGCGTACGCTGGGATGCATTTAACAGTCACGCACTTGTCGGTGCAGGGATGTTAATCGGTTTTGTGTAAAGTACATTCCGCATAATGCATCCAGTCGAGATCGAAATCCGCCCAGGCATTTATTCCAGGCAATCTTCAAAATTAATCAAATTTACCGTAATGATGAGCGGAATACGATAGCTCAGTTGGTTGCAATCCATGAGTTTAGTCTCTTGAACCCTGAATAGGTACGCTATCCATGACCAACGTGTATTTCACCATTCAGAAAATTATGTTGCCCGTAACGTGTATCGCAGACCCTCCGTGTAACTTGGAGTTGTAGTAATAGTAGAAATGTTACTGTAGCATTCAAAAGGAAAAGAAAAAAAAAACAATGTAACAGTTTTTATCAGTAATGCAAGTCAGTTACAGTCGGCCTTGACCGGCGCCAGTAATCGGAGACCATTATTTTTCTTTTCTCTGCTCCTTCCTGCGCGTTCTTTCTTATTTTTGCGTCGCGTTTTACAATCGACTCTCCATGATGGCTTTTTTCTTCTTACACTGTGCATGGAAAAAGAGCTCAAAAACCATCGATGCATATCGGAGCGATTTGGCTGTGATTTTGTACAGTTATTCGCGATACAACTATTTTCTTTCTTTCTTTTTTTTTTTTTGTTAAAATAGAAACTGAACAATTGGGAAGTCCGAAATCGAGATTTCCGGTTGAAACGGTTGCAACGTTTCCGAAAATTGGTGTGTTCGAAATCGGCTACTACAAGCGTCAGTTTGATCCGTCTATTTCGAAAGAATATTTTTTATTCGGCAGAAAGTTGACACAGATACTTCTCACGGCACGACCTCCATTTCCGAAATCCGACTTCTCGCGTGCCGCTGCAATCCATATTTTTATCGACACTTTTTATCACACTTTTATTACGACGAAACTGCGTACCTTCGAATGATCAATTTAGTTTCATGGCGGTACGCAGTGTCGTATACCCTGATTAGTACGGATAACGCAGGTTCTACTGTATCGCAAAATACACAAGTAAACGCAATCCGAATTCTGCCGTGTTCGATATCATTCTACTCACAAATGTGTTGGTAAAGTGACAAATTTCCGTCTAGTGGTTTCCGCCATTTTCTCGAGTCCCGCGATGCTGTCGTTAAAGAGGCAATTAAAGGGGAAACTCTGATTCGAATCGTACGTGTCCAGAAAATAAATTTCAGAAAGGGGCCGTCGCGAAACACTGTTTCGTTAGGCAACTCGACTCCTGACCTTAAAAGCGAAGAATAAGATGTTTAAAGGTAAGCACGTCGCGAAAGGTCAGGAATCGTCTGTTCTCCCCGGTATCTCCTTAAAAATCATCGAGTCCAAGGCGTTCCGCTGCGCCCCCGATTATTTTCACTTTTATCCAACACACCCACATTCGATCCGACTGTGTGGTTCACCTTATTTGTCGAGCTAACGCACTGCGTTCACGAGATCTCCCTTAACGGTCGTCGGAGAAATCGGTCGGCGCAATCTGTTGCGATCGTCCGATAATACACGCGTGGCAACTACCGTCAGGGCTTGAAACAGTTTTTATTCGGAATGTTTGCTCTCCAAGTAATTACCACTTTGATTCACATAATTATCATTAATCGAAACAAGAAATGTACAGCGATTTATCTATATATGTCGCCAAGGCCTGGATGAAAAGCGTCGCGAAATTATCCCCACTGCTGCGGGGTATACCCCCTGAGGGGCCATCGATTGCCGAGGAGTGTAAACATAACACTGCTCGAGTATGTCTCCTGGACGATATACGACGCTGGCAAGACCAGTGTTGTTGACATATATCGAGAATTCACTGTATTGATGGAGAGTAAATGGTTTCGAGCTATGCGCATACAGGTGTTGCTAGCTTTTTTTTTGTACGTGGACGCGTCAAGGACTTATGACGGTCAACTTCGATATTTTAAATGGGACCGTTTATTTTTTATACACCAATCGATGCAGCTTTTTATTCTCTACAAAAAAGTGTTCACCCATGTATGTCGAAAAATGAAAAATTTTTGAAATTGAATTCCAAAAGCTGGAATAGTACGCTGCAAGTTAAATTTGCAGGGGAAAAGATAGGTGAAAAGTTGTTTATATAACAAAAAAGAAACTTCTCTAAATTTTGGATTGTAGATTTCAAACATTATTGGTTTTTTATCTCAAGTCAGAAATTGCTGGAGTTATCGTTCCGGAGCTGTGGCGCCATCATTTTATGAAAACATTTTTACAGAAGATATTCTTTTCAAACTTGAAAATCCCGTGTAATAACGACCTGTAAACAGATTTTTCACTTTTTTCATTATATTCCCGTGAAAAATGTTCGAAGTTAGACTTATTTTTCATGTTCCAAGGTGGCTTTACGCCGTGAGTCTTTGTTCACTGGGCAAGTCACCGTAGATTGTTCGAAATAATTATTTGAATAAAAAAATTGTTTAAATAAAAATTATTTAAATATGGAAAAGTTATTTCATTCTTTTCAGTCCGCCTTAAAAACGTGGTATATTAACATTTATTTTTATTTAAATAATTATTTTCTGCTATTTAGTCTTGTGTGTGTTGTCATCCAGTTCTGAGCTATGTTTAAGGGACCGGTCTTCGTAGATTCAGAATAAGGTAGAGTGACTACATTACCGTCAAAAAATGGTTTTACGTGCCTCAAGTTTTCATCCTTATATAAGAATATTTCTCAGTGGGAAAGGACTCATTCGAAAGAGGAAGGTTCAATCGCTGCTCGTGAGCTGCCGAGATTATGCAGATATTTGGTAACATAAGCGTTAGAAGTGGGCCAAAAATTGACGATGCGTATGCCGTGGAATCCAAGCATTTTTATGCCGTTGGATGAATTTTCTGGATGAAATCGAGAGCAGCGCGCGCTAGAAAATATCTACAGCTACAAATTGAGCTATATTTTGTCTTGACTCTCTGCGAAATAAAGAGAAAAACTTGAAGCTCGTTTCTGGCGTCAGAATTCATAACAAAATGTGACAAGTTTAGTCAGAGACTTAAGACCCGTCGGATCAAGCAAAGACGGATCTTAAGGCTGGGTGTGAAGGCTGCGAATGGAAATCATTAATTAAAAAGTCACGTCACTATCCCGAGTCCAATTGCAAAATTTGTATCGAACGGACGGACAGACAAGAAAGCGAGTTGATAAAAACGTGGTGAAAAAGGTGCAGTTTCATTACGAACAGTGTGTCGTTATCTTTTGAAAGACGGCGCAAGCCGGTCGCTTGTAGTGTTAGGTAGTTGTAGCGTTGAATAAGGAGAAACGAGTGGCTGCTCGGCGGTTCTGTAGTACTGTAGTTGATCAGCTGTGCGCCGGTGCTTCTCGGAAAAGGAGGCGTCGTGTGTGCGTGTCGCGGTAGATTGCCGTGCTCAGGTTTTCCCACATCGAGTGGCCTTCGTGCGAACGACAGGCTTTTATATCCACGGCCTTGCCATCTTCGCGTTCGGAGCAAGTGCGTTGTCTGTCGGTATCCGCGAGCAATCGTCGCCGCTCGTTTCCTTCCTTTTCCTTTTCCTTATGCACGAGCTACGTGGGTGACTGTTACGGCCACTCGTAATAATATATTCAACGGTGTAATCGGTGTAAACCGGCGATACCACTCCCGGCCGAAGGCATGATACTCCAAACAATTAGGGGATCACGTTTCTGGACAATTTAGCGAGCCCGCTGGTACGTCCTCTTCCTCTCACTCTCTACAGGACACGTTTCACGAGCATCTGAATTGCACGGCACTGTGATTATTATTTATTTCGTTGAATGGGCCCGAGAACGAATCGGGGAGAACTTATTGTTGCACGGGTCTCGTTTGTCCGCGGCGAATTTGATACGCTCCGGTTTCCTTTAACCCGTTCACATCGAATACACAGTGTGTCTCGCGAACTCTGTTCACCCGAGACGTCTTCGTTGCATCGAACAATGTCGACGAACTACACGAAACGAACGAAATAGGGAAAAAAATAACAGTTATTCTAAAATTTCCTACGATGAAAATCATTGATAAAAAGGTGATTATTATCGGAATGTAAGATAATCTCCACAAAATACAAAAATAAAACAAAATGATTAAAAAATATCGATTTTTATACTTTTTGGTTACAAATAACTGTTATTAGTGCCCAAAAAATTGGGTCCTTCTCGATAACTGTTATCGATGAAGAAAAACTGTTTCGATTGCTCAAAACAGATGAGAGAATCTATCAATGAGGGAAGTTCATTTCGATTACTCATAACAGTTATCAATGAGAGAAATTTATTTCCCTTGTAACAATTATTGGCGGTATAATATACTGATTGTGAGTTGAGTACAACCGAAGCAATAAAACTCTCCGCATTCGAATTGCAATTTCTCACTAAACATCAATTGAATTTCAAAAAGCGCGTGCGTCTTTGATCGGTCTTATTGTGTGTATAGAATCGGTACCAAGACTTCAGTAATATTTTTCAGTGACATCCTTCTTGAGTTGATGTTTATTAGGAGTTTATAGTTTAAATATGATTGTTGAGGTGAAAAACATCTTGAAACAATATCGATGGTATTAAGTGAGAATTGAGTTTTGTTCTGTGCAATATGACGAAAATCGGACGGGGATTTTCAAAGAGATTGTTTCACGGTTTAGATATCTGTAAAATGTGAAAATTATCTGGCACAAATGCGCGGAAGTGAAAAGCAATAACCATTTACTTATGTACATAGCGTTTCGAATCAATTTCACCTCCTGAATGTGCTTTTAGTCGCTGTCGAACAGACCGAAAATAGCCGATTTTGTTTCAGCATTATCGAGTAAATCAATGCGCAAAGTGTACCATTTGTTTCATCGCGTTCTACCTAAAGCTTCGTACAGACCTGAACATTTCGACGAACATTGCGCCGAACGCAGAATCGCGCCTTGCGTTTCGGTCACTGTTCGGCGCAATGTTCGTCGAATGTTCAGGTCTGTACGAAGCTTAACATTTCGTTTCCGTTTTCAATTACAAAGGATTCTTTTCAGACATTTTTGCCTGAAAATAGTCGGATGCTTTGCGTTTACCGCGATCAATCGTACAGGCGAACGAGATGAAATAGAACACGCATTTCTCTGAAACTCACTGCTGCGCTCTTTCGATTCTGCAGTTTAGCGAGCTATTTAAATTCCATGCCCGCGTACACGAAACTATCACACTATTAACTGCACCATTTGAGCTATCAAAATATCGAACTATGACGACAATATTCCAAAGCTTTAACAGTTCACGGGCAATTACACCTAAATACAAGTCTAATCGTTTAAGTAAAAAGGTTTCTAACGAAAGTATACTGACGTATGCCGTTTGTCATATTAACTGTTCCGACTTAATGGATTTTTTCAAATATTTTCATTCTACAATTATTAATATTGGTCAATTATCAGTTATCCTTTTCTAGTCCTTTTTCTCATACGTATTTGTATTTCTTTTAGACACATTAAAATAATTTACATGGAGTTGTTTCCATTCGTTGTTGGAAGGAAATTAAAAGTATCATTTATATTTTTCACTCAATGATTTAATCCTCGGACTCCTGGGAGATCTGGGCCTATGACGGAGTCATTTCTGACCCCAATATTTCACTACTACAATTTTATTCCGATATAAGACGGTGACTCGGGATGATACTACTCACAATGATTTCTGAATTATCATCAACTTCTCCTGAGAAGTTTGGACGTGTTAGATAAGAAAATACCCAATTAAAAGCGACGTGCCTAGGAGTCAAATTGCCCTAAATAAATACGATATTTAAACAGGGGCGGTTTAAACATTGTACGGCTATATGTTTAGTCTGAAGCAGTTTGTGATATTTTATGGGTTTCGGTTTCCGAATATTTGTAGCGAAAGCTTAAACATAACAACGCCTGATACGTTCTTGGTTAATTGAGGTTTTCGTACTGTTACAATTAAATTGTTCGCTTGATAATGACCGGAGAACACGTCCACTTTTGCCGACCGGCGGATTTGTATTTTCTTTGAACGGATTAAAATCGTGTGTACAGAAAAGTTTCCGTTTGTCATTCAGCTATCCAGTCGAATAAAAGTCGACTGCGTTTAACAACAAGGGTATTACGTGTGCACGGACGGCGTGTATGCTAACAGCGAGCAGGAAGTAGGGGATGCCAGACGGTTTCTTAAAGCGAAGCACATTTCCATTTGTATGACACATCGTGTTGTGCCCGGACTCCGATTCCGTCGCGTAAAGAAATCCTCCGGCTGCTTTGTAATCCGATCTGTAACCCGTTTTTCTCGCGACAAGCATTCTCGATCACGTCCAGAATACTATCTGATTACAGTCACCTCCAGTCGTCTTTTCATACTCGTTTAATCCCATCTTGGGGGCCGCTGAATTCGTTCCCAGATGTTCTTTGATCCGTAACGCGAGTCGAACGGTAAATTAAAGGCGCGTTTTCATTAGAACATTAGACATCCAATTTCCTTTGATCCCGAGGGGGCCATAATGTTTGATACGGCTTATCGAGGAAACTAACTCGCGGAAATTATAATGAATGTTTATCTCGTTTGATTCGCGGCTTATCAAATCGGTCGATTGCTTTATCCTTGTCTGCTCGAGCCATTTTGATCTCCGTTACTTTTTCTCTTTTCCTTTTACAGGTCATCGTGCGAACAGGGGGCGGGGGATCGTGCTGTCGGAGGCCGACCCGTGCCCCCTCCTGTTTATTTCAATAAAAATAGACGTATGTATGAAAAAAGAAACAAAGAAAAAGGGGGACAGAAAGTTGCCGTTGCAGACTCGATCTTCCAATGACCCAAATTTTCGCGCTGACGCATCGATGCACAAAGCGCGGCTGCATTCCTTTATTTTATTAACGTCGCGCGTGTCCCTCCGCGCAATGTCATCGTGGAAACATGGTAAACTCGGCTACTGGAAAATTAAAACCAAACGCCGTGTCTCGAATTACTGAATAAGGCGCCGCGTCGCCGCATTTCATTGAAAATGTCCGGGCGTCGTCGGGTAACAAGCATTTCGCGAAATCTTTTCTTCGCGTTCCTCATCGCGGAGCTAAGCCTCCCGCAATTTGAACCTATAGAATCCATTTTCATTTCTTTCGCACAAAAACCCGCCGACGTCAGCGAGCAAACCCGAATAGCAGCGGGGAAGGGGGGGGGGGGGACATTTTTCACGGAGAAACTAAAATATTTCTGCGAGACATTTAAACGCGGAAAATAATTTATTCGCTCGGACATTCTGCCAGCACCAATTAACATTAACATTGAACAATCCACTTAAGCATGCAGCTGCGTTTTACACGCGTAAATGCATAAACGTGCCGCCGGTTGCCAAGAGTAATCCCCCGGCGAATTCTGCATTATGTATCCCCTTAATTATTTCGATCACTCTTTAATTATTTCGATCTTTTTACTGTTGCGAGAAATTGTTGCACGAGAACGCGTAACGCGCCGGTCTGTTTGCGCGGCACACGAAATTTAGGTCGCTCCACCGTTATCAAAGGTCTCTTCCTGAATTAGTTGAAAAAAGAATCAAAACTTCTTTCCCCGCTCCCTCGCAGCTCAGCATCCCGGAAAAATATATTCCGCGGGGAGAAGTTGTTCGAACTCCATCAAATTTTTACCGTGTCAACCGTTACAATAGCAGAAAAACATTCACAACGAAGTAATATACTATATGCATACTGGAAGCAATGAGATTTGGAAACGAAAATGTCGTCAGTCTTCCATAATGTTTCACGCGCAAATATAATATAAATAAAATCAGTTTGATAATGGAAAAACTTTACCGAAGTTTATTAAGAGAACGGTCGAAGGTCGACCGATGGTCCCTTGAGTACTTTTCATCCTTGCGACGACTAGAACACGATGCAATCAAAAACAATTGTTGACCTTTTGACCTTCAAATTCATTGAGCATGTTGAAGCAAACATGCGAGAAACAAGTAATGCCTTGGGGAAGGTATTCTTACCCGTTTCGTTACCACGAAACATGTACTATTCTTTCGTTTCGGAGTGTAGTAATTTTTCTTTTCCGCTGGTTCGAGGTATCGCGGCTCACAGCGGCGCAACTTGATATCTGGGTAAAGTGCATGCATTTTGTCGAGGTTGGCTGATCATGATTACATGAAGCGGCGTCCTCTCTCGGAGCCGGCACACGAGCAACACGAAACTTTCCTTGGTAGATATCGGGGCCTCTCCTCTCGTTGGCCGTACTAATATTGGAAATACATCGGCTTTTATAGCTCGACAGCCTCTAATATGAAAATGATTAAAATACGGGGAAGAAGTCCGCGGGAAAGTTAAATTAAAGATGAACCGAACACGGCCGGGAAACCGGCTGCCCGAGCCGATCGGAATTACATTTCATCCGCGTCTAGCTGTTTTGTCGACTGTCCGAGAGAGATAGCGGACGCGGCTTCCTCGCCGCCCACCAAATTTATTGGCCGACCTTCTGCAAATTTTATAACCACTTGCGGGGATGCTGCTCTCTCGTTTATTGGCACCTTTATTCCTCGATATCCGAATCCGTGGATCTGGCAGATTAACCTCATAAATTTCACTCGTGCCCGGTGCCGAAAGTACGGCTCCCTTAGCCCTCGAAAATCATTTCGCCGAAGCGAGCCGCGCGACGAACGACCGGCTGATTAACAATCACGTATTACCGAGGTATCGCCATTTAGAGCCGTCAAGTTTTGGAGAATTTATAAAGGAATCTCTACTTTGTATGTGTGTAAAATTTGAAGAATACTAGTCAATTTATTGTTGAGATATTGCGGCAGCCATGAAAGCAGATATACTGCACGATTCATATAATAATTTATATAATAAGAGATTCTGCTATCCTGTACTATAGCCACGAGTGTATTAAAAATATTAGAACGCTCGACTACAGTAACCACTGTTAATCTCATAAATCGCGTAAAATCGATGGCTCTAAATGTACCCCCTTTAATACTTTGGCTGCGAAACTAGACACCTCAAAAATTCCGTAAAATCAAAGTACGTTATTTCATGAAATAAAAATTTAAAAAATTAAATGTATGATGTTCAGTAGTCATCCAAACTTCTTGCATTTTACAGATCCTAGCCAAATTTGGTAGAATGAATATATTAACGTAAAAATTCATTTTAAAACCTGGACAAATAATTCCGTCACCCACATTTGGGTGACATGGCAGTCAACGTGTTAATGCTCGAGTTTTATTACTTTGCGTAATACTTTCCTAGTATTATTTCTTTACGGAATCGTTGAGAATCGAATGTCTCGATAAACTCGAAATTTCAGTATAAAAGTTACTCTGTGACAGTAATAACTTCACGGAAAATAATTTGGAATAAATTTCTACGACTCGCTGTGCGCGACCATTTATTCGCAATATACCGTCGCATTAGTGCTCCGGGAAACCATCAGCAACAGTTCCGGCTAAAATATTATTCGAAATAATAAGTCTCGTGTTTTATTTGAAATCGCGCGTATGCGGATTCGAAAATGAAATTCTTATTTGTTGTGCCGGTTTGAAAAATCTGAATTCTGTTTATTGCGGACACTCGTGTTTAAATTGAAAATAGCATGGCTTTACCAAATATTATGATTTCATGCGTTATAACTCCGCTTCTCTATTGTATTTCGTTTTTTCTTCCCGTGAGAAATATTGTACGAACTTTTCCGCTTGAAATTTAAAATGCTATTTTATAGGGAAAAGCGCGGCATGCTGTGTGTCGAGTAAAATATGAAACCCTTTCTCGAAACTTAATCGAGAAATGTTGAAAATTAGTTAATGTGGGAACACTTTTTAATGGGAGGTTCATTCATTAGTAGTAGTAATCAGCATATTAATGTCCGTTCCTGTTCTCGAGTATCTGATATAACATGCGTGTTGCAAACAGCTTTTTCAAAACGTAAATCGATTGACAAAAAAGGGTTAAATAGCGTAGACCTAAACGGATTTGGCAATATTTCAGGATCGCGAAAGATTTCTAGCTGAAAGTTCCAAGTGTGTGCCCGGGCACTCTGGATTACAGCACCAGAGTAACAATGGTAAACTCGACCGACATTTTCGAAAATTTCCCACTTGAAAAGAATTTTAGAATTTCAACGGCTGCGCGGCAAAGGCGTTATGTATTACCAGACACGTCCCGACAAAGGAGCCGAATTCAGTAAGAGGGGAACAGACGCAGCAATTTTCGCACGGAATCAAACCTGTCCGCGCTTTGTGCCGGCGGATCGTCGCCGACAATTTATAATAACGTCTACTCGGGCCGTGTGTCGTCGAGGTGCACCGAATATTCCGAGAAAAATGTGCCGGGTTTTCGGCTCTTTGTACGGCCACCGAAATTACAGCCGCGAAGACGAATGCGCCGGTGGCGTCGAGGAGACACATTAAACGTCGCCCGTGGCGCGCGTGCACGCTTATTAGCGGCGTCCCTCACGAGAAACCAGCAGCATGATTTCCGCGCGCAACTACCCCTAATAAGCTCCGTCGGATCGGTATCAGAGCAAATTAACGCGACCGCTCGTGCGAGCACGAAAACTTTCCCGCGCCCGCGAGGTGTGATCGAAAAGAAACCGGACTCCGTCAGTTTCCTCGCGAATGTACGGGGTTATAGGGCTGTAAATCGTTTAACAACTTTGTTGCAAATCTTTCAAGCGAGTCGAGCGTTGCTTGTCATTTTATCATGGAAAAATATACAGTGGCACAGCGCGTAGAAATTTTATTGCTTATACGGGAAAGGGGGTCTCAACTTTGATTTTGCTGAATCGTAAAGTAGTCTCATCAGAATCTGATAAGACATTTTCTCACATTATTACAAGTGACGGAAATTTTCAAAATTACTGCCCCACCGCGTACGTAGAATTACGTGTAACGCAAAATTCTGAAGTTTATCTCCAGCTACTACAGTGGCCACCCCGATCTTCTAGAACAGGCCTGTTCAGCGTCTGCCCGTGTGGGCAGTGATTTTCTTGCCCGGGGCATACACGGAACGGCGCACAGTGGGCAATTTGGGCAAAATCGGATTCAAAATCAAGGAACTTTCGATAGGAATGAGGTAGAGCGATTGAATTTTTTTAAATTAAAGCTCAAACTTTGTAGAATATGGGAAAAATAGAGAGATTGAGGTATGAACGTTTTTTAACCTTGAGAAAATTCATTAAACGTGTACAAATTCAAGAGAATTTTGGTTTTTCCAATACCACGCGCGGAAAAATTTTTTTTTAACATGCTATACATGCTATTTTTTCACGCAGATTCGGAATCTGGTCCCAAAATTTGTCTACGACCTCAGGATTTTTCAAAAAATTGAAAAATAGAAAGTAAGGTAACTATTTAGTTGTTCCAAAGAAAGAAAGTTAGAAAATTTGTTGATGAAAATACGTAAGTTAAAAAAATTGAATAGTTACCTTACTTCCCCTATAAGTGAAAATATAATTATGGACAATAGATATCTAATTTATACTACATTACAGCCACACACAGTCTGCAGAAAGTGCCAGTAACAATGACAGCGATACGTCAAGTGAGGATAAGATGCGAAGCGCTTCATGTTTCGAAACTAACTCAAAACGTTCAAATATGTCATTATGATTACTTTTATTGTGTTTTATATATGAAAATACGATATACCTTTAAACTAGAGTGTTATCATTTTAACGACAAAATGATTTCATTAGTTTTTCGTCACAAAAATTTATTTTTTGCAAAATCCTGAGATCATAGACAAATTTTGAGACCAGATTCGGAATCAGCGTGAAAAAATCTATGGGAAAAGATGTATAGCATGTTAAAAAATTTCTTTTCCCATATTCTACAAAGTTTCAGCTTTAATTTAAAAAAATCATCGCTCTACCTTATTCCTATCGGAACCTTGATTTGGAATCCGATTTTGCCCAAATTTCCCAATGTGCGGCGCACAGTGGTCCTAATCACTGAATTAGGAGGAAAAAAGTTCAGAATTAAAGGTAAAAAAAAACACGTATCAGTGCATTTTTAATCTACTACACATCCCACAGAGACGCAAAGTGATCCCTGACATTAGTCTCATTAACAATGAAACAAATGACGAACGCAAATATCGCGTCGCAACGCATAATTGTTTTAGGTTACTCGATCGCTTGTCGCGAAATAGTGTATGTGAAAACGTATGTTCTGATTACCTGGCATTATAAATACTTTTATATTCATAATAATATGAATTCCACAGTTGGAGGTAAATATAAAACTGCTTTATTTCAATTTAGTGACTCATATTATTATTTCTACTTCGGGACATCTTGATATACATGGTCCTCGTTTCTTTTGTAAGCTATTCCACGTTTTGTGGGTTGCAGAACCTAAGTAACTAAATGTTACTAATTCAAACTATTTTTAAGCAAGAGTAACAATCCTGTACTTGATATAAATTCAATAGCTTTTCGCCTTTAGTTGCCATTTTGTGAAAATTACTTTTTTTGTAGACAGAGTGCGCTCTATAACTCGGCGGGACATGGTTATTCATCTGAAGGAATTAGACTTTATGCAATCGACTATGACCAAAAATCGTCATAGGCTCGTAAATTATTTAGAGAATGAGCTAGAAACTGCAGGAGGTTAAAATTTTTCAAATGGAATGTGTGCCCGCGGGAACGGCTCCGGCAAGTAGAATACTGAATTATCATCAGAGGAGTACTAAATTGAGAAATAATCATCTGTCCCAGTAAGTTATAAATTTTTTAATCATACATTGCATCACGATATCTCGAAAACTATTAATCGCATCGACTTCGTTATGGTCTCATGCAATTTATCAATGAAAAAATGTATAAATAATGATATTGTGCTCAACAGAAAAAATGATTTTAGTATTTTTTCCTCCTAATTCGTCAATTGGGACCACTGTGCGGCGGGCTGCATGTATTTGTGACAGCCACGTGGCCTACACCCACCCCACCAAGTCACTCTTGCCCGTTGCTTTACCCACGCTGATAGACATGTTGAGCGTCTCTGCTTTAGAAGTTAATAGCGCCCTTTTAAGTATAGTCTGAGTTCTTTCCATTTTGGATTACATTGTCGAATCGCATGCGTGTCAGTACCCGCAACCGGTGTTGCAGGGAAACTGACAGAGCTCGGTTTCTTTTTGATCACGCTTCCTACTTTTGCAGTCGCGAGGCCGCGCGTTCGGTAAGGGGATGGATGCAATTTAGAATCGGTTAGGCGAGGCTGGAGGGAAGAGGCACGCGAAAATTAGATCCTTGCCCCGACACGCGGATTTTCTTCTGGAAGATCGTGTATTAAACACTTTGATCCGTATCGATATCACCCCTCTTAGCGCGTCGTCGACGGGAGACGGGATCTCTAAGAAACTTCCTCCCCCGACTACTTCGAGCCATCCACTTATCTCCTTGAAAGTTTGAATCGACGTAACAAACGCGCTGCACACTGCTCCGGATCGAAGAATTTACCGGCGTGTTCTAAAAAAAAAACCACTTTTTCAAATCGGAATCTACGTAGGGGATCCAAGAAGCATTTCGACACTCAATTTTCGACTCTCGAAGAATCGTCGATACTTACACCGTGACGATCTCGCAAAAATGTAGTCCAACCCGGACTCATTTTAAAGCTTAAAGTCTCTACTGTAACAATCTATCGTCCGTTCTTATGTAGGATATTTTTGCGTGGTATAGAAGTTAGAAAATTGAAAATACTTTTTTGCTCGGAAATACAAATAGAAACATTTGTAGTACTGTCAAACATTTTCTTTTCACGAATGAATACAGCATGGAGTGGAAGATTGAATGAAAGATATACTGAATTGTGATATTTGGCGTGGTCACACATTTACATTTTTTGGGTACCCTATTATTTTACGCTAAAAACGTTTAAATACAAACTAACTATTAGACGCACATAAAATATATTGCATTGTGTCTAAACAAAAAAAGAGTTATTTTTTAATACTTTCCAGCGAAAATTTCATTTCGATATTCCCTCTGGTTTAGCAAGATACGTCAAAACGGCTTCAACAATAAGTTCTTCTATCTGGACTATTGCGTGTCAGGTCCGTGCGAGATTTCCCAGGTGAAAATTCCATCGAATGCCAACCTTTATGATTCTTCTTTCGCAAGGGGATCGTTCACTGTCGTCCTAACGATGTGACTCGAAAGTTTCCCGACGAATAAGAGCCCTAGCCGAAGAGAAGAGGCTTCGGCCGCCGCTCGGGGGACGAGAAGCGCAGGGTTAATTGAAAACCGAATAACGGTAATATCGTCGAAATAAATTTGTCCCCGGTTGTATCGGTTCTCCGATAGCCATCGTTCGACTTTTAATATCAGGATTTATCCTCGGCGATCGGGTTACGAGAGACAGAGGGTTGCGTTTTTCTGTCTCTCGTTGCCGGATCCAAGTCACGTTCGTAATAACCCGGACTCGATTGACATCGATATTTTGTCCCACCCCACTCCCCTGATTTTCAATATTTTGTGATTCGGCCAATGGAGTCTTGTTTCGCCCGAACGAACCAGCTAATCCCTGATTGCCGGCCGGCAACGTTTGATCGGTCCTGACGATTGTTCTAACATCTGGTAAATTTGACTTATTCAACCCTCAACCTGACATCAGGTTTTTCGACTTTTCGAAGCAGCCAGAAAAGTTGAATCATCCTTTATTTTTCTCTTATTGATACCGCAGCGGACGCAAATTGTTTCACCCTTTGCGAACCAGGCGAACAAAAGTCGTAACATTAGAACTACCGAGTCCTAAACGTGACTTAGACTTATCCCTTTATAATAACAGCAAGATTGAATTTGCTCAGGTTTCATACGATTTTTATGGTAACATGTACTCCAAAGAACATATATATTAAAAAATTTCTCGTGAAAAAGTTTGCATAGTTTCAGTAATCGTGAATGAAGAAAACATCCACCAGTCATTTTGACTGGTTCGGTAGTTCTAGCGTTAAAGTAGATTTATTAGCGACCGAAATAAATTTCTCTCATTGATAACATTTATCAACGAGAGAAGAATTTATTTATAATCCTTATTTTTAATCAATACGATTTTAGTCGATGAAATACTTGTTATTCCATGACTTTTTTTCTTTTTATAACACTTATGGTCTCTGTTTGATATAATAAGAACGACAATGAAATTGGGAGAGAGACAAGGAAGAAAGAGAAGAAACTTATTGTCGTAGGTTACAACTATTAAGAAAATACAACACGCACGTCACAATAGTAGATTCAATTATATTAAAGAAACTACGTCGGACGGCGATAGTCTGTGTCAAGCTTTAAGGGCCCGGTCTTCGGTTCAAAAAAATGGTTTTACGTGCCTCAAGTTTTCGTCCTTATATAAGAATATTTTGTCGCTGGTAAAGGGGTCATTCGAAATACGAAGGTTCAATCTAGTGCGCGCTGGTCGGAAGCTGCCGAGATTATGCAGATATTTAGTAATATAAGTGTTATAAGTAGGCCAAAAATTGACGATGTGCATGCCGTGAAATCCAAGCATTTTTCTGGCATTGGATGAGTTTTCTGGATGAAATGGTGAGCAGCGCGCACTAGGAAATATCTCCAGCTACAAATTGAGCTATATAAAGCGAAAAACTTGAAGCACGTTTCTGGCGTCAGAATTTATAATATCGATAATACAGAGAAAAAAATGTGACAAGTTTAGTCACAGATTTAAGACTCGTCGAATCAAGACCAAGACAGATCTTAAGTCAGTGTCTGAAGGCTGTGAATGTAAAAGTCACGTGACTATCCCGGGCCCTTAATGCCAGCGAAATGCAGGATACCGTGGTCTGGGGGATCGTCACATCTGCTTGAAATTCAAGGCGATGTGTACGGTTGCGCGCGGAGCGGAACGCAACTCGGCAAGAAAGACCTTCGGACTTAACCCCATTTACGGCTGAACGTACGGGTTAATGGGTTAAAAGGGTGCCTACACGTGTAAGCGCGCCCTTCCGGTGCTAAATTTCTTTTGTTACCGCTGACGTCGATTGCGCGCGATCGACATTAACCCTACTCTCCGGCGTGCTTCGATTTTCGATGGAAATTTTTGGCAGCGGCCCAGCCGGTCGATCGATCTCCGGGCACGGTTGCGGGAGGAATTCCGGTCTTTAATTGCAACGGGATTGCTGGTAAACACACGTAGCTGGCGTTTCAGGCATTATTGTGATTACATTACGAGGGCAGCAAAAAACGTCCAGTTTAAACTGCGCCTTTAATGTAATAACGTAGCCCGGGAATAACTGAGCTTTTCAGACCGAGAGCGCAAGCGATGCAAAAAACGGCGGAACTGCAGGGCGAGGTCCTTGCACTGACTACCACACTGTTATTACATTAATATCGGAATGCGAAGTGAAACTCTTTCGGGCTCAGAAATTCGGTTAGCGGAAAGGACAGGCCTCCTTTTCATCCCGTTTAAATTGGAGTTTCGCGAGGACTTATTCGAAACCCGTTCGTTTTGTTGACAAACACGTCGTATCTGAACAAGATCGACCCAAAAATGTCGTACTTCCTTGAAAAGCATGATTCCTGAGGTCTTTTGAAATCACTTTTTCCTTTGCAAAATGTTCTGTACTGCTTTGTTAAAAAGTTATTGGCCGAAAAATGCGGTCCAATCCGAGTGCGGCTACAATGGATGGATTCCGGCTCGACGAATGCCTACAGGACCTGTCGTTAAGCCGGAATCTCTCCTCTACAGACGTGCTCTGATTGGTCTGCGTTTATCATTAATAACTTCTTAACAAAGCCACGGAGAACATTTTTGCAAAGGAAAAAGTCACTTCAAATCACCTCTGAAATCATCTCTTTCAAAAAAGTACAACATCTTTGGGACACCCTGTATATCGCGTTGTGCTCCTCATAAGCGTGATTTGTAAAATTGTTAGCAATCCATTGGGTGTTTAATCCTTCCCTATACTTCGTCGCATATTCGTCTCGAAAAATGGAACATGTGGTTTAGCAATGTTTGCATATTTCGACGAGCAATGAATACATAAGAAGCCGCAGTGCAGCGATCTCTAATGATTCCTCCGAAATTCTTCCGACGATATCGTTACGCTGTTGCAAAGGAAGAGAGAAAAGAAAGTGTCCGTGTAAACGACCCCTTAGGAAAGTAGAGAGCAAGATGGTCTCGTTGGGCGTGGTCGATGTGAAAGATGCACCGTCTAAAATATTCATCGGTCATGAAAGGGTTTGATGTAGATGCGACGCTCCGCAGACCACGGTCAGTGGAATCCTCGTAAGATCCCGGATATCGAAGGGGCCGCATCCTTTGCAAATTCACGAGAGGACAAAGTTAATCCGGCGCATCGCGAAGTTTCCAACGGCGGATCTAGTCCTGGTGTGATAACGGTTTCGTGTCCGCCAGTTCACCGAAATGCGCGCACCCGACCGCTAAAAGGTGGAGGACCTTCTAAGTTCTCCGCAGAGCCCGAGTTGTTGAAACGTTCGGTTGTTTCTCGGCTGGTCACATTGTAGTTACTGCTCCGCTGTGTAGCATGAATTTTAGCTGCTTGTCTGCCTAATCTTTTACTTGATCGTTTACATTCCTCGCATTGTTCCCGTTACATTTTCTTGACACACTTCCTTTCCGAATCAACACAATTTAAGGGCCCGGGATAGTCACGTGACCTTTTAATTAATAATTTCCATTCACAGCCTTCAAACGCAGACTTAAGATCCGTCTTTGCTTGATCCGACGGGTCTTAAGTCTGTGACTAAACTTGTCTCACTTTGTTGCTTTGTATTGTCGATATTATGAATTCTGACGCCAGAAACGTGCTTCAAGTTTTCGCTTTATTTCGCAGGGAGTCAAGACAAAATGTAGCTCAATTTGTAGCTGGAGATATTTTCTACTGAGCGCTGCTCTCGTTATCATCCAGAAAACTTATCCAACGGCATAAAAATGCTTGGATTCCACGGCATGCGCATCATCAATTTTTGGCCCACTTCTAACGCTTATGTTACCAAATATCTGCATAATCTCGGCAGCTCATAAGCAGCGATTGAACCTTCCTCTTTCGAATGAGCCCTTTCCCAGCGAGAAATATTCTTATATAAGGACGAAAACTTGAGGCACGTAAAACCATTTTTTGACGGTAATGTAGTCACTCTACCTTATTCTGAATCTACGAAGACCGGGCCTTTAATTGTGTCGTTTACTATTCTCGTTAGAGCAATACCCTGACCTTTATTCTCACGCTATTTAGCTGCCCCAAACTTGTATCAATAATTATTTAATAAAACAAAAGCAGGAGAACTGAACACGATTAGAAATCAAAATTAATTGTGAAAACTGCATAAATAGTTGTACTGCCTATGTGTATATTTGCATGATAGAATTTTTATCGAAAATTCCTATTCTTTCTCAACCAAAGCGTCCCGTCTGTCAAAGATATTATATCAAAGCTATTATCTATTATCTTACTATGAAGATTCTAACGGTAAATATAGGAATGGAAATTAATAACCGTTTCAGCTGGGTATTAATCGTTTTATTCGATAGTTAGAGGAGAGCTATTCAGGGGTCAGAAGCTATTGAAACCTTCATAATTTTATCATCCTGCCGTTTGGTACGAGTGCTCAGATGTAACAGATATCCAAGTCGAATTCTGTTCATTAATGTCATCCAAAGTTAATACCGTTCCGAAAGCGCTCTTTAACCATCTATTGCACCAATTCACGGTGGTCTCTTTGGACGAGTATGGCTTTCGCGGGTATGTCGGTAAATGGCTTTATTTGATTTTAAGTCAAACCCCACACTGCGCTAAAAGTATATTCATGCTACACCGATTTCGAATAGATATTTCAATTCAGTGTACTAGCCGCTCGTACATTCGTAATGCTTTGGGGGAGTACTTCCACTCGGAGTTGTTAATTATGGATAATTTATGAAATCAAAAATGTTCACATTATTACGAGCCGAGTGCTTCAAAATTTTATATACTTGTTGGCTGTACTTCAAAATAACACACTGTAATTTTCACTCAGTTATCTATGTTATTATTTTAATATCAATCCTATTCAAATTTTGCACACATATAAAATAGAAATCCCTCTATCTTTGTGGACTGAAATGAAGCGGAAAAAAATGTTTGACAAAATGGCGGTCGTACAAATTAGAAATCCACTGGGATTGAAATTTTTTCGAGCATCAAACACAAAACTATCGTCAATATTGACATAATTTTCGTTCATCGGATCTCTACTGTCTCGCAGAACAGCACACGTTGTGAACTACAGCGAGTTCACGATATATGTCGGCAACACGGGTCTTGCCGGCGACATATATCGTCCATGAGACATACCCGAGCCGTATTATGTTTGCACTCCTCGGCGTCCGAGGTCTCTCGGTAGTGGGGACAGTTCCATAACATTTATCATCCAGGCCTTGGCGACATATATAGACAAATCACTGTATTCTGTTGTACTTACTTTGTGTACGAGAAAAAAAAATGTTCAATTGGCCCGCTATTGGTAAAAAAAATCTCTAAAACGATTCGTACATAGTCGCCGGGGGGTTCGGACGCCGATGTATAGCCACCGGTGTACAAAGAGATGTTTTTCTGTTGTCCGCTCGGAAATTTTGGAAGGGTTTCGCTCGGAAATAGATATGCGGCCTCGTCCTTCATCCAATTTCACCTCGCAGCCCTTCGAAACGATTGTAGTGCGGCGAATCGATTGATATTCAAACTCACCCTTTACGCAACTCCATCGCGTAAATATTAAGAAGGGCGCGCAACGGGAGAATTCGTATTCCGCCGCGAGGCAGATATAAATCCCGCGCGATTCATCCGGCGACGTGCCGACATATTTTTCGAATCACAGTGTCCGTTGATCGCATCAGATTTATTATACTCGGCCGGTCTGGCCAATCGAAACGCAACCGCCACGTATAAATCACCGCGCGTCGCGTCGGCCACTCGTCGAAAAACTTTATAGGGTCGCGATCAAAGTTTTCGGGGTATTATGATGAACAATGTGTCGGCGTTATCCGAACGCAATTAATATCTATTGTTGTGCAACCGGAGGACAATTTCCGAATCACCCGCGGGCCGAGATTATACGCTGAACTGTAAATTACGCGACGACAAATAATGTATCGTCCAGGACAATACAGCATAAGTGCTTTAGGTGACATGGGTTAATGAAATGTTTATATCGTACGATGATTTAACAGGCAACAAAATAAAGTTTATTAATAATAACAATCAACAACTAACAATCGATAACAAAACAAGACAAAGCGAGAAAACTAGAGTCAACGAAGAAACGCGAACCAAAATACGTTAACGAGACTATGTGTATTATACCGTTCGCGATATGTTGACTACTCTCTGGAGCGTTACGTTCTCCGCGAGAGTCCAAAGCTTTCTGTCTTTTTGGTTCCTGAGGCGCGTTAAATAATGTCTCCGAAAATCGTTAAAATTAGGGGACGTTCCTCACCCCCACAAGAGCATGCAGACAAATTCCCCCCTCAAAACACTGCATCCGGGGACTTCACTCTTAAGGGGGCCGGTATGGTTTGAAATCCATATACGTATGCAAGGGTCAAAATCTAGACAAACTACCGCTTCAATATTGCAATGAGCAGTTTAGAAGTGGTCAATTGTATTTCTTAAAAGTCTAATCTACGTCTGTATAGAGCCCAAATTGCGAATTTCTACCTCATCGCGGAGTAATTTGTAATATTCGGCAGAAAATTCGAATTATGAAGCAAGTATGACGTCACAAGATGGTTGCCGCTGAGAGATTCTCTTAATTTCGAGAGATTTAGTGTTCTTATCGAAAAGAAGGCTCTATACAGACGTAGCAAAGACATGTACAAACACGGTGGTATGCATTTTTAATTGATTCCGTGGAACACGGTTGCATCTTTTATTTTAAGCTGTTTTTCTACGGCATGGAAATGTGGAATCTGTGTGTTTTAAATAAATTCGATGAGTAGTCGGAAATCAATTTTAAAAAGAAACGATATACCACACAGAAATGTTCCAAATTGAAGTATTTAGGAGAAATTTAATTTTGCATTGATATTATTCCGTCAAAGTCGACACAAAGGCTCATAGAAATATTCGCACACAAGGACGAAGCACGCTCGACTACATTTTGTCGGTCTTTGAACAGCGCATTCCTAAAAAATAATTGCATATAATTATCGCAAAATCCTCGTTCGTTGGATTTATTAACATTACAAAGTTAACCGAATGAAATCGATTAAATCTTATCAGTGTGTTTAAACGCTTCCGCCAATCGCTATCATTTACGATTTTTGCAAACTGTATCCTGAGATACCTAAAATCATCGACATTCATCTAGTTTAAGGGGGTATTCTGGTATTTCATTTTTTAGAAATCGATTTTTTTATTGGTTTTATTGGTATAATATTTTTATTGGTTCGGGTCATAACTACGTTTATACTGACTGATACACAACAAGTTTATCTTTTGTTTCTGTTTGGAGCTCGTCATGTTGCAGCCAATTGTTTATAGAATATATATACACCAAGTTTCATAAAGATCAAGTAATCAGTTTTTTAGCTACGTTGCACGGAGAAAGATACGTTTAAAGTTTGAGTATCGTGAAAAACACGGTACGTGTTTGTATATTGCGGAAAAATCTGTAATTCATTTTAACTTACCGCGGTTTTGTGCTAATTTGCGATTTCAGTGTCATAGAACACATCTTTCTCTTCGTACAAAAAGTTGTACTTCAGCCGTTTCTTCTTTTCGAGACGCACAACCTTTTTCAACGAGGGCCCGACTACGTGAGTCGTTCTGCCCAACACAACCGTTCACTTTATTGTGCAAAATAACGTACAAGAACATCTCTGATCACTTTCTAACTTTAAACAAAAAAAAAAATGCTCAAAAATTTCATTTTACACAAGGTTCCCTCCTTAGCTTCTCGTCTCGCGAAGACATTATTACGAAGATAGCCAGTCATATATACGGTAGGGAAAGCTTGAAGATAATCTGCAAATTGGTTGACCGTTGAAACGTCTGATAAATATAATAATTTTGGACTGGAGAGGACGACGAGATTCATAAGGTTTCCTCATTACATGTTGCACGAGAACGAGCCATTCCAGGAATGCCAATATGACGAATTTCCCCTGAGACTCGCAGTCCATCCTGCTTCTCTCTCGCTTCCTTTCTTTCTCTCTGGCCACCGGTGCTCCAACAGGCTCTCCCTCCCTCTCTCTCTCTCCCCCGATTTCCTTATCGTGCTCTCGCTCGCCCGTGTCCGAGGGATGCGTCCAAAGCCATCGAGGCCATAGAGTTCGATCGGTTAGCGTTAGTACCACGCACACACGCATCGAATAGGACGCCGATGTTTCGGGCATTCTCTTAATGCCCGCCTTTGGGACCCATCTTGGCGTGCGCTGCGGTGGCGTACGGTGAATGGTCCAGAATTTCGCGCATCTATGCGAACGCTTCGTGGTCCGTTGCTGGCTAGATCTACGCAGACAACCGGGCCGATCCTCGACCATGCAATTTTACCCCTCGCCGTACGATCACCTGACACGGGTTTCGGGAAAAGAAGAAACACATAAGCTATCCCGTTCCGAGAGTTTCCCCGCTGCGAGAACGTAAGTGCCAATAATATCGCGAACACCAGACACTACCACCGTGCATTCCCCGGCTACGAACGCACGTTTTCGAATATATTCACCATTCTCGTGAATACCACCTCGGCAACTGCTCGCTGACGCTGTCTGCCGTAATATGGATCCCGGATACGATCCTTCTGGAGATCGTTAAAGTACTGCCGCGGCTCTACGTTAACCCTTAATACACCGAGTTTCCTATGATGCCGTCAACAACCACCACCGGCAACGCGAACCTCTCTGAAACCAAGAATTTTATTCTCTCTGACTTGAATAGACATAGTACAGTGAATTCTCGATGTATGTCAACAACGCGAGTCTTGCCAGCGTCGTGTATCGTTCAGGAGACATACTCTAGGACATAACAGGTGTTATGTTTACACTCCTCGGCGTCCGAGGCCGCTCGAGCTTCGCGACCCCTCACGGGGTATACCCGGCAGTAGTGGGGATAATTTCGCGACGTTTATTGTCCAGGCCTTGGCGACATATACAGTGAAATCACTGTACTGACATTGTTACTGTCGAACATTTCGACAGGAGCTACATAGATATTTATTTCTTTTCGTAACAAATTTATAGAGTTGAAAACAGTACAACAGTAGTTTTATATTCTTTGAATGTTTTTTCCGTTTTGCACTTGATCTAGTCTATCTTTATTATAGACGCATAAAATCTGCATTCTAATTAGAACGGTTTCCGCAGTGATACCAACGATAAAGTGGGGGTTAATCTTTGACGCAGCAGCAGCTTTTAGGGGCGATCGTATTGGGTCGTCCCATAAGTTCGTGCCGTTTACTCTTGTATCATTTAAATTCTAAAAATAAAATATGTAATCGCCCTTTCGTTCCACAACATCTTCTGAGCTTTTGGCAAAGACATTATACCGTCACTATAGAATTTCTGCGGTTTTTCATTAACATACTTTTCAATGGTGTATAATATAAACATATCCACGGCACGAACTTCTTGGACGACCTAATAAATACTTTGCGAAAACAGCGTTCCAAATGTTTTACAATTTATCTGTACCGAAAAAGGAACAAATAGAAGCAGATATGGAAAAAAATATTCATGTTCACAGGATTAATAATTCCTCCGGATGTAAACGTTATTTACCATAGCGTTAAAACGTAGACGTGGAATGGAGAACAGCGAGTGTTTCTCAAAATTTCGGAGCTTCATCCCCGGAGTTAGTACCGGGTATAGTGCAGTAAACCGATGGCGGCCATTATTCGAGCGCATCGTGCCTTGCGAAACGCGCGTCCTTTATCACGAATTCCCTTTATCGCGGAGCACGACCTTGGATTATTGGGCGAATTTCTAGCCGCCACTCGGAGCCACCATTACTATGCAGTCGCCTATTCGGTTAATTTTGTAATCGCTGAAACGTCCGTATTTATCGCGCTCGCGAGACCGCCCGGCTAACTTTCTGTTGCGCTAATTCGCTTGAATAGTTTAGCGCGCGCGCGCGGACCATGGCCGGACGTGCGTAATTGCGTTCGCGCCGCCTTCTCGAATTTTGTAAGATCGCGTGTGCCCTCGTTGACAGGGACCGGCAGTCGTGCCACCGAATTATTCGACGTTCGCTCGGAAACGTCCCCCCGACCCCCCGTCCCCCCGTCCGAAGGAAAATCAGAATGTGTGTTGCATACGTTGCGGTTATTTCGCTGAAATCAGTCCGATTGATTGGCCGCGCGTGACACGGATACGCGAGATTTAAATTCCGAAACGCGGACGCGCGCACAATAAGCTCTCTCAAGCCGGTATGTATACCTATGTACATTCGAAACTCGTCCGGAATTTTCAGACGGCGTGTCTACGACCTGTGGCCGCCTCTCAGACGAATCGGATGTCACAGCACGAGGGACACGTGTTACATTACAAATCTGTTTTTATCGCATTGTTAATTCGATCGCGGCAGACTAGGTATCCGCTCGTTCCTAGAATTTCTCTTTTGCGGGACTGCTGATGCGTTCGTTTGTAATCAGAGCTGGGTAAAATACTGTCTCAAATAGTAAATCGTAAACACGGTCGAACCTGCTTTTGTGCGGTCCTTTTCTACGCGTATTTTATTTTGTGCGATTTTCTTTTATTATAACACCCTTGTAATGTTCTCATCACAAGAAGATGCGCGTTTTGGACTACGACGAGTAGTATTGAATTACGTGCGTTTTGAAAATTTCTCCATGCTTAGAATGTGAAATTAAATTTTTTAAAAATGTTTCCATGTGTAATTTAATTATTTATTTTGTTTGGAAAGCACTTTCTCTTAAGAATTTAGTACGATCTTGATTTGTTTTGGATCTACAAAGACTATTGCCTAGTAGCAAATAAAATTTCATTTGATTCCACTTTCTTAAAATTTATCTATGTAAATTGGAAATTGCGGAAGCATTATGATTAATTCTGACAGAAATATCGAACAGCTTCGTGTGACAACTCCACGGGAATCTTCGACTGTTTTCAGCGTAATGCAGTTCGCAATAAATTCAAATTAGAATCTCTGCCAAAGACAAACAAATTCCTGGTTCACTGAAATACTTCAAAGAAACCACTTTCGTTAACGAAGCAATATAATGTAAATGGCATGCAACACGAAACATAAGCGCTTGATTCCAACTTCTTCTCCCCTTGAATTCTCCAAACGTTTCTTCAGTTTTGCATTTAATTTGCTCACTTTCGCCACGAAACTCGCGCTCTGCTAATAACCTCCTGGTTGATGCAACGGAAAGCCTGCTTTTGTGGTCACGATTTCGTACCGATTAACTACCGATTGCCGAATTAAACTGTTTTATACGGCCTCGTGTCTACTGCCAATCATATCGATCCGCTTCTCGCGACGTAAGACCAAGAAGTTATGAAAGCAAATGCCTTCCTCATGTTTTGCGGTATTGCAAGCGCATTCCTGAGGTTTAGTGCAGCACAGGACCGGCGAAGGCTAATCGTCGTTTGGGTTATTCAGTTCCGTTGAACCAATATTCTTTCATCACTTTTACTGGCCATATTATTTATTGGCCCGTTAGGACGCGGGCTTTATTAAAACGCATTACCGCTTTATCGTGCAATTCCTACAACAATGTTCCGACACTAGGAACGACGTTACAAAATTATGAAAAAAAAAAAAGAACGCAGATGTTCAGAGTGCGGTTACGGTTCTCGTTAATCCTCGGTTATGTGATGTATCGGTGCACGCGAATCCGGCCGACGTATGGAGCATTAAATGCGCTGGAAACACAGTCAATTTAATGTAGTAATTTCAATTCTCTTCCGAGAGCGAACCTTACAGCGTTGACTCGCGCGGTTGATTGTGCGAGAAACTGTAGTCGTCGCCTCTTGCAACGGACATCACCGGTTCCCCGGTGGTTATGTTCTCGATTTTCCCGATGTTCGAACATAATCGTCGCAACTCAACCGGATACAGCGTTCCCTTAATATCATTGCGACACACAGTTTCAGCAAACACTGGAAATTATCCTGGATGACTTTGCAACCGCATACCGCGTCATAAAGTGCCCGATAGTTCCTGTAAACTGGTGTAAACTGTAAACAGTGCGAACTACAGCGATTTCCCTGTATATGTCGCCAAGGCCTGGATTATAAACGTCGCGGAATTATCCCCACTACCGCGGGGTGCTCCCCATGTGGGGCCACGAAGCTTGAAAGGCCTCGGACGCCGAGGTAAACATAACGCCTGTTATGTCCTATGGTATGTCAATACCCATGTTGTTGACATATATCGAGAATTCAAATAACTAGTTATTTGTTCTGGGAAAAATTGTTTCAAACCAATGTTGCACGGTTACAATTTCATAGCACTCGTTAGTCAGTGTATGTTGTATACGGAGAATGAATGTTACAATTGGAGAGTGATTATAAATTTGAAAATCGGAAAGTTACTATTCTAATTTAACCACTCTCAGGGTGAATTTAAGTGGGAAAATGTTTAGAGAAGCATTTTAATTCTGGAACCCTGGCCCTCGACCTATCGCGTTCCTCAGCGTGTAGATAATGAGCCACGTAACTTCGCCGTTGATACGCTCGCAGGTTGTGCATCGTCTGTACATTTATTCACTTATGGCAAGGTTTGCGCGCACGCGCGCCTAACGAGCACGGATTCGTGCCGGCGCGATTTATCAGAACAATAAATTAACAGATAACAATGCGCGGTCGCTTGAAACACCGAGGGCGATTACGAGGTGCTATGATTGGATTTTTGCCGTTACCGCCGCAGAAAACCGGGATACGCGGCTGCGTAACCCTTAATGACGCCGACGGGCACAGGCGAAAAGGCGAAGTTTTCGGGGAACGATGGCAATCGAACCGTGTCGGGTCGATACCAATAATCTGCGAATATATCTCGTGCGAACACCGAAGGGCTTGAACCAACCCAAGCCTCGTTTGCGAACTCGATAATTGTTGCTTCCTCCGATAGGGAATGGAATTTATCGCGACGATTATTCAGAATACTCGCCGAGACGCCGCTCGTAGATTCCTTCATTACAACACCCACTTCGCGATTATGCTTTTCACCCCGGAAATTCGTGCGCGATACTCCCGGTCTCGTTAATATATGAAATTCAGGAAAAATTGTATGCTCGATTATTTCGAACAGACACGAATCCTAAGAACAGTAAAAAAGAATTGATTTTTCAAAATACATTCACGTTGATGATGTGCCGTCTCCAAAGCACTGTCCATAAAAATTGAAACCTCGAAAGCAAGTTGAAATTTTGCTTAATTGTTTCCGACATATTTAGCCGGTGTTTGTCATAAAATTTGTTTATGTTTCTCGTAATATTTGTTCAGTGATCTATCAAGCTGATAATTTTTACCATTTCCAGTATTTGAGAGGAATATTCTGCGTTTTCATTTCGGTGAAAACCGACCGATTTTCGCCATTTCCAGATACCAAGCTTTCGCAAATCGCATCTCTGCCAGATAACAAAAATTTTTAACGAATTTTCCAACAATTACTGTCGTAACTACTCGTTTCCGAAGAGCAAAAAAAAGCAAATGACTCAATTTTATAAATGGAAACAAAATGTTGGTGCTTCAGTTTTATCAGGCACGCAGAAGTCTTTCGGAAAGCGACTACCAAATCAATCAGGATAATTGTTTTTAATATAACGAACACAAATCTCTACAAGTGTGTCGCTCGGCACATTTGACTTTTGACCGATTTATTTCAAGATAGAGATGCGTCGCTTTGATCTCCGGTTTGCCAGTGAAATCGTTACCATGCCCGTGAAACTTTGTCCGACTGTGTTAGTTAATGTTTCAATGCTACTACACTGATCGAAGTAGCTACCGTCTATCGATATGGCTGTTCATGCTAGACCTTTCTTGCGTATTGATGGCTAGTGACAGGAGCAATCTGATGGTGTATCCATTAACACCGATACGTATCGAATTCCATGGTTCGTGTTGTGCTACTGAACACACGTCCGAGATTGTAGCCTTTGAATTAGTAACATGGATTTATCGATATATACTTCAGCACAGAGGTTCACAAACTTATACTTTTACTATCTCGCGATGAACACGGCGATTGTTGCTATTCGTCAACAAGAACAAACACGAACATTTCAAGACAAATAGAAAGTATCACTCTTAAGATTCTCTTACGTTCTCCTCCGTCTCCCCTTTTTCTCCCACCTTCTTATTTCTATACCCAATCGCTCCCGAAATTACTATAGCCCTCCTCCCCTCCCCTAAACCGTACCGGGAGCCTCCAGACGGCGTTTTCGGGGAAAAATATTTCACGCGGGCGCGCATCGAAAACAGACGTGCCGGGGATGATTCAGAGATGGTTCTTGGCGAGTCTTGATAAGAGTCGCCGGGGGAAGTTCTCGGGACTGATAAATTGTAGAGCGTCGGAAAATTACAGTTTACTAATACAGGCGGACGCACACACAGGGACGGGCCAGTATTGTGCTCCGGCGTGGTCCTTTGTGCCGGGCTCGAGCGAAATTTGTTTCGGGCAAAGCGCTTTGCTGATTCCAGCCTTCATGCACGTCATTAAACTTCCCCGAAGTTGTTGCTTATTCCTCGCACACAAACGCGAGCGAACGCGGCCGCTTCCCTAAGTAACTGGTGCGATTCTGTGTACCGAAACGTCGAATCTCCTTCCACTCTTACCGCCTAGATAAACTTGCCTAGGGAACTTTCGAACCCGACACATGAATCCGGACACAGGATATCCCGGGGGGAAGAAGCACCCAGTTAACTTCCCTTTCCGCGGGCTCTATCCGAACAGATTTCCTGCTCTTCTTTCGCTCTTCCATCCCGCTTCTCTATTTATCTCTCTATCTTGCTATCTCTTCTCTCTCCCTCCTCCTCTCCCTTTTCATCCCTCGAAGGAAAAGTCGAGATCGGGTTTGCTCGACATCGCGCGAGCCTGATCGAATCGAAGACGGTCGATACCAAATAAATTAATCTCGTCCGGAGGAGTAGGTACCTACAGCTTTCGCGAAGTTCAGATTGGAAACGCTTTTCCTCGAAAATTGCTACCTAGAAATATTCGATTTCGAGCGGGCGATTGTTAAAGACGGAGCGAAATAATGGTTGCTCAGTTTGCAATCATTTTTCGAGTGTAACTTCCCGGGAATTCTACTGGAGAAACGCGACTGCGTTTTGTGTTGGCTGCAGCAGCGCGAAAGATTCTCCGTGCAATGAATGTTCATTCTTTACTGTTTCTTGGATGTCGAGATTAATTGTACGAGGGCTCGTTTAGACATCCTCTAGTCAGTTTATCCAAACTTTTAATCGAAGTCCTGTTTTTCTTTCGAAAAATAAAAATTAAATTTTAGTGGATGACATACTTGTTATTCCATGACTTGTTTTCTTTTTGGTTATAACAGTTATGGTCCCTGGATTTGAAAGCTTTTGGAGATTTTCTGACGTTGTAGGTGCGTAAGTCTGATCGTTTCTGCGAGCATTTTCATAACTTTATTGCTCGGACCCCGGGTTTCTAATTCGTATGCTAGTAACAATTTTCTTGCGGATATTTCTCCCAAGTGTAACATCTTTACGACAAACTTGAAATTTTCGTCTAAATAAAAAAGGAGACTACGGCGAAGTTTCACTCAACGCATTATTAACCGGCAGTATTATTAACACGTTAAGTGCCAAATATCAACCGCAGAAATTCTTACAAAATCAGAGTAATCCAATTAATGAAACCACAACTAGAAATTTAAAATGTATTACAGGGGACGCTGTCTTAACCTTTTCGAATTCGAAAGACTCCAATCAAATTTGGTTTATCTGGATACCTCGTAATAAAAATGAATTTCTAAACCCAGTCAAAAATCACTGTCTGTCAAAATCTGTGACTGACGTGGCAGTTAACGTGTAAACAAATATTGTCGTAACATTTTCTGAATACAACAAACCACGAGTAGAAATTTCAGTCCACAAAATTTCATCGTCATTGCTAGATCCACATTGATTTCGAAAACCGAACTCGCTCAACGAAAGAGTGAAACTGCACTAAACACTGTTCGACGTTCTACCGGAGTTTCGAAAATCTGGCCGAGCAACAAGCGGTGCAATTAGAAAAATGAAATTTCCCGATCGAAGGGAGAGCCGCGGCATGTCGTAATCGGTTTAATGAAAAGATAGAATCAGAAACGGACGTTCCCCGATATTCGCGCTGGGCAAATTCAGGAAATCGCGCAGGTAGCTTTTCGTGTTCGCCAGCTCGCGCAAACCAGGCTCCGCGAATTGCTTTACGCCGCACTTACGTGGAACTTGAACGAACTAGATTTACGTGTAGATTAGACTCGTTGGCTTTCATGAATTATTTACTGTAACGTTCCTGCGGGAAGGTGGGGCGGCGGATCGCGTCACGCCAGAACGAAATCCAAATTTTCTACAGCCGCCGCCGGTAACTTCTTATAATCTGATTTTCCATCGAACGCGCGCGTCCGACCTCCCCTCCCCAGCCGTCCCGGGTCCAACCGGTATTTACCGGAGGGTCGTGTGCACACGTGTGCGCGGGGGTGGGCCCTGGGACGTGTCCTGCACTCCCGCGTAACCGGCACGATTCCATCTGTGCCAGCGAAACTTTCGCGAAACTAGTTTACCCGTGATCTGGATGTAACTTCCGCGCGGGTGTTATATTAAGCCGTCGCTAAATCTTAGGATGCGTCGAGATAGATAGATAGATAGAGAGAGAGAGGGAGAGAGAGAGAGAGAGAGAGAGTTAGTAAAACCGATAGGCCGTATGTCTGCCGTGGGTGTCGACGTCGGAGTGCCTTCGTCAGGGCTCGAGTATTATTTATGTCCCGGGTCAACAAGTTGTCGCGGGAGTTATACTCCCTTGATTGCGACACTGCACGGAACGACTGGGACGACGACAAGCGACGCAGAGGCTGCGACGTTAACCTGTATTTTCGCCGGCGAAACAGGCGGCCATTAAACTTTAACGCTGAGTTCGGATTGAGATCCGAATGTTTCAGGCGTGCACTTTGAGGATGGAATTTAGCGTCGGAAAATATAGAAGTTGCAACACGGTTAAGCGCCGCGAGTAGAACCTCGGTTCGGGATACCCTGGCGAATCTTAATGTCAACGGAAAGTCTCCGGTCTCGTTTTCGACAATTAAAAGTTTCGCGGGAATAGATTTGTAGTAGCGTGGCTGCTCAGAGATTCGCCGGCTCTCTGCCGTTTCTTGGGGTTGCGTTCTATCGGGGCATTAACACTTTCAGCGCAGATTGGCCGATAATGTGGAATGTCTTTGCGGTTATTTCTTTCGACGCGTCTGTTTCAGATCGCGAATCGTCCATAGAATTTGTATTCAACGAGGTCTACGACACGAGCCACGCAGCGTGCGCCAAAATAGGAAAATTAACCTGTTTGTTAATAGCAGAATTCCTTTGTTAAGAAAGGTTGTATTTTCAAGCAAGTATTGTTGCATACGATCACGTTCATTTTATATTCATACATACATATTATAATAATTTTAAGTAATTCCTATAAACTATAACTGCAAACTACTTATTCATTCTCAGTACAGAAATAATGTGAAAACCTATCAATTGTTTAATTCCTTGTTTTGATAGAATTTGTATTTTTTAAGTGAAGAACAGCTTTTTATTTATCTATATAAATATCCTAACAAATTTTAGTTTCAAATGTTGACCTGAATCCATTTTCTGCTTTGCCGAGCATGAAAAGTTATAAAGAGAGGAAATATTATTTTTCTCCACATCTGCCATTCTGAAATCTGCTATTTTTGGAATTTGTTAAATATCGTATCAAACGATTCAAGTTTTTTTGTAGTTAAAGTGTAAGAGGAATTAAAAAATTTTTTATTTTGTCCATAATTCGACGTTTAATGACGCCGATTTAATTACAGGATTAGAAAGTTTCTGCGATTGCTAATTCACAGTGAATTGAGCCGCTCACTTGCCAAAACGATCAACTCCATCGATCCTTTCTCCACAGAAAGTGGAGAAATGTGATGAAATCATATACATACGACTGAACCAAGCGCTTCGACAATTTAAAATTGAAAATATTTCAAAAAGTGAAGTTAATCGATTTGGCCGGTGAATGGCTCATTTTTCCTTTGATCTTGTCGCGTTGCTCACCTTACGCTAAAATATTAATACCATGTCGTGCAAATAGAGATCCGCATTTCAATTGTCCATGTACGCAAAACGTGCTAGAACGTGCCGCGCACACAAAATGTAAAGTATTCGCACAGTTAAAAAATATGTCATACGTACACATGCAGTCAAAGTATTAAATTATGAGACGCGTGAAGTTTGAATATTTTATACCACGTTCCGGGAAAGTCGAGACCTAATGTAGGATCGTTGGTCATGTTGTGGTCTATTTTCCGAAAAAAGAATCGCTGAGACACAGTGACAGTTACAATAGCTATTTCGAGCTCCCAAATATCATCAATTTGAAGCTATTAGAGTGGGGTGGACAGTTTTAATGACCAACGGTGTATGTCGGGTCATTTTTTTTAAAAACAAGCTATAGCTGTCCACTCGACTGCAATCGCTTCAGATTGATGACTACACTGTAGATCTTCGTGCATTTATGGTCCATAAAATTTTTTTAGTAACAGTACTATAGCAACTTTAATTGAATTCAATACTGTCTTTTCGTCATTTTTTATCCACGAGAATTATTGTTATAGGAAATGAAACTGTAGGCCGCTTTAAAAAACAAAATCCGTCAGGAGAACACATTGGTAGTATTAGTATGGCCTACAGAATTCATACGCTTTCATAAGTTTTTCTGGATGAACTTTTTAATGATTCAAGACTTTGGTACAAAAACAGGATGAGAGTTTCCAAATTATTTAACCCTCGGACACTTGCGAGTTCTAGGCCTACGCCGGAGTCATTTCTGACCCAAGCGATTTTTTTTTAATTTCGAAATAAAAAGCTTCATCTTACATCGGATTAAAATTGTACGCAGGAATCACGTAGTAGTAGCTGTCGTTTTTCGCGAATATCTCGAAAACTATTCATTTGCCCAGAAATGACATATACATTTTGTGTTCAGCATGTCAAAACGAATAGAATGGCGTAGGTCACGTGTCGAAAGAAAGGGGGACGTTTTCCCAAGTTTTACCTAGAAAAGTTCCAGTACAATTTTACGGAAAGATGATTTTGCCTGGTTCTCGCACCAAGGCATTCAATTGTACTTCATGCTGTACACCATTGGAAACGAGTTGAATTGGAAAGTAATGTTGAAATATTCGGTATTCAAATTCTGCCGTTGCAGCTTAGTTCGGATCGCGGTCCGGCGAAACTTAGGGTATCGGTCGAAGTTGATTCAGCCACGGGCGCTGCAGGGTTAATCTTTTGCGGCGCAGATGTGACTCGCGGGCACGCAGAAGTTCAGACTAATATTATTGTCCTCCCCCTTGGGATAGCCCCTGCGCATAATTCAAATGCATTCTAATAAATGCGGAAATTGGTGATAATTCCGCAGGTACGAACAGTTCGGACTTCGGACAGCAACGGAATCCTGGTGTCCGTTTATGAATTAGAGTCAATTACCATGGCCGGTCTCGGATAAAATCTGCCTGCACAATGTTACTGTTCGCGGCTATTCAAACTTCTTTATATTCTCTGCTTGTGCAAGGTTAACCAGTGCTTAGATCGGAGAGTGTGCAACACTAAAATATATCAAGAAATATATATTTTACACTACGTATTCATACAAAAAAAAAAAATGCATAGATGAAACACAAAACTGCTCAGAATATTGTTACCCCACGTTCGACTTACAGTAACGTCTTGATCCAACCCCAATCCTCGAGTCCGTGCTGTGACATAGATCGTGTAGCTCCGTTCGGCTTAGATCAAGATTTTACTGTACACTTTGTAATATTATATAAATATAACAATTATAAAATTTTTTCTCCTCAGCATACTTATAAGTGACTTATATGTTAAGTACAAAGACATAATAATGTATTATTGTAATTATTAATGTAATTATAATATAATATCGGTGGTCGCTAATGACCTAGACGTTGATGCAACCGGTATAAATAAAAAAGAGAAAAATTAATTCCTTCTCCTATTGGCTATAGTACAGTAAAGTCTTTTTTTTTAATTTATACAGGTCGCATCAACATCTAGGTTATTAGCGACCACAGATATTATAATTTATAATATTATAATTTATGTATCTCACAGTCGACTTAAGAAGTATTACTGCGATATAAGTATCTGAAATGATCATTGTCTGCTGGTGTGTGTTTCGTGCTGTACCTCTGGCAAAAGGAATGTGTTAGATTTAAGTACGAGTTACGCAACGTAGAAACAAGAAAACGCTGAAAGTAATCATTAAAGCGTATCGAAAAGCGCCGGGATTGCTGGTATATTTGCGACGATTTTACCTGAAATGTTTTCGCAGAAACTACCGAATGGAAATACTGTTTTTCATCTCTCTTTGAAGCGCCCGAAGCTCGAGCCAAAGCACAGGTTATTGTACTTCGAGACAGGGTACCCAGAGTCTGCAGCAAAATGCAGAATCCTCTTTTGGTTATTCAATCTCGTGGACTGCGCTGATTCGACTATTTGTCTGTAAAAATCCAGCCAGCTTTGAATTATTATCAGCGGCGTGCATGGTTTTGTTTAATCAAGTGTTAGACGCTCGCGCTTGGTATAATATGATGTACGTCTTTGAACGGCAACGAAATTCATTTCGGGATAATTAAATTTGCAAAGCTTCCCTGGCGCTTCCCTGACGAAAGTGAGACTAGTTAAGTATAGTGATATTTCAAATTCGGCAATGTTTGTCTTATCTTTTCAGATGTAACACCACTGAATTGTTGAGATTATTCCGATTAAAATGAATCCAAACACGGCGGTCTACTTTCACAGACATCATTCATAGCAATCACACGTGTGTCCTTAATTATGTTGTTTACATCGCGGATACAAAACTCGTCCGATTTACGCCGTATTTGTACTCATTTTAATCGGAAGAAGCTCAATAATCCACCGGTAATACTTTCAGAGAGGTAAGACAAAATTTACTGAACATGAAGTTTTCGTTATTGCATAATTATTTTTTGCGCTTGCGTTACCTATTTGAAGTGCGTCTGTCTCCTTTCCTTCGGCAGTTTTATTAGCCCGAGGCACCAAATGGTAGGGGAAGAGTATGGCTGGGTCGTACAAATTAAAGCGCAACAGATTTTGCAAATTTAAGTGATCACTACTTGTGATCAATCACGCTTAACGCGAATCATAAATCGTAGCAATATTTGAATAACGGACAGCATTTCTGCATAACTTGGCGCATTGACATGCAAATTCGTACTGATAAAAATGCGAACTGACGCGGTAGGGGCCATTCGGTATCTGTGCAACTTTTCACAAAATGGAGACGCATGGTTCTCATAAATCGGAGGACATGTTTAGAACGTTATGCGTGTTTTATGTTCAATTTTTTCTCGCGCACATTTTTAACGGAGAAAGTTCATAAACTAGAACGTCACTGATAGGAACAGGCAATTTTTATATATTGTTCCCTTTTAGAGCAGCCGGATGAGTCTTACGAGAGCTATGCTACGAAAGTCGTGAGACTCGTGAAACACTTTATTAGAACAAAAATTGTTTATGCTGTGCGAAACTCTGGAACAAAATTGCTCACAATTTGTTCGATCACTGCCGGTTTTTAAAGCCTTATTTTATTATACGATCATTTTATTATCTGCCGCATCTAAAAGAATTGTTCGATGCTTCCATTAATCTCTTCTATAATCTAACAAAGTTTAGAAAGGATCTGAACATTTAACATTTCTTTTTATAAAGCACACTGCTGCATAAAGAGACTATTTTGCTCGAAAAGATTCAAATCACTTCAAAAGAATTCAAGTAGCACATGCATACATAAAGTAAAGTGATTTCTCTGTATATGTCTCCAAGGCCTGGCTGTAAACGTCGTGGAATTATCCTCACTACCGCGGGGTATACCCTCGGATATGTCTCCTGGACGATACACGACGCTGGCAAGACCCGTATTGTTGACATATATGGAGACTTCACTATAATTCTTTAATTGTGGATAATAGAGCACTTACGTAGCTACAGTGTTAGAGTCTTTACCAATGTATATAATAAATCGTGTTGGAAATGGATCGCTTTAGAGCTGTTCACATGTGAAACACTTTCATATTGGGATAATGGAGAATTAGATGTCACCGGCTCGGATTATCGAGGTTCCACTGAATCGTGAATTGATCAAGCAAAAATGTTCCGAGCGGTGTCGTGTTTGGTCCCATTGTAATCGGAAAAATGTGACAAATACGTCGGTAAAAGTTTTAGAAAACATAATAAAAAAGAAAAAAACAAAACATTTCGTCATTGGATCTAATCCCTTATCATACAACGTTTCTCGACGACCAAGCTTCTCAGGTCCCCTCGAAGGTTACACTAAGCGGAGATCAATTTTTCAACTTGTCGCGCATAACCATTGCATGTGTAATCGTACGTTTAAACGCGTCGCTTTTTCGAAATCAAAACTTCCGCGTTATGGGAAAAACGCGTTCGCTGAGTGTCAACCAAACGGATTGTAAAATCGAGGCGATACGGATCGCGAGCCGGAAATATAGAAGTTTAATTCGGTCGAATAGATAAGAAATCTTGGCGAAATAATATTTTTAATGCGGTCAACAGCCTTTCGAGTGCGAAACAGGCGAGTATCGGCCATAAAAGATAAGCAAACGGCGAGGTAAGTCGAACGGGGACTAAATCCGATAAGTCTGCGGAATCAATTCGTTGCACGTAGGTGACCTGTGTATATTTATCTTTTCACGTATACCGGGTAAAATGTACCCGACGAGATAAAAGCACTGGTGGCTCCTTTCGAACATACCGCACACGTATAGACGTGCGCGCGAACGATAAGACAGCTTTTTGTCCGATAAACTCTCCTATGCCGCGAATCAATAGGCCTGCTCTCTCTCTCTCGCTCTCTCTCTCTCTCTCTCTCTCTCTCTCTCTCACACACACACACAGATCTCGTCTTGTTCGCTAAACCGAAAGGAGCGCATTAGTGTCGATGAAAAATTAAACGATGATCAGTGTATCGTCTCTCTTTGTCCAGCGACATTTATATCTGCGTTCTCCGACACACGGATCCGCGATCGAGACAACCGAGCATGATTCATTGTGCACATCATCCTGGAGAACAGCGAGGCACAGAAATATCTTTCTTCTATTCCAACCGCTTCGAATATTGATACTGATATCGAGTCGGAAGAAAATGGATTGAAAATGCTACGGGACGGACACTTGTCGCGACCATCAATCCGGTCGCACAAAAATGAAAAATGTTATTACTAAACTGTGGATTTTGTGCACATATAAGAAAAATAGAGTAGGGGGGCAATCTCGACCGCTAAATAAATCGAAAGAATTTAAGAATATCGATATGCTCAACGTGTTAGAATTATTGATGAAGAAAATAATGTTGTACAGTGAATTCTCGATATGAGATGTCTCTACGAATATGTCAACAACACCATGAGTATGTCCATGAGACATACCCGAGCCGTATTACGTTTACACTCCTCGGCATCCGAGGCCTCCCGACTTTCGTGGCCCCTCCAGCGGTACCGGGGATAATTCCGCGACGTTTATCGTCCAGGCTTTGGCGACATATACGCAGGATGTTCATTTGAAAAAGTGTAAAACACGTGTCCAAGGATTTCGAAGGGGAAAGAGAGGGGCAGTATCAGTTTTTTATTTGGGTGACGTTTTCAGGGTCATTTGAAGATCAACTTTGTTTTTTCAAATGGAAACCTATATCTTTTATTATGGGATCTTATTGTACGTAAAAATACCAGCAATTTTTGTAGGATACTTTTTTTTTATCTGCGCACTACCCTGTATAGATAAATCGCTGTACTTCTGCAGTTGCAAAACGAATCGAATTGCCAAAACTATTAATTGGAGAACGAATCTGCTAAGTGGCTACGTGTATCTTTAAACAAGTGAACGCGACATTGTTTTACACTACGGCGCGTATCAACATTGCGGGGACTGGGTCGAGCGGTACAGAACGAAACACGAATATTTTCCTCATTCCGGGCTCTCGGAAGAAGAGATCATTGTCGAATATCAATTTTTTCACCGCAGTATTGATTGTCTGTCGAAAGACGTTCAGAACCGCGAGTCCTTTTTCCGCGGAGCGGGTAGGGGAGGGGAATTGTCGGCAATTTCCGCGAAAGGAAGCCGCGTCATTTTTTCTCTCTGCAAAACCGCCGAAACATGTAATATAACAGTCGTTTACAGCGGCACGGAACAAGTACGGTGAACTAGCGTGAGCGCAGCGGTTTCTTTGATGTGTAGTTAACAATGAAACGAGATTGCGTTGGATCGAACCGCGGCGCCCCGTTCGCCGGACAAAGAGCCACCAGATGAATTGAACACGAAAAAAGAGGTAGCATTGTTGCTTTGCGCCATTCATGCCAATAACGCTGGCCACCGAAGGCGGGACGTTAAGTTTAACCACAGCCAAGCGCGCCGCTGCGCCGCTGCCCGGAAGCGAACACTTGCTGAGAAATGCACATGGAAAATTGAAGCCCGTGATCGAGCGCGTCCCGATCGATCGGACGTTTCCTTTTAGCGCCTTAAGGGACCGGGATAGTCACGTGACTTTACAATTAATGATTTCCATTCACAGCCTTCAGACACAGACTCAAGATCCGTCTTGGTCTTGATCCGACGGGTCTTAAGTCTACGACTAATCTTGTCACATTTTTTTTTCTGTATTATCGATATTATGAATTCTGACGCTAGAAACGTGTTTCAAGTTTTCCGCTTTATTTCGCAGAGAACAAGAGAAAATATAGCTCAATTTGTAGCCGGAGATATTTCTTAGTGCGCCCTGCTCTCGATTTCATCCAGAAAACTCTTTCAATAGCACAAAATGCTTGGATTCCACGGCATGCGCATCGTCAATTTTTGGTCTACTTCTAACGCTTATATTACCAAATATCTACATAATCGCGATAGCTCCTGACCAGCGCGCACTAGATTGAACTTTTCTCTTTCGAATGAGCCCTTTACCAGCGACAAAATATTCTTATATAAGGACGAAAACTTGAGGCATATAAGACCATTTTTTACGCTAATGTATCGCATCTGGATAAGAAGCCACGAAACGACTTGCGAAATTTCGATTTTTCCTCGATTTCATCGTGTGCGAACGAGAGTCGCCAGAAGTTAGATCAAATCGCTGTCTGAAATCTCGATCGCGTCAAAAGTATTAAAGTGTAAGGAAAAATAGGATTTCTACGACTTTTTTAATTTATTTAAGTAATTGCATTTTTGATATCCTTTTTTACCCCGTTTTTGCATTGTTCTGCTACTATTTTAAAACGTAGCATCGAAACTTTTGCACTCAATCAATATTTTTCAGGTCAATAAAATTTTCCTGATGAATAAACGATCAGTAAACGTTTTCAGAAGCTTCCTCGAATACATGAATAATGTATTTGTGAATCGGTGGAATTTCAAATGAAAAATGTTTAGTTGGTCCATTTAGGATTCTGCCAGAATCCACATGAAATAAAACGTGTGACTTTCGGCGAACATGCAAAATTGACTAGCTCATCAAATAATTTTGTTGCCTACCATTATTTCCTGGGATGTTGACGCGATCAAATCTGTGGTGAGACCTGAATGTTGGGAGTAAGAAACATACTTCAACAAATATCTTGGAAACTATTGCAACCGAAACTACGAGCGTTAACGTTAACGTAACCCCAATAGTTTCCAAGATATGTTTGTCGCCACAACTTTAACGCAGATCTTCACCCCCCAGTATGTAATTCGTATCAGACAAATATTTTTGTAGGAAACATTTTTTACTAAAGTTCTTGTATAAAACCGACGCATATTTTAAAAGATTTTATACATTTATAGCAAAAGTGTGTGGGACTAGGTGAATCATAAAATGTGAAATTTAAAACTTGACATTTAAACCCAGACCTTTTTATTAAAACTCTGTAAACATTTTCTCAGGTACGTTTAAGTATTATAACTTTAGACTAAATAATTGAAATATTCTAAAGATATTAATCTGCAATGATCGTACAATACGAAAGTTAGTGTACAAAAATATTGTTGGGTCATGAGAGACCCAGTATACCAGTTAAGGGTTAAGAATGTCTGCACATTTTCGATCGCTCGAAATGATTAAAGAGAGAAAGGACTCTTTGCAATTAGCGCAGAAAATTTAATCTCGTATAAAGATCTACGGCCCATTAATAACTGTATCGTAAGTATGAAATCTACCATGTGCACATAAAAGGTAGATTACTTAAAAAACATAGGTGATCGAATGTATTTACAGGATCTGCGATTAACCAGTGTTACAACGACAGTCGTGGTTTTATGTATCATCTATCTAGAGCCTCGCGAAAACGATGTTCGTATCAAATCCTGCAGGTCGTCGGTTTTACGATTCCGTGATTCCATGAAGTAGTCATCAGTATAGCGATTTCACGGGTGTGCAGTCGTGTGCGCGGAGTTTAATGAGTTCGATCGTGCTCGTATCGTGTTCTGCGAATCCACGGATCCGTGTATCGGTTGCGTCTGCTTCGAAACGCTGAATCTGCTAACTAAATCAGTAGAAATTTACAAACAATTAGCTTTCCAACTTCCTCGAAAAAGATCCTATTTAATGCTGCAAAAATATTACACTATTAATTACATTATTAAAAAAATATTAACATTATTCTGAATCTAATGTTCTATTCAGAAATAATCTGTGTATAGGAATGGCAATTTTGGTTAAACTTTAATGGAGGAAATCAGAAATTTTTAAGTTTGTTTTATGTAATCCTGCAGATTTTGGCGAGAAAACACCGAAAACCCAAGTTTTAATCTTAGAAATTCACTGGTTCAATAGTTATGTGTGTTTAAAGTTGAGGCATTTCAAGCTTTTTGACAGGTAAGGGCGCCGCCATGTTGATATGTACTCAATATGGCGCCGCGCTCTAACCTGTCAAAAACGCTTAAAATCGCTCAACTTTAAACACACATAACTTTGGAACCAGTGACTCCCTAACATTAAAACTTGGGGTTTCGGCATTTTCTCACCAAAATCTACAGGACTACATAAAACAAAGTTAAAAATTTGTGGTTTTCTGGAGTAAAGTATAGCCGCAATTTTAGACATGAACTAACAATAAATCCTGAGAATTTTTTTTTTGAAAGAAAATCAAAAACGGTCCCTGTTTAAAGTAAACAGAAATTGAGAATCATATTCAAATGCTTCCATTGAGTAATGTGCTCCAATTATCGAAAAAGCTTGCAGTAAGAGAAATTCTATAATTCGTATGCAGAGAAATTGATTTCTCAATGTTTATACGCGCACTTATTTCGCAGTTGTAGACGTGTAAAATATTATTTCGAGAATGTATACGTGTGCGTAGCCCATGGAGATAGTGTGGCAGAATAAATCGACCAGCCACAATGCTCGAATCAATATTGCTGGTCCCGTCGAAGCTGTTTGGCTTTTATGTCAGCCCCAGTTCACCTGATTACCGAAGACTGGGAATATCGCGCTTTCCCGTGAGCCAGCACAGGACGGGAGGGGACTTTTAAATTCTACACGGTCGTAAAATACATCCTATCAGTCCCAGATATCTGAAAGAACGATGGCGGGAAAACTGAACTGGCGAAACCCTTTTGGCCGGAACAAGACAATGCACTTCCGCCCTCGTTCCTCGCATTATCTTCTCGCCTCGTAAGTTTCCTCGCTATTATAGCGCTTACTAAATCGGTTTTGCATAATCCCGCTTGAAACTAGCGCCGCCTGCAGTGCCCCTATCCCTGGATGAGTCGCACATTCGAATTTACTTTTACATACGACCACGCCTGGCCAGGCCTGTCCGACTATCAAGCCGGTTGCAAATTCCTACTAGATCTTCTATTCGCAAGCCTCGCGGACAACTCTGCCGGCCGAAATTTATTTCTGCGATTACTTTCGGCCGCCGTTAAAGGCCCGGTCTCCGTACATTCGCAATAAGGTAGAATGCCCACATTACCGTCAAAAAATGGTTTTACGTGCCTCAAATTTTCGTCCTTATATAAGAATATTTTGTCGCTGGCAAAGGGCTCATTCGGAAGAGAAAGGTTCAATCTAGTGCGCGCTGGTCAGGAGCTGCCGAGATTACGCAGATATTTGGTAATATAAGCGTTAGAAGTAGGCCAAAAATTGACGATGTGCATGCCGTGGAATCCAAGCATTTCTATGTCATTGGATGAGTTTTCTTCATGATATCGAGAGCAGCACGCACTAGAAAATATCTCCTGCTACAAATTAAGCTATATTTTGTCTTCATTCTCTGCGTCATAAAGCGAAAATTGAAGCACGTTTCTGGCATCAGAATTGATAATATCGATAATACAGAGCAAAAAATGTGACAAGTTTAGTCACAGACTAAGTCGGATCAAGACCAAGACGGATCTTGAGTCTGTGTCTGAAGACTGTGAATAGAAATTATTAATTACAAAGTCACGTGACTATCCCGTGCCCTTAACCCTTTCCCTTGAAACCACATCTCGGAGACGTAATGGATTTTGCACGGCAATTTTGATCATCTTTAATTTCCCATCATAAACTCACATGTGTAACAGCAACCTGACCATCGTATGATATTGAAACAATATAAATGATATTATTTTCTGTCGTTACGTATTTAGAGCGTCAGATGAGATAATGTAGGGCGACAAACCTAAAAAATAAATAATACCCGTAAAATGAGAAGTAAGAGGAGTTTCTTAGAAACGTTCCTACCTAAGCCTAAAAGGTAACGGTATAATTATATTACGCAAAAATACGTCGCAAGCTAAAAGACTAAATAGTCAAAGTAAATAAGTAAAACGTGATGGCAAACTGAACAGAATAAACAAACATAGAAAGAGACCAAGCAAAGAAAAATTCAAGCAAATATACTCTTTCAATTTTCGCAGGAAATTAAAACCGAGTTAATGTTTCGTGTAAATGTTATCCTGCGATGAAAATAAGCTCTGATGGAGGTACTCGCGGAAGAAATTGTAAAGGGTTGAATGATATTTTATTCTCCAAAAGAATATTCAACTAAAAATCTACCAGCATCGCTTACTGATGTCTAGATTGCGGATGTTTATGCAATTTTTAATTTTTGTAGGCAAATTTTCAGGAAGTGGAAATAAATAAAATCATATTTTCAGTGGTAGTAGCCTTTATACAGGGTGGTTGGTAATGGTACAAGCGAAAAAGTTGTGATTCTACGTGAAAAAAGAAGTCGAAAATATAGAATAATAATGTTTCGTTTGAGGCTTTTGCGGATGGATATTATCACAGTTTAAGTTTGTTTTTGCCGTAACGGAAAATTAGGAATACACTAGGAAAACACTTCGGTCACATTGGAAGTGTTTATCAACATAACGTCAATCGAGACAACGATCTACAGTGAGATCCGTTATAACGAGACGTGATCAAATGCACGCGTACTTTGCGAAAATTCAAAGTCGATTTTCTCGAAAACAAAGCCTCAAACGAAACATTTTTATTCTATATTTTCGACTTCTTTTTTTCGCGTAGAATCACCCCCTTTCCGCTTGCACCACCACTTACCAACCACCCTGTAGATCTGAAATAAATAAAAATCGTGTTATATTCTGTGGAATTTTATATTCTAGGATTTTTTGAAAATTTTCAGAAGCCATAATGCACAAAGATCCGCAGTCTGCTAACAACTGTATTATTACAGCGATTCGGGAGTACATTGCACGACTTACATACACTGAAAGCTCCCAAAATCAAATTTTGATTTACACGTACCCGAGCACACCATTCATCACGCGGACTCCCAAGACACAAAATAAATTGTCGTTGAATTTTTCGATGGAACGGTGAATCGGGAAAGTACAATTTCGTCTTCGCGGAAATAATTTATTGCACACCTTGCAGTCGGGCTGCCGAAAGCGTCGAACGCCGTCAAAACTGCACAATATAAAAGCGCGCGAAGACGTGATAAATCAATCCAGGGCAAACATATATTACGACAGGGAGGAAATTACGTCGACGGCCGTGTCAAAGTGCTGTCAAGAGGCGCGAGCTGCCATATAAGAAACATTGTGACGCGGGCTTCCGTGTGCGCAGGCTGTTGTGATTTATTGGAGCGCGCGCCGATTCGCGAAACGGTACGCTTCTATGCTAGAGTGCTTAGCTACAATGATCAAGAATTTTTTTCTGGTTTCTGTTTAATCTCCTCCTTCCTCGATCGTTCTTTAACGCAGTGTTAGATAATCCGGCAGATCTGACTAATCTTGACGCATACTCCGACGCATTGCGATTAGTCATTAGGATGTACAAACAAGTTAGTCATCGATGCGCACTTTGCAAAATGACAAAACTAAGTGGATCAAATGCAGAATGCTGTAGCATTTCTGTGGCTGTGGTCAAGTTAAAAATCGGCAGTCTAATCATCAAGTTAAAACAACCCCCCTTCCAGTTCCTTCCACCTCTCCAATTAAGACATTTGGATTTTCCATTTTCCTTCCTATTAGCCATTCTCCCCTCCACACCATATTGCAACGAGTAAATTTTTATCTTGTGGCTTGAAGAGAGAATTGCATTCTGAATAAAAAGAACTATAAGGGTATAAAGAATGAAGAAGTGATTGTTACTGAGATATTATCCGTAAATGATTTTTAATGCAAGCAACGCTCAAAACGTTCTCCATTAAAAACGTTCTCCACAAATAAAGTTGACAATTAAGTGGTACACTATCGCGCACTGGCGGCGTCGCTCTGTGGCGATTCGAGCGTTCCTCGGGCTTTGTGTCGCGACAATAATCCATAAACAAGCGGCGTCGTCGATGGTATTCGGCATTATCGGATTTGTAAACCGACCACCGTTTGCGATGGTCGTCTGCAAACTCATTGACGGTCGACGACGCTCCTCCGCGTTTCCTGGTCCACGGTTTTCGCCATAATCGTGGCAGTGTCGCCGATCTGTAGCCGGATCTACGTAGATTGGTGCCTGTTACCCGAATTCCGGCACGAAATTGCATCGCCCTCGCGGAATCTGAATATTTTGTCGGTCCACACGGATCCCTGAAAATCGGCTGAACCCTCTTGCATCGATCCCTTCGATCCTGGAGGCTTTGCCCCAAAAAAATAACATCAGGTCCTTTCGAATTTCTTCACATTGCGCTATTCTCTAGCGCAATTTCCAGTTGAAGACAATTTTTGTCTGCTTATTCACCGAGCTTTATCGTCGAGAATATCGTTAAGTTTTATCAAACGAATTACTACACCGAGTTTCAAGAAATCGCGAGCGCCGGCGTGCGCAGAAAATCCGCAGTTTACCGTGTATATGCAGGTATTCAGCGAAATGTTGTCTCGGAGTTTGTTTGCTGTTCAATCACGCGCGCACCAGTTGGCGAGCCGACACGAAATTTTGGATGTAGATAGGCAGTGCATTGGATTAACATCTAGGCTATCAGGCATCGCGAATATCGGTCGTGTTCGTAATGAAAACTCGTGTCCCTGTCTGCGAAGGCAGAAGATGATCACTTGTTACCAAAAATCATAAATAGCACAATGCCTTCATTAAGATTTATTTAACTATTTTCTCGGGTGTTCATATAATGATGTATATAGTGTTCACTCTATATATGTTCCAAATGCCTAGCCGATAAAAGTTCTAGAACTATCCCCACTGCTGCGACCTTGAGGGTCTAAGGTCGCGTGGATCCCTGGCTAGACCCGTGTTTTGGACATATATCGAGTAAACGCTGTACTTTGAATTTTAAGAATTAGCGCAGAAACACCATAGTCTCATAGTAAACATAAATAAATATATCTCGAACGTCTTTGTGGGAGTAGTAAACGCGTTTTGAAGTTGGTAAAATAGTGGACTGATCTAAAGCTTTTGGAAGCTCACCGTGTACAACAAATGGAAAATATGCTGAATGCAGGGTAATGAAGTTAGCAAACATCAGTGATATTTCTACTTTGCTTTCATCGAAGAGAACCTTCCAGTCGGCGAAATAAGTTTTCTCCTTTCTCGGGTTTTCTTTAAGTACTTTAGGAAAATAGAAAGGTGTATGATGATCTACAAATCATAAATGGACAACAACAAGCAGATCTACATTGCGGAAACGTTGTCGATAGATGGAGAAATATTGTTTTAAACCAGCAGACTGTTCTGTGGAAATAATATTACAGAGTGCTTGTAAAACAGTCTGTGGCAGAATACCGTTGGATGACTATGAAACTGTTATCCGAGACGAGCAGATAAGAGACCAGCTGACGAAGATGAACGCCGTTTTAACGATCCGCTGTTAACGACACTAATAATACATAAAATGCGACTTATGTGGATAATAGACACGTGCTAAGTCGGATACTTCGACCAGCTTAAAATATACAAGTTTTACTATCGCCGAAGTGATTTTATACTTAGGCACGTGCAGTGTCGCCAGATCGAGACCCATGCCCCCACTCTGACTTCCCCCTCTACTGCGCTTTCCCCACGCTTCCGTCGCGGCCCGATCACGTGACGAGAGAGAGGGGGTAACTTTTTCCCCTCAATTTGTGCTCCCTCCCCTCATCTGGCGACACTTGACACGAGCGCTATTATTACGTGTGTGATATTATAAGAGACCGAACACGACTGAAATGTCGAACTATTTCTCCACTCAATTGTCTCGATTTATTAATAAATTATTTTGTTTCTATAAACTGGTTACCATAATGAACCTAAAACTTCGCCCATATTTGTGCACTTTCACACAAAATTATACTATTTTCGTGTTTGCGGAATATCAGGTTTGTACCCATTAAAATAGAATCCGGTTCTAATAATAGTGAAGAGAGTGACAGAGTTGATAAAAGTGATAGGCAGTGGTAGAGTTAATTCATGAGCTGGAGCTGCTTTCAGTTGAAGCGACCCACTTACGTTAATATTGGATTAGACATCCGAATTTAGGTGTGAGAACACTAAACAGCGGAATCGTTTAATGGTTAAAATAAACGATTCTAAATTGTATGATTATTACATGACAGAGAGTATACCTGGATAAGTGAAAAGCGCCCCCAAACCAAATTGATTTTTGACACACCATTCTATAGGGCTCTCAAAGAAACCTCTCCGTGACAAGTTTCAAGTCGGTACCCCTACCGCAAGGGTAGTTATAGGGTAAGTACGGTTTAATGAATTATTCTCTTTTTCTTCTGTTCTCTTCAACAAAAAATTACGAAAAAATTCATGAACGTTCTACTTGATAGCACGCACTAGCATAGCATAGCAGTGAATTATTTCAGAATTTTTGGTTGCAAAATCGATTTAAAAAAAAAAGCGGAAGTATAAAATTGCTGATTGAAGTTCTCAGAGTACCACGTTTTATGTTATCATGTTAGTTGTGTCTCGACGTGATTATTAATGTGTATTTTTTCAGACTTTTCGGATTATATGAAAATGTTTTAAGAACATTGGAAATCTCTAACAATTCGAAGAAAATGCATATTTCGTATGGAAGTTTGGAAATATCAGTTTTAGAAAAATTCAGTAATGAGATATTGTTGAAAGCATTATTCTTAATTTTTTCAGAATTTTTTGTAAAATGCATCGTTGTTTAAAAAAATCAAAATCAATTTTTTCGAAGCCCCTTTATCTTTTTATAGGTACATAAACATAAACATTTTATTGCCGATTTCAGACGTAGATTTTTTGTTTCACATCATTTTAACTACCGCATTTACGTACACGATACTTCGCATAATTGAACGGCCGGAATCTCCTCGTACAGTTATTTGTTTTTAAAAGGCTTGCGAGGTGCCACGACTCCGTTCGTTCGTTTGACGGTAGTTGCCAGAACAAAAAAGGAAAATTCTAAAAATAAAATTGGAATGACACCGCGTCCGCGCTGTAACGCACCGAGCGAAGAAAAGTTATTCGAAATATTTCCATATAAAGGATCAGCGAGCAGCGTCCGATTCATTGGGACGTCGCTGAAGTTACACCTTTTTATTTCCGCGGAGTTCTTCCTCGTTCGGGCAACTTTTACAACGCGCTGGCGAGAAAGACTTCGTCATTTTTCTCTTAATTTACTTCTGGAAAGTATGTCCCGGTAAGAACTCGGGGATTTTTGCGTTACGGATGAATGAGTTATTTTTGCGTTACGAATTCATGAGGATGAATTATTATTTCGCGAGCAACGATACAGCTCTTCGTCCTTTGGCCACTACGACTCAATGCGCCCAAGTAACTCTTATTAACACACGATTCAAACGGAAACAAACGGTATGATCCACTCACGTGAAAAGAAATGGCTAATTCGTTGATATCCTTAAAAAAAAAAGCGATATTTGATAGGATCACTGTTCTAATGTTGAGATTAGAATCGTTATATGCAAAATAGAAATCCTCTACCTTAATTCATTGGGTGCTGGCTTTTTCCGACGATTTCACTTCGTTGGAAAACGATTTACAATTAGCAAAACTGCTACGTCACGCCACAAACACGTACAAGCAGCCATTTTAGGGCGGTAATTCGAATTCTTGATACTTAACCCGCAAAACATCTAACCCAGATTCAAATGACTACGTCAAAAATTGCCGCTCCGACGCCTCAAAAACTCTTGAAATCGGTAAATTTTGCACGCGCATAGCTTTTGTACCAGTGAATTCCGACCATGAAAACTTACATTTTTGACATTGTCTCATAAAAATCTATACTATTATATTAAAAATAATGGTAACGGAAAATCTTTGGTCCCCCAGAATGAAGTTCGTCCTAATGTTTTATTTGAATTGTATAACAACGATTTTTAAAAATAGTATTTGAAAGATTATTTCTCCAAAATTGTACTGTACTCTAAATACGTCACTGCTATTGAGGCACAGGAAGAACTCTATGTCTTTCTTCCTGGCACCGGAATGAAGGAATACAGAACTAAATGCATCAAAGAAAAACTTTGTCTCAAAAATAGGAGAGGCCGTGAAGTTTGACTAAATGATGGTCGGACCGTTTTGCACGGTGTAATATGAAAACATCTCGACTTATTCTTAATTGGTTACTCGTATAGAATTTCAGTTAAGGGCGATGAGAGAAGGAGAGAGAGAGCGACACAGGCCCGCAGGCTGAAATTACATAGCGGTTGTTGCGTTCACGGAGCCCCGGACTTTATCGGCGATAGATTAGGTATAGCGATCCGTGACTGCAGCTGCAGTTATATAAAGTTACGCTCGAAGCTGGGCTCCGCGTTCAAGGCCAACACCCTTTTTAACGTTTCGTTTGCCAATCGAGTCCAGCAATGCACACTTAAATTGGCAATACATTTCGTACCTTCGTATTCAATCATACTTTGTCCTCCGTTTTGTTACTTATATTAACACGTGGTGCCCGGCGTCAGTGGACATTCACAGTGTATCAAAGCTAAAAAATAAATGTAGTACTTTATTTATTTATTTATCTCTGCCCAATCCAGCCGTCTCAAATATCGCCGTTAAGTGCTCGCTCGCTGCCGGCTGAACGGAAAGGAAGTTTTCGTTATTGCATGATTACCTTATACGCTCGTGGTTCCTCTTTGAAGTATGTCTGCCGCTTTCCTTGTCTACTGAGGTGAGGTTCCGCTGAGATCGAACGATAGGGGAATAGTGGGGATGAGTCGTGTAAATTCAGGTGCAACAGATTTTGCAAATTTAAGCGTGCTCTACCACAATTTCCACGTCCTGCAGCGAGGCTTCGCCGGGCCTTCGTGCGACCGGTGTACCGAGCAGCCTATTATGCGATCAATACGGTTCGTACACGTTGTTCGGCTAGTTCGGCCCTGTTCCGAATTTGGAAGCGGTCGCAAAAATCGAGATATTTGCGGCGAACGGCTTGTCACGTAGTTTGTAGCTCACGGGCTCCTCGAACAGGTTCGCGCGCTGGGTCTTGTTCTTAAAATGGTCCGGCAACGAATCGATATTTTTAATATCGAATTCCCGGCGAATGTCGAACCGTTCCTCCGACCACGGTTGTATGCACTTTTGAGCGAAGGGTCTGCAGAAATTCTCAAACAGAGGGTCTATTGTCACGAAGGAGCGAGGGACCTTCGGCTTTGCGATGCCAAATTGGACGCGGTGTGAATAGAGAGTGCAAATTTACTGTGTGTCCATGGGGTCCAGCGAATGAACAATATTTGTATTAAACCACCAAAATTACATTTATTTGAAGTAAGTGTTGTTATCGTCAGGTCGGTAAGTTGTATTTTGAGGTGCATCGATGGTCCTGTGTTAAGTGTTCATTCACAGGAACACTACAGGTTACCCCTATATTGTGTGCTGCTTATTTTTAACAATTTTATTTTAAAAATTATTGTGAAAGTAATTATTTGATCTTCTTCAGTTTCTCTCTATGAACCGTTTAATGGTTTCCATCAAAAGCCATTATATGGGAAAACGTATTGGTGCGTGTCCCGCGTACATTGGTTCAGTAATTACGCAATTCCCCAGGTTATATGCGTTAGAGGGGAACCAGATTTTTCGCTTATAAATATTGCAAAGTTACCAAAGTAATTTCTTTATTATCGAAACGAGTCTTGCGTGGCTAGTCATGAAATAAACTGTAAGAAATCACGCGACGCATCCTGGCGCGCAGTCTAGGGAGAGAGGCTTGGGTCACTTCAGGCGAGTGTTCACTCCAATTTAGTCCTAGCATGAATAGTCCTTGGGCCTGAGAACTAAATTAGACGAGGACAGACAGTCAGATAAGCTACCTGTTAGTCTCTGTTAGCGTCGGTGTAACTTGCGTTCTACTATATGAAGCTTGCTATCTATTTTCTATAGGTGAGCTGTCAAAATATTTCACTGACGTAATTGGGACTCATTTTGTCAACTATGTCTCTGGTAACAAAGTTTGAAGAGTGGCACTTGACGGTCTATGAATGCTCAGCTCGACATTAAAAAATTATATGCAGCACAAGCCAAGCAGAATCCAACGAAATAAAAACTCATTGGGTCGTCCTTTTAAAATTTATCATCTCCAACTCGAATGTGGAAGCAGAGTTGTTTTATTATCCCCTGTTTTCGAAAAAAAATACGGGGCCGATATTAATTTGGGACGAGAAACTCTGTGAGGGTCACCGGGTGCATATACCCGATTAAAATTCATAAGCTCCAGTTTTTGTACCCTGATTACAGTTAACCTGTAAGTTGTTTCCGGAGTGTCGTTTTGTACCCGTAAATTGACCGAGTCCCGGCAATTTCAATACCAGATTATGGCGTGAGCTTTAAACGACTTACTTTACACACAGAGGAAAAAACGCGCCTTCGAGTTACCTGTAGTAATACATCTCAGGTGACCAGTTCGTCTGGTCATGATACCACCTACGGGGTGACGGAAAAGTAAATGCACAATTTTTCGACGCGTTGGATGACAATTATGATTAAATTCTCTTTTACATTAATGCGTTCCACTGGTTACCGCGTGTTGCCGAATATAAACAGTTCTAAAACAAAGAAAAGAATGCATTTTGTAATTCTTTGTCTTTTCACCTTCACCCACATTATTCCAGATGAAACGACCAATAAGAAATAACCAGACTGCGGATCTTTATGCAAAACAAAAATTGTCTGCGTCGATTACAAGAAATGGAAATTAGGTAGAATGTTATTTCTTCACTTGCTAACTTTAATAGACAAGAAATTGTATATTGACATTTAAAATTTTTAAAATTTTCCAACAATTTCAGATTTAATCAACTCAATTTTGTTATAAATGCATAAAGATCCGCAGTCTAGAAATAAGGAATAACTCGAGTGATGAACAATCGAATAACGAATTATCGTGTCCTTCCCTCCTTTTGATCAAATACAATTTTATTCGAATAATGCCCGACATTGTCCTCAGAATTGGTTCTCACGTGAGTTTGCTTCGTTCCTTCAAGACAGTCGCGCGAGATTCACCGGAATGTGCGTTCTGTGTTTACATTTCGGGGGTAACCTGAGAGTCTGGCGTCGGTGTGCGATAACTCGGACGATTTACCGACAAACTTCCGGACACCTATGATTTGCGCCTGCAGTTTATTCGGATGATATCACGTGGGTACACCGGCGATTTCCGGAATCGATTTTGCGAGCAGCGTCTCCAGAATTCCCGTTTCGAGGGGAGGCGAACGCGTCGCCGATCGCCGAGGATCCCTCGTGTCGCAGCGACGCACAGTGGGCAATTTGGACAAAATCGTATTCGAAATCAAGGAACTTTCGATAGGAATGAGGTAGAGCGATGAAATTTTTTTTAAATGAAAGCTGCAACTTTGTAGAATATGGGGAAAATAGAGAGATTGTGGTACGAACGTTTTTTAACCTCGAGATAATTCGTTAAACCTGCACAAATTCCAGAAAATTTTGGATTTTCCAGTACCACGTGCGAAAAAAATTTGTAACTTACTGGGATAGATGATTATTTCTCAATTTAGTACTCCTCTGATGATAATTCAGTATTCTACTTGCCGGAGCCGTGCCCGTGGGCACCCGTTCCATTTGAAAAATTTTAACCTCCTGCAGTTTCTAGCTCATTCTCTAAATAATTTACGAGCCTATGACGATTTTTGGTCATAGTCGATTGCATAAAGTCTAATTCCTTCAGATGAATAACCATGTCCCGCCGAGTTATAGAGCGCACTCTGTCTACAAAAAAAGTAATTTCTCACAAAATGGCAACTAAAAGCGAAAAGCTATTGAATTTATATCAAGTACAGGATTGTTACTCTTGCTTAAAAATAGTTTAAATTAGTAACATTTAGTTACTTGGGTTCTGCACTCCACAAAACGTGGAATATCTTACAAAAGAAACGAGGACCATGTATATCACGATGTCCCGAAGTAGAAATAATAATATGAGTCACTAAATTGAAATAAATTTGTGGTTTTATATTTACCTTCAACTGCGGAATTCATATTATTATGAATATGAAAGTATTTATAATGCCAGGTAATCAGAACACACGTTTTCACATACACTATTTCGCGACAAGCGATCGAGTAACCTAAAACAATTATGCGTTGCGACGCGATATTTGCATTCGTTATTTGTTTCATTGTTAATGAGACTAATGCCAGAGGTCACTTTCCGTCTCTGTGGGATACATAAAAAATTCACTGATATGTGTTTTTCTTTACCTGCTGGCTCTGAAAAAGTCTCGTGACTATTCTTGGCTCTTAAGATTTTAAATACACTTTGTGACGACCTTGATCTATCCGAGAACATGACCTTGATGAGGCAATCTAGTTGTTACCTATCTCCGTCATTAAAACGTTTGATTAAACGTAACACGCCTCTTGTATGAGATGCTAAAACAATTTAGTGAAGGAAAGTCATGGCCTTCCCCGAATATTATGCTATGTTCTATAATGTTTAATGACAGCATACGTAAAATTAATTTGATCAGGATGTAAACTACCAGATCGTGGACGTCACACGTGTGTAAACGGTAGTGGCCATGTGTGTGAGGAAACATTTTCGTGTTTACAGATTTTCTTATATCATTCTCAACAAAAGAGATGTGTCAGGTAACTGACCCGAAGGTACAGATGCGAAGTACCAGCGAGGTCACGGTTACCCAGAGGTATGGGCACGTGTGTCAGGTATCGCGGAGCCAGAAACCCGATGGAAATCGTGATTTCAAAGGTTCATGGGGGGAAAACAGTCCTCCTATCTCGTCCTTCCATCTTCTTTCACCGGACTTCTCCGCTCTTTCCTTCTTCGACGCCCTTTTACGGCTCGAAGCACACGCGAGGCACGTTCGATTCAGTCGGGTAAGGTTGGCCTTGTGCATGCGGTGTGTGGGAGAGCGATAGGGAGCAAATAGAAAGAGATAGAGAGGGAGAGGGGGGGAATCAAAGAACAGAAAGTACGTGCGACGACCAAATGATCGCAGCGGTCGCAAAGGACTCGAAATCGCAACGTACGGGGATAACACGACGTTGCCCAAAATTGAATGCGACAAAAAACTTCCGGGGACCCAGGTCGACTTCGTAGACGTTTCACACGACTGCAGGTGAAAGAAGAAACAGCGTTAACTCCTCGTTATTTCAGCTCAGAGTTCTTTGTTCCGACGGGGGAATTTCTTTGCAGCTGCGGAGGTGTTTAGTCTCTCTCTCTCTCTCGGGGATGGTTTCTGCTCGGTTCTGCCCCGCGGAGATTCCTCTGGGACGTTATATCTGTCTTCGCGAGTTAGTTGTCATTGATGGCGACTGCCGTACTTTTTGTTTCCTGGCGAACTTTTTATACTTCGCCACTGTAGTTGCTGCAGCTCGCGGGCCCAAATGCTTTTCACGACTTCCTTGCCACGAATCATTTCTGCCTAGAGCCGTTCAAATCTTTACGTATTTTTGAACTTCGTTTATGTTACAATACATCGTTTATTTGTAATACATCAACGTTGATTCCCTTATTGGGAGAATTTTATGCATTTATGACAGAAACGAAGAACTAGAAAGCTATGAGGACATCGGGAGAATTGGAGAACAGCATTACACTATTTCCGATTTACTAAAATTATTAAACGGGGAAATTCAATTTTATTTCATTTCTGTCTCTTGTAATCGACTTAGAAAATGTCTGCTTTGTATAAGGATCCGCAGTCTACTCGTTACAAATGTGAATGTGATTAGCATACACCTTCATTAGGAAGCCACTTTTGATTGATTATAAAGGAGCTACTTTAAACCAAAAAGACTATCGAACACATCGCCGAACTTGTTTTGCGCTCTGACTCGATGAATAGCTAATATTTTAACTCGTTGTTGGAAAATTAGAATTTAAATAGAACTTTCGTAGCCTTGGATGTAAATGGACTGAGAAGTCTCGTCGTAGAAAAGTTGACTAAGCTAAGCGAAATCCAGTGCGATGAACCAATACCAGAAGAGTTTCGACGGACATTTCTTTGATGTTGTAAGAGAGTTTAATTTCGAAATTGGTTTTTCACTGCTTCTGCTTCACGGAGATCCCTTTGTGGCGCTATAGCAGTTTTCACGAGTCAACGATCATTAATGGCAATATTTACTGTAGTATCTTTCATTGTAACTTCTGTGTATTTTAATTTAACCCGAAGCTGATGGAATCTGTTCATGCAATATTGAACCAGCTGAAGAGGAACTCGTTATCTCTTTAACCCCTCGACGTGCCGAAGGAATCCAAACGCCAGAAGAATTGCGTCGAGCCAACTTTTTAATACAAAGATCGACTTTGACTTCGTTGATATCGCGAATAACAGAATTATGCGCATTCAAGATACTTTTCGTAGAGAGAACAAGATAGGTAATCTTCTGCGTCTAGCCATCTATCTTCTCTCTGGCGTCTTTCGCCCTGAAGCATTACTCCCAGAGCGTAAAAGTATTCCCACAGTAGAGAATATTTATTGTTCATGCTTGATCTTGCCTGTTACGTGCTGCTGTGGCTCGTTTATATCGAGCATGCAAACAGAATGGTGCCCGGGCTGATAGGTGCTCCAAACTCGTAGCTCTACACTCAGATTTCACCTTCCAATAGTGCTTTTCTACCTCGGAATTAATTGCCCAACAAATCTGTGGGAAAAAGTACAAACATTTGCAGAACAATCTTTCCAATTTGGTTCATTGCTGAACTGCGGATTTTGACGAAAGCGAATAGATAAAACATTAAATATAAAAATACTGTTACGTTATTTTCAACTTACGAAAATTATTAAGCATGATGATAAATGTTTATCTAACTCCCGTTTCAATAATTGAAGTAGGAAGTATCGTTACTGACAATCTTCTTGCTTTACAGTGAATTCTCGATATATGTCAACAACACATACCCGAGCCGTGTTATGTTTACACTCGTCGGGCTCTCAAGCTTCGTGGCTCCTCACGGGTTATGCTCCGTGCTAATGGAAATCATTCCGCGACGTTTATCATCCAGGCCTTGGCGACATATATAAAGAAATCACTGTACTGTGCATAAAGATCCACAATGGAATCAACACGGCGAGATTAGTTCTCATAGTCCCCTCAAGCGAAAATTCACTTACTTCATGCTCCAGATCACGCAAAACATTTCTCGATCGTGTTGTACACAGATACATTCTTTTGACACCTGTTATTCAAGTAAACAGGTAAAACGTTACAATAGACGCTTCTCGAGTTCCATGGAACTATTATCGAGAAGCATTTGAGTTAAACAAGAAAAACATGTTCTTTGAGGTATCATAAACGAGCAACAAGAAAACGTTGCAGACAGACGTTCCTGTTATTACACGAGATTGTAGAATTCGATCCATGCTCGGAGCCAAGTTTAACTCTCGCAGCCACCTGACCAAACACAGCGCGATTTAAGCCAACCGAGACGTTGTCCGACGTGTCAACTGTCCCAAGTAAAATCGCCGAAAAAAAGATTCTCACCGATTTCACCGAGGAGGAGGGTATCGCAAACCGATACCATGGGAGGATCCGACACGATCGCGGGCGGACTAGGGAAAAAAGTAAATAGACACCGAAAACTTTTCTACACTTCCTTATCCCTGATCCGATAAAGGCGGAATAACCTTCGCCTGTTTTCTTCGGCTTCGTATCTCGGAGTGGCGTAGCTGTGAAACGTCGAACCGGCACCGTTGACTTGCGATATCCTGCGTGAACCATAACGCACCAATAACAGGCGATTTTACCTTCGCTTATCCTTCGGTGAACCGAGGGTTCGATAAGATATAGTGGACACAATTTCAGTGATTTCTCTATATATGTCGCCAAGGACTGGATGATAAACGTCGCGGAATTATCCCCACTACCGCGGGGTATAGCCCGCAAGGGTCCACGAAGCAGAGAGGCCTCGGACGCCGAGGAGTGTAAACATAACACGGCTCAGGTATGTCTCCTGGCAAGACCCGTGTTGTTGACATACATCGAGAATTCACTGTATAAGACACCGTTCAAATGACTGAGAAAAGGAATCTGTACAGCTATCGTAAACAGTGTCACGTACAGTATAACCTGCTTTTCTGCGGTAGATAGGGACCGCATAAAAGAAACCGCACAAAGAAAAAATTTTCAGAAACTTCATAAATAGCTATAACGTCGTAGTAAAAAACGCGCATCATCTTGTGATAAGAACATTACAAGGGTTTTATAATGCCAACACTGTTGGCATTCATATATCGCATAAAAGAAAATCACACAAATAAAAATAAAATTAGCATAGAAAAGGACCGCACAAAAGCAGGTTTGACTGTACAATATAAAGTCCTTCTTTCACACTAATGTCTTCAACAGATATTGGAAAATTACATGAATTTTTCATTTTTATTTTATTTTTTTCGTGGTAGTAGCCTGAAAATATGTTCTCTACGCGGATTTTTCTTTTCACTGAAATCTGTGCGTGTATACACACGATAAGGAGAATTAAACGGGGTGCCTTGTAATTTTGTTCAGCAGCGTGATACGTCTAGCACCCTGATGGCGAGGGTGGAACAAGGAACAATCGGGTACCGAATTTAAACGCGATCTTAGTTTCTTGCTGGTCGCCGCGGCCGAAATTGCCAATTAGTTGGCTGTTCTGTCTTCGGCTTGGTCAGTTAGCACCACGCAACCGCTGCCGTATAAATAATTGGCAATTCCGCTCGGGATATTAGTGGCAGGTGATTTTCTCCCATTTGCCGGACACGATCCTGTCCGACGCTAAGCGCAAACGCATGTAACGCAGGACCCGCCGCGTTTCCTGGCTTCGTCGAAAGTTTTCGCGGTTCGAGAGCGGCTTTAAAACAAACTCCAGCTGGCCCAAAAGGGTCCGACATACTGTGTGTACCTTTGATTAGTTACGGGGCTTTTGATTGTGCTCAGAAGACTGGAGAAAAAGTGATTTTGTGAATTAACAGACTTTAAGAATTTTTTCTGGGAAAATTCGAGACTCTGTTCGGGAAATGTTTTCGTGGTTAGAACGACTTACTTCGGAGAGTATCTCTCGTAATTTTGATTGCGGATTCAAAATTGTGGATGATTTCACCGGAGGTCCTGTCAAGGAAGACAGTTTGCGAACGTTGCTGTTCAGTTCTGATTCGTCTGAAATAAATTCTTTTATTACTGTTTTAAAACGAACGACATTGTTGTTACAACTCGGACCTTGATCCTAGAACAAGTGCAGTTCCTTCAGAAGAACCGCTTCTGGGAAAAAAGCTAGTACAGTGAATCCTCGATATATGTCGTCTATCTTCTAGGAGACGTATCCGAGCCGTGTTATGTTTACACTCCTGATAATTCCGCGACATTTATCGTCCAGGTCTTGGCGGCATGTATAGAAAAATCACTGTACTAGGACTATTGAATTCAATTTTGTTTAGAATCGATTCCTAAATAATCTTATTCCAATTGTTATGCAGGCATGACTCCTTAAAACGTTCGCCATTCTGTTTGAAATTAATATTTGAAAAGAATCCTTTGGTCGAGAACTAGATCGTATGTAGCACGACTCTTGAAGAAAAAGTCGGCTTTGAAGATCCAATATTGTTGTAACCCCTCGAACAGAGAGTTCTAGCAGATCGTGCAAAAGTTTTTCGATATTCGCGCTTGTTTGAACAAGCTCCGTCGACGAATAAAGAGTAACGCGGGTCTGTGGTGACGTTAAACGGAGATATTACGCGTGCGAGACCAACTCTCCGGAGGATGGGCTAAGGGGATTTGCCCGGTAATTGTATAAAAATTTGCGAGCACTTATGCATTCCGTGCGAGAGACCGCGTTACAACGTAACTGCGACGTGGTGACCGTGTCCCGGTTGCGCTTAAGCCGTTTCCACCTTGCCGTGTTGGAAACGAGCCATAGTTTTAAGTAATAGCCAACCCCTACCCTTGCCCATCCCCGCCTGTAACCTCTTCGATTTTTGTTGCAATTCAATTCTTTTACAATTTGCGTTTTTTTTTCTTTGTTGCAGGGTAAGCTGAGTCTGGTTAAATCTAGTTCTCGAAGGAGTGGATTGGTCGAGACCCGCGTAAGCAAAAAACGAAACGTTTTTGGTAATTAGGAAGGGTTTTATTGGCGATAATGCGGGTGGATTTGTTCATAAGTTCGTTACTTACGGTTAGACTAAAATAGATTATTCTGAACAGATTATTCCGAATTAAAATTGTCTGCATTAAATGCAAGATGCACGAGCTATATAGACATTTATATCCTTCTTGAATCATTTTAATAAGCTGGAAATGATGCAATAATGTTTTCAGATTCTTTACGCGGTTTTATCGCTCTGCATTTAATCCTACTTCTATTTCTGTTACACAAAATGTTTAAAAATATTCCCTTGAGCTGCTATACATTCATTTAGCCGTGAAGTCCTCACCTTCGTACATTTTTTATTTTCAACACTACCAGTTTCACGGAATTTATTTATTAAATTGGAGTAAACGGAAACGGATGGACAATTACGACTTTCTCCATAAATGAAAATCATATCAATCTTATCTTCCTTCGAGTAACGCATTCTAAAACGTTCATCGATAAACTGATAGATTAGAAATTTTAGAAACAGTGGAAATCTGATAGCAAGAAGGTCTTCAGAGTAATTAGTAGTTTATAAGCACGATTCTGTACGAACATATAGGTGAAGGTATATCATAAATGTCTTCCTGTCAACACCGAATCTGTTATTATGTTGTGTATTGCGATACACTTGAATGTATAGCAACTCAAGGGAATATTTTTGAACATTTTGTGTAACAGAAATAAAGCAAATTAGTCTTACACGTTGAATTTTATTTATTCCATTTTTCTGGGTTGAAGGTCATCAATTTGTAGGTCATATCGTGTTACATGGATGAATTCGTTATGTTGTCAGGTACGACATTACGTTAAGGAAGGTATATTATTCCATTTAAGAAAACATCGATGACCTTGAAATCTCATTAAAAATGACCTTGAAAATGTTTTCCCTTACACCGTTACATGTGGCCTTTCAAACAGTGCAACTTTGTTCTAGGAAGTTTTTTTCATTTATTTGTTTAATGTTGCTTCAATATCAAAGGTCATTAGCAACACGGTACATTTTCTTACAATATATTATACATATTTGTACCCTTGATATACTTAGCAAGACCGGAGGTATACTCCTTAGAACTTAACAGAACAGGTAAGGATCTAGGCAACTTAGCATTTTTCCTTTCATTCTCATATTTTTTGCATTCTATTATTAGATGATTTATGCTAACTGGTACTTTACATATATCGCAGATCGTGTTTTCTTTCTTATTTAACAAAAATGAATGTGTTATTTCTGGGTGCCCAATTCTGATTCTAGAAATTGGAGTTTGAATTGGACGATCTACTGGACTTGGAAATTTATGCGATTCAAAATCCACTCCTCCATTATGATATTTTGTATATAGTTCCTTTTAATTTTGTCAAATACCTATTTCCTAAAAATTTTATTTACGTGGTTTTTGAGATCTTTTAGTCTGGTATAATGGGTGATTTGTTTCATTTTTGTGTTGCATGCTGCTAATTTGGCTGCTCTATCAGCATTTTCATTACTTTGTATACCCATATGCGATGGAATCCAGCAAAGAGTAATAGATTTGCCGGTTTCAACCGCCGAGTTATAACTTTTTTGTATTTCCTGTATACATTCATCAATTGTATCCAAATCTTCAATGGCCATAGTAGCACTCTTCGAATCTGTAAAAATTGTGAATCTATTCCCAGTCGACTTTTCTATTACTTCTAGTGCTTTAGATAGAGCTAGGATCTCGTTACCGAAAACTGAGCAGATGTTATTTAGTCGATAAAAATTTGTTACAGTCGGGTTTACTACAGAGCATCCTGTACCATTTTTTGTTTTGGAGCCATCCGTGTATATATTAATTGCTGATGGGAAGTTTTTTTTTACAACGTAAAGTCCCGGAGATATTTAGGTGTTCTGTTTCTTCGGATTCATCCTGTATTCTGAAGAGCATAATTCGACCCACGCGGCGTAATAACTTCACATACTTAAATGCCTCAGGCTAAGTTTAATTCGATTCCAGGGTTGTATCGATCATCGACGTACCGCATAACCGCAGGTACATATACCCTTTGCGGTCGGTCTTGGCTCACCTTGAGCCTCTCATTCGGCCACGTTTATACAAGCCGATTTCAATTTAGTTTTCGCAGTCTCGCGAGAATTCCCGAATCGCGTCGATTGAATAGCCTGGCTCTCGGTCGTACTTACCTGATCAAGGGTGCACCGGTGGGCCGTCTCTCGAGCTACGTCCATTTTCGACGGTGCAGCTTGCAGCTTGCAGCTTGCAACTGCACAGACACCCGCGCCGCTGGCCGCCCGGCCGTCTGCCTCGTTTCGTTCCCATGCTCCTCGGATACATACAAAAATGAGACGCCCCAGAAAAGGGGAAAACTGTGCGGGATGCTTCCGACCGGTTGGTCAAATGCATTGCCGCGACCTATTCACCGACGCTGCTTAGTAGTAGCGATAGTAATTGAAGAGAAAATTTGACCTTATTTTTGCGATACCGTGAACCTCGCGTCCTGAATTCATTCATCGTCGTGCGATACGACACAAACCGGTTCCTAATACCATTTACAGTAGTTGAATCTGTGAACATCTCATTCACTATGTTCAGTCACTCGCAATAATATAATTTTTAAATAATTGTAACTTTGTTAATATTGCACTGTACGGCTTGTATTCTTTTTTTTTCTTTTTTGAGAAGTTAGAACAATCAGTTTACGACATTACGTGCAGAAAGAATATTTGAAGAAATTGCAAACATCGACATGCCACTAAACACAAAAAGTTGTTATAGTTTCTGGAACATTCTTTTCACCCTCGAGGGGCACACGTACATAGACACAGTTGCAGTATTGCGGCGGATTGGCCGGTGCATTCGTTGCACACAAAAGTCTGCGATTAATTACAAGTGAAATCATTTAATAGAATTCACCGCAGTCCGTTTCATTTTTATGTTACTGCTTGAAAATTGCATTTAATCTCCGTTTCTTTGAAGTTGTTCGAAAAGTGTAAACATGCCTACATTTCTGCAGTCTAATTAGTTTTAATGAACGAACCGTGAGCCTTCTCCATTGATATCGCGCGCAATTGTGCGAACAGCGGTATAATGTGCCGGTTAAGAGAGTTTAACGCGATTTTTACTCTCTATTGGTCTCCGTGGCGCTCTTAATGAGCATTTTATTCCTGGTCAGTGACTCGAAAAAGAAAATTTGTAATTTATCGTATAAAATGGAACTGGAACGAACGCTATCGGATTTAATCGTTTCAGATACATTTCCGAAGTACTTCTCCGGCACATCGATCCCCTTAAGGGACCTAATAAGGTCGCTGACAATTTAAGTTAGCCGCTGGAAGCTGTGAAGTTAGATGAAGACTTTGAAGTGCCGGCTGAAATTGGAGCCCGTCGTTCGAGGGTCGAAAACGTAAACCGTCTCCCAATTATTAGTAGCCACTAAAGTTAAAGCATCTTCGTAAGACATATAAAATATATCTTCTTAAAATACACAGCAGATGATCATCAGTATGAATTTTATGCATTTGTGAAAAAAAATGAGTAGGTAGAACGTAAAAACTGTAAAAGTAGCAGAAAAATAGAAATATCATAATCTCCTATGCAATTGTAATATTTTACAAATAACATTTTGTAACATAATATGTTCACAACTTTCGTTGCGTACGTTCGTCTGTTTCGCACGTTGTCGTTCTCTGAACAACGTTAAAATCTCTTTATTTACAAATCCGGTATTACAGTACTTGCCAGTGGTTAAACACAATTAAGTGCTTTTTAACGAGACCGATTTAATACAATTACAAAAAAGACACCAAATAATTGGCGCCCGTCCAGCGTACGGGTCACACGACAATAAAATATTTAATCTCGCTTGCATGAAAGTTTTAACGGTCGCAATTTGGGATCTTGTCGTGTATTAAATTCACTCCCACGCTTCCTGTGTGCGGTGCATGAAATGCGAAATGTTACCGTTGTTTTTTCACGAGTTCGCGTGTATTATTAAGTACTCATTACATTAACGTTAGAACCACCGAGCAATAAATGCGACTGACGCGTATTGCTTTGTAACAGTGACAAGACTGTGGCCATTCAGACTTCGTACAACTTTGATTGTAATATGAGCTTCAATGAAGAGGTTCATTAAAAAATTTCCGATGAAAACATTTTTAGAATTTCAATAATTGTAAAAGAAAAAATTAGGAACCAGTCATTTTGACTGCTCCGGTCGTTCTAGTGTTAAGTAATCATTAAGCCACTGCTTAAAAGCATTCGCCGTTCCATTCGGAATTATGTTTAAACTTTATATTTCCAAACCTATTTTCAGAACTCTTAGCAAATAAACATAAATTTTACTTTACTTTATCGCCTTTACTATAAGGAGAACTACTTCTTCCGCAGAATATCCCATACTTTCGACTAAACTGATACAAATTGGTCCGGGCAAATACTTATGATTAGTGGTGGAAGTTCAAACCCCGTTGCACGGATGAAGAAAACTTCCGCTAACTGCATCTGTTGTCTATATATTTATCAACAACCACAACTCCTTTCCCTTGCAACAAGCTCGCTATCCGACGAAACTAAAAATATAATGCGAATATTAATCATACGAGAGAAAGTCACCGAAATCTGTAATATTTTCAGATATGTACAGGGGATAAAGAAATGTTTGGTCTTGGCTGCTATAGGCGTAGAAATCTAGGGTTCGTGAAGCAAAATATGATTCAAGGTGCCTCCTTACATTTTCTACAGAAGTGAATATTTTATTACTTAAATAATGCTCCAGAGATCTGAAAAGATGATAGTCAAAGGGAGCAATATCCGGTGAGTACGGGGGTGCGGTAAAACTTCCCATTGCAATTCTTTGATTTTTTCCTTAGTAAGTTTCACTGCATGAGGCCGGGCTTTGTCAATTTGCAATATTACACCTTTATACACCCAAAAAGACAAAAAAGAAATATATGTAATTAAGCATAGTAAGCAAAGACATACTTGAGTGGTACCAACGTCGACTACGCATAGCGACGGCCCTGGCGAGTCGAGAAAAGGCTAACAATGACTATTTTCTTAATCATCTCGTATACTAAGGAAACCAAATACTTTTCGTGAATGGTTTATTTACCAGAAATGTCTGTAGAATGCCTTCCTGTATAGTAAATTCCTGCTGGATAAAGGATTTTTCACATAAATACAAAAATAGAGCGTACAAAGTACACGCGTCGGCACATTTTCAAACTTTAATAACCATTTACAACTATTAGGAACTACATAAAAATATAATTGACTATATGAATATGTAGAGGAGAGTTCCCTCTATCTTCTGACTCAAATTTGAACTTTCTCGCATGTTTAGTTTTTGCGTAACACGTCATTTTGTATCAAAATCCGGCATTTTTACAAAAACCAAAATTTTTCGAAAACGTTGCGCGATGGAGCAATTCTGCTTTCAGATTTGGTGTTAGAATGACAAAGTGTATAAGAATCGCCCAACAGGTATTGCAAAACTCGAAAAAAGTTTAATTTTGTTGGACAGTGTAATTGATGCTGTACACATATTCCTTGCCTATGCGCCTTTCCCACTTCGTGTAGGTGCCTTTGTATAGTTGACCATGTGGACCCAAGGCTTCTCAATAAATCTTGTACACTTAATTTTGGATCAGTTTTAACTAGACATTTTAGGGTGCCATTATCAAATTCAGCTGGCGGTCCACTTCGAGGCCTGTCAGAGAGATCATAAGCAAACCTTCTGGACCAACGTTGACATTTGTTGACGTTCAATGCATCTTCATAAACTTTGAAAATTTTCTTTGTTGTTACCGTTGCGTGTAATCCTGCACGAAAATGAAAAAGTATGCAATGACGAATATGATCCTCGGAAGGTACAGACGCCGCCATTTTATTACAAGGTTGTAAAAAGAAATTATACTTTTTAGAATATTTTGGACACAGGCTGCTTTACCGAAAACTATAAAAGAATACGTGTTTCCTCTTCAACGATCGGTAGAGAACTAAAGGCACAACAAATTCTTTGCAAATAATTGATTACTTATTGGTACCCCTAATATATTCCATCTTCTCCCTTTTATAAGAGTTTCAATTTGATGTTTTGTGCTAGGTCTAGTGTTAATTGCCAGCCCCAGACTTCCTGCGATGAACTGTTTCTATAAAATAGGTGGAAATTGTTAAAAAATGTTCGTATCATGAACAGCATCGTCAGATCGAGAAAATCGAGGGGAATACAATGTACCCCCTTTCTGATGACTAGAGTAGCATGTGACATGTTACGCGTGCGCGACAGGGATTGAGTGGGACCTCAAGCGGGTCACGCGACCAGTCTACGGTCTTAGTGGGGGACGTTGGAGTGTGGTCATGGTGGTGGAATGGGATATTGGAAAGGGAGAAGGAGGAGAGGAACCAGATACCCAAATGGGCATCTTTTGGCGACACTGATCATGCAATGGGTTGGAGCCTGCAATTGGTGTAGATTTAATTAATTCAATAAGTACACGGTTGGAGAATTATTGTAATTAAACTGCGGATTTCATGTATTTGTGGTGACAATTAGTTGGAGCAACATAAAACAGTTTTTCTCGGCAGCGGACAACGAACACCGCTTAAAAAATCCATCGTATAATCAATCGAAATAGTCGTCCCCCGGATGGAACTTATGGGTACCCCTAATAGAAACACTTCAAGACAATGATTCAATTCGCTGCCGATGGTTACTGGCCGATCCCCAAGAAGGAATATCCGGTTCGTCGTAATACCTACGCGGATAGCCGGTAATAGCGTGGAAACGGTCCCTAGCTTGCTTACATATACGTTCCTCATCCTGCTTCGTCCTGCGGCGAGGCGTCGCTCGGAAGACGGGCAGGCGGCTTGTACGAAACGTTTCGTTCCATTGTTCGCGAATGCTGCAACCTGCAGCTGGTTCCTATATTCCCGCATATGCCCTTGTACATATTCCGTACGATTGCACGGGCATTGTGGACCCGCCAGCATGCATCTCGGCGACGGGACGGGACGGTGTCATGTCACGAGATATATGCGCAGCGCGCATTAAGCATTTGCTTTGGCGCGCGCTGAATGCGTCAACGCGGACGCGGCTGGTTAAAGTGTAAAAAGGGTTGTCGGTGTCGGGGTTTACGGGGGTGGCCGACCACCATTCCCCTCGAGTGGGGTGCCCGCAAGCTGCGTTCGTTTCCCAAGAACCAATTAACGCTCCGATCAAAGCGACGGATTTGTTTATTTTACGATTAACACATTCGCTACCACGTGTCTCGTACAGTTGGTTCTAAAAAGATTAGCCCATCCTTTCAAATGTATAACTGTTGGATATATATATATATATATATATATATATATATTTATATATATATTTATATATATTTAATAAATTCTATAATATTGCCAGAATACACTTTGATTACAATATACAATCTCCCACGTCTGTATCGTTCGGAGGTCGATCAAAGTAAGAACACAAAGAAAACACTTACGCACGTTAGCATGCTCGCAGAAGTACATAAACATTTTAATAACGTATGACAACAGATGTCGGGATTATGCTATTTCCGAAGATTCCTACAATAACTTCTTCAACATTCGACCAAATAGTTTGCGCCCTTTTTTTCGAGATGTTGGAAGGACTAGTTTACTATTTTCGATCAAACCGTTTGCTGCGAAGGTGGAACGAAAACATTTTTGGAAATGCGACTCTTTTTTTTTATCGACGGGATCGTTTCAAACGAATCTGGAGCGTTGGGGTCCATGCGACCAAGCGGGTTCGAACCCTTTGACGGAAGGTGTACCGCCGATAAAAATACGCTGCGAGCTTGCAAACAAGTCCGCGACGGCCGAGTTCTTCGCGCAAGCCGCCAGATTTAGATTGTGCGTTGAGGATAAACACGATTTAAACGGATTAGCAGTAGGTACGCGGGTATGAACGCGACTTAAACGGATTAAGGGGATTCGGATGCGTAATATACTGGGTTGACGCATACCCCACGATGATTTTGATAAAACACGGAAACGACAGGAACGAAGTTTAGTTCCCCGGCGACTCGGCGAAACAGTTTTTTGTGTTTTTTTTTTCATCGCGTCAGACCGACGATGAAAATATTGCAGTTTGTTCGGACCGTTTGAAACGTTTTAGTCGTCGCGTACGAGCGCCCGCGCGCCGGATAAAAGCTTTGCAAAATAAACGAACGTTTTGGGCGAGACCGGCGCCAAAATAAATGCGAAATTGTGTTGTTTCAAATGAATAATAGACGGAGGACGATGTTTATGCGAGCCCGGAGCCGGTCCGCCAATAATCCAGCGTATTCGTATCGTGGTTACCGAACTATTAAATACTGATAAAACGGTGAATAAATAATACGTTAATTGAAAAAGTTTGACGGCCGGTCGATTGATCGACTCGCGCGGAAAATTGCCCGAAAGTTTTCGAAATCGTTGAACCGGGGTTTTTCGAACGTTCCCGGTCCGGGGAACGCTGACCCTGGTTTAGGCACGACTGAATGAAACCGAAGAGACACCAAGTTTCGTGGTTTTTCATTTTTGGAATCAGAATTTTTACAATAATTCTGTGTTTGGCACTCTGTTCACGCGATGTTACACACACACAGACGCGACATGAGTTATACAGGCTTCGTACGGGCGACAATTGCACCGGGGCAGCCCGTGTAAACAAAGGGTCAACGATTCGAATGCTAAATATCTCGATTTATTTCGAAAATGATATTTACAAGCGCGAGCCAAAGCTGGGGACCGCCACGCTCGCCGAAATTCCGTTCGCTCGGAATTGATTGAACGGCCCGCGGAATAGATCGAGCATCAATTTGTCCGTTTTGTGGGTTTTTCATTCCTACGGAATAATTGGATGTGTGCAAAGCACATGCAATCCGGCCGGCAGGCGACACAATTTTTTTTTCTGCCCACCCTCCGGGTCGATATCGATCCAACTACAGATTTCAATGCTCATTGAAAGTTGAGCGTGCTGGGCATTTTTCTTTTTTCTCCTTTTTATCCGCGTCACTGCAAATAACAAAATTCTAACCGGCAAAATGTTTCGCCTATCGGCGAAAACACTACGCGCTGCCGAAGGCACTGCTTACCGTTCGAAAAAATATGAGTTTAAATCCCGCGCGACCCCTTAAGTGTGTGCCACTCGAGATTTGTTTTCTTGTTTTTTCTGGTCGGAATTGAACATTCCGCGACCAAATTAATTTTGATATTCGCGAGTTCGGTTAAAAAATATTAACAACGGTAAACGGATTTGCCGCGGATCACAGCGGGTGGAAAAAGTATTGGAGAACTCTGTTTTCATGGTGACGTTTCGAATTGTCCTGATCATCGGCTTTTACCGTAAAAAGTGATTTCCAACCTGTCGGCAAAACTACAAATTGGAATTGTTAAATTTAAGTTTCGCCGTGACCAGTTACAGCGCAAGAACTTGATGACACGGAAACCGCAATCTAGATTTGTTAGCAATTTAACGTACAAAATGGACGAAAAGATTTATGTTAGAAAATGAACAAGAAAATTATGCATCAGCAATACTTCATTCTTTGCAATATAATATCGATTGATACTTGCAAGAAGAATAAAATAAAATTTTACCCGAAGGATTCCGTATTTGTTCGTTGATTAAAAATGTTCTTTGCGTGTTTTCAATAAATTCGGTAGCTTTTAACAACATGCGTTCACAGCGGAGTTTGCCATGATTATTAGTACACCATTTTTGCGCATAGTTTCAACTCGGCGTATAGTTGTTCGGATCGAAGGATTTAGTGACATTTCAACAAATCAACAAAAAATAGCAATTTTTGAATGGTTTATAATTAAATATGTTTTACACTGGTTAAACAATATTTTTTAATTTATTTTCACTTAGAAATTATGTCTTTGTAAATGTAAAAAATTGTACACATATTCCTTTCTGTATTCAATATTATTCTTTACGTAGATTATTTACAGTAATCACTATTAAAAAAGAAAAAGAAAAAAAGCGAGAGAAAATATTAAATAGGATCGTCAGGACATCGCATTAATGAGAAGTAATTTTTGTGATGAAAAATACTGTTCTTCAATCGTCCAAGTTCCAATGCTTATTACATTACAACTACGATATTTATTAAATTGTACTAATTTCTTAATTTCCGAGATCCATGGACATTTAAGAAATACTTTTCATTGATTCAATATCGATACGAGAAAGTGTGTTTTTGGGGTAAATGTCACTAAATTTTCCGATCCGCTGTGCGGCGCGTATCGCGCGCCATAAATTCTGGACGGCTTTGAGCGCTTATAGTCGGTTTAATTGACGAGGTTGACACGATCGCCATATAGTAGGCGGATAATTTTTCAAGCAATCCGACGGTGTCACAAATTCCGCGAAAGCACCCCGTTGAAAGTGCCGTGCAACGAACTAAGCGAGATCCAAAGTGCTCCCAGCGAACAATGCGTCTTTCGGCTCCGCCCGCGTGATTCGTTTTCCAATAAAATTGAGTGCTGATTATCCTCGCCATCTCGCCCTGCGGAATTTTTCGAGTTTACACGAATCGTGACCGGGTGGCTCGAATCAGAGAAATAAGGGCTGCCTGGGTCCTCTCGTAGCAACTTCGATCCGTAAACGCGTTTCAACGTTTTTCCCTCCCCTTTTTTTTGTCTTCCTCTTCCCTCTCGGCTCCTCTTAATCCGCGAAGGTTAGATCTCCGTCCGGGAAGATCTAATGAGATAGCTCGGTTCCGCCCGGGCCGATTGCCACTGTACACAGTTCATTTGTTCCCCTGAATATTTTACACGGCGAGCGTAATCGAATTTATACGGCGCCCAGTTCTTCCCTCCTTCGATTCGCTTGTTATCGCGCCGAGTTGAGATCGTGTGCTTTTCGCTCTTCAATCTCGCCGGTATACATAGTAAACTAAACTCGGCTAAGTCCGTGATAGTTGTGAAATGGTAAAATCCATCCATGGGATTGCTGTCGTTTGCTTTTCATTCCCAACACGCAAGTAAAGTTCGTACGGAACACAGCGAATATATGTCAGACAAATATGTTTCAATACTATCCGCATCTATCATTGATTAACCTTATCGCGCTTATGAGCGTTCTTGAATTGCTCTACCGTCTACCTTGGTTCTTCCTCTTTTTCTCTCGTATGTGAATCAATACGTTAGAATCGCACTGCGGGTTTTATGTGGTTATGACGGGAACGAATAGGTGAAATAGAAAACAATATACAGTGATTCCTCTATATATGTCGCCAAGGCCTGGATGATAAACGTCGCGGAGTATCCACACTGCCGCGTGGTATACCCTGTGAGTGGTCACGAATAACACGGCTTGGGTATATCTCCTGGACGATACACGACCAGGAGATACACGACAACTATAGATTATTCTAAATTTATTGAAAGCATTGCACACACATTCCTGTTTGGCTTCTTGTTCTTGCGATCGACGTGAAATGCTTCATTTGGTACGAAGATTCGTAGCCGCCTAATTCATGAAATTATTATTTTCGTTTTATTTTTTTTTTTATGACTGTACGAGTTACTAGCACATCCCATTGCGCAGAAGGGAAACTTCATTTTTAACACCCTGACACGAACAATTGTGCCAACCGTCACGAAAGCTACAGCCAATCCATTTTACACCTTTCCTTGCCCGTACATCATCATTGTTGCCTTTCCCACAAAATCCTCCGAGCCAATCTTCTTCATGTTTCTCGGTTCAATAAGAAATGCCGACTCACGCGTAGAGAGAAAAAGAAAATTTACTTTAAGCAGAAATTACATCTGTTCTGTTCTGCACAGTTTCAGTGCTCTTGATAAAGAACCATTCTGATTGTTTATAAAATTACAAGAGTGCCAAAATGTGGCACAGCTTTCATTAATGTTCTAAATATCAATCTAAAAATTTGATATTATTCAATTCTTGATATGATTTCTCGGATAACCTTGCTGTAAGAAAATATGGTAATACAGTGAATTCTCGATATATGTCAACAACACCGGTCTTGCCAGCGTCGTGTATCGTCCAGGAGACATTATGTTTACATTCCTCGGCATCCGAGGTCTCTCAACCCTCGAGGCCCCTCACGAGGTATACGTCGCGGTAGTAGGGATAATTCCGCGACGTTTATCATCCAGGCCTTGGCGACATATATAGAGAAATCACTGTATTCGTATTTATTAAATTCAGCTCGAATTTGCATTCCTTTTCCGAACCACCACTACAAAGTGAGAGACTAATTAGAGTAACCGCAAATGAAAAGATCGTAACCAACCCTCGTTTATTCCAGTCGCGCAGCATTCGGATCGTGACGCGTCGACGAGAAACGATCGCCCCTTGAGAATTTGGAGAAATTCTTTAGCGCGGACCATAGATTTCTGTGGATTATTATTCGCGCAACCCCGTCGGTTCGCATTCGTTACCGTTAAACGTTCCCCGCGCGCCAGACCGAAATCCGAAGATTGCGAGCTTTAAATCACCGTTCAGAAATTATTGCGGTACGCAAACGAAGTCGACGCGCCGTTATATTTCTTCGTCGACAGGAAGGAATTTACAGTGGGGCTGGGGTGGGGGTTGGGGGTTGCGGCGGCGTCGGTGTAAGGAAACATTCGCCATTGTTTATCGCGGCCAGACTTTCTTTCCGCGCCTCGTATCTTTCGCCCGGCCCGCGCTCCACGTCCACGTGGCTAAATAACTTAGCAGCCTTCCATGCAAAAACCGAGTCGCATCGAGCGTGTTTCTCGCGGGTTTGCTTGTCAGCGATAGCTTCTTCTTCATCGTGCATCGATTTCAAGAATTAGAAACCAAGTAAGTTCTTCTTTTTCTTTAACACTAGATTGCTGGAGTGAGTCAAATTGACTCATTTATGATTTTATTGCTATGTAGAAAAACTTAAACAACTTTTTTAAAAGCATATGTTCGTTTTCAATAGAATATGGAGGTCACTCTCATTATCATACAATACCATGAATCTGTTAAAGGGAATCACTAACTTGCATCTAATGTTAATAATTTTCATAAGTTTAATATAATCCACTTTTGTCATAAATGCATAAAGTCCGCGGTCTAGTGATCAGCGTTACTTGAACGAGAAATTTTTGGGATGAAAAGTGGGGGAATGTTATAATCCGTGCCTGAACAACTGGTGCTCTATGACGTACAATCGGATACCCACACTGGTCGCCGACCGGACTGCCCTCTCGGTGCACCAGTTGTCCAGACATGCTATAATGTAGTCTATATAGTATAGTATATATAGTATAGTGTATAGTGTAGTCTATCCCAGATAGTGACGTCGCGATTCGTGCTGAGGGTGGGGATCCAACCACGATCGCGAAGCCGCCAGGTACTACGAACGTAACGTTGTATGATCCCTTCGAGAGACATTTTGGAAAGGAAAAGATCTCAACTCACACAACAGTTTGTATCAGTTTGCTGGGGGTGGTTTTCGATAGTTTTTTCTGGTCGTGTGTGGCACAGTGGATCCGCGAGCAGCTCGGCCGGGGGAAAAAAACAGACCGGCTATTCCGCCGCGGAGTTATAATAATAAAAAGAGGATTAGCTCGCTCGGTTGTTTGCGCAGCGTACAAAGCATGAGAAAAATGGTGGGCAACGGGACGATTAAAATTGTAGCGGCTGGTTTCCAACTAAAACCGGGCGTAGAACAACGAGTTTTCGCAAACCCGTTGAAATCCGTTCAGTGTCAACTGGGTCACGGTTGTTTCGTTTAAACAAAAATGGAGAAGGAGGAAGGGCGAACAAGAAACAAGAAAAAAAGAAGGAAGAGGAACGACGAAATCTCGAGGCTCCGCGAAACCGCCATCCCGAACGGGAACACAGAGGTGTCTCAGATCCGGACGGAAAAAGTTCGTGAATTATTTCGCGGAACGCTCGGGCCACGCAATTGGCGTGCAGCTTTTGTGTCCGCTCGTTGCCCAAGATAGATACAAATGGCGAAAACAATTCAATGGTCTAACGAAGTGTAAGTTTCCGCGTCTCTACACCCTCAACGGATGAAACTGACTCGTGAATACTTTCTTGCTACCGTCGTTAGATCATTGTATATTTTATCGAGCAATTTAAGACTCGTTTATAGCCTTTATGGGTCCGGTGAAGTTCCCCATGCGAGGGTCATCTAACAAGTCTGCTGGAAAAGCGGCGGGGATGAATTGCGGCGGTCCTTAATTGGTTCTCTTCGTTATCAATGTTTTTTCTCCGTGATCTACGGTTGCACAACATTTCGTTCCTCTTTGCCCAATTTTATAAAGCGTACTTATCGTTAGACATTGTTTATGTACTCCATATTTTCATGGAAAAATCAACTATACCATGTATCATCTTCTCATGTGACCTTGAACGGAAATATGCAATGTCAAATATTGTAAACACGATAGTGAAATGCGTGTTCTTCGGTGTTCGCAGGTCCTCTTTTTGTGTGAAAAATTCAACAGCGTTCGTTGTGACCGAACAATCATAAAATACGATGTACAACTTGTGCATTAATATTATTAGTAGACTGCGGATCTTTATGCAAAATAAAAACTTTCTATCTGAATTGCAAGCAAACTGGGTTGAAATAAAAACGTAATTTTTAAAATTATGTTGAATAGATTGAAAATGATATAACAGTAATATAACAATTATATAAATAATAAAACTGTATGATGATATGATACTGAAAATTGTATCCACACAGTTGGTATTAACTTCTACATAAAACATAGGATAAATAAAAATACAGAATATCATTCAAAGAATCATCGAAGACCTTGAAGTACCCATGTTTCCCCCACGTTCCGATCTAAATTGTCGTATAATATTACGTAATAAAATATTACGTATGACTATAAAATATCATGCGGTAGAAAATAAAAGGAACTCGAATGGTATTTATCCAAGTATCGTTGACAACATGAGATAGTTGCGTGACTAGTAGCGTGGAGGTCATAGTATCTATTTTCGTTTATGTAATTTGTTTTTGTAATCTATGGCATCAGTATAGTTAGGATGATGTAACGGATGTGACCCTGTTCGATCTTTTTATGTTCATACAAGGTAAATTCCCTTCCGTTTTTCTTTTTTGAAAATTCTCTATGCGTGAAATCGAGTGACTATGCCTAATATTTTCCAATCTATGAGATCAGTATAGTTAGAATGATCTAACGGACGTGACCTTGTTCGATCTTTTTTATTTTTCACAAGGTAAATTCATTTCTGCTTATTATTTTCTTTTTTAATTCTCTACCCGTGAAATCAAGTGACTACACTCAATATTTTCTATCATCTGGGACCTGTGAACTATTGCAAGGACTCGGAGCAATTGGAGGCGTTCTCCTGGGCAGAATAATTGCGCTCATCCGAATTCTATCGTTCCGGGCGCCGTAGAGTTTTCTTTGTAGCTAAAAACAGTTGGTAGAAAACAATTCAATCTTCTACTTTCCACTTATCTTTTTGCATAGAATTACTTCGCTGTCTGGTCGGACGATTTATGTTCCATCCAGCGGCGTTCGCGGTACAATTTGATGTATTAAATGCTCGGGGAGACACAAACGAGACCGCTCATTTCGAGAATTACCGTGTCTCGCTAAGTAAATGTGTTTGCTCGCTCGACCCCAGCGAGTTTCTATTCGATATTTTACGGGAAAGGAGACGCGGAAAGGAACCTCGTTCGAAGAAAATTGAAAACGCAGAGAAAGAGAGCGAGAGAGAGAGAGAGAGAGAGAGAGAGAGAGAGAGAGAGAGAGGGAAAGAGAGCCATGTTGTCCACTTTGACATTCTTTGTTGGTCACTCGAACCGATGGCTTTGCAAACACGGACTAGCGTTTCTGCCAGCCGAGGCGCTCCGGAGCACGACAACAACGTGCCCTTATAATTTTTGAAGACAATGAAACTAAATTGCTTCCAGTGTCGGGGACCACCTGCATTTTACCCGCTGTCCTCTCGAAAATGACTATTCCGTGCGTTGCATGAGAATCATCGAGGGAAACTTTCTTTCCGCGTTGGCCCACCGTTCCGTCACTTTGCGAGCAATTTTATCATTGTTCTAATTGGAGAATCGATTCCTCGGGCTTCCCCCGGTAAATTGAACACCTGGAACGACATCAATCCGTTCCCCGTTCTGCGACGTTACGAACGTTTTAATGGGCCGTCGCTTTTTATCATTTGCAATTCGCTTGTTCCCGTCGACCCTGTCTGGATCGTTGCCCGCGTCACTCATTCATCTGGACAGCGACCATCGAGGAAATCGCACTCCGGGATTGTTCGAGACAGCGGGAATTTGATCGATCGGGTTCGACCGTCGTTACACTGACTTCGACCCCGGCACAAATTAGGGGAACCGGCTTGTTTACGCTCCTCCTGTTGCGGTACAGCCCGCCCTGTTGATAACATTACGCGCTAAGTTCCTCATCGATGTTATTGCTGTATAATTGATACGATCTTGCTATTCTAACGGTCCACGCGACCGTTTCCCGAATATCACTGCTCCTCCTTTCACGCCAAGCGGAACCACTCTATTGCACAAGAAATAAACAATAATTTTGAGAATTGTTTGCGGGAATGTAATGAAAAGAATGCGAGACGTTTCTCCACGTTCATTTCAATTAGAAGTTCTAATCTCTTTCCTGAGGACGAAAAGCGTCCCAACAGGCCCCCTTTATTAATGGAAGACACTGTATGCCCTCTTTATATGAAAATCTTTAGACACTTCCTTCTGGCATCCGTTAATTAATATTCTGATAGGAAATAGCCCGGATAACCTTCATTAACTCCTTCTAACTGAGGCCTGGTTTTCATTGGAAGTGACAAGAAATGTGACTGTGACCCTACGTGACATTAAATCTTAAACAGAGTACTCCTTTCATTTTCAAGGTATATAAACTCGTTCGTTTCCATCCTCTTTGGTTCAGTCGAGATTCAGAAGTAGTTCAGTAGCGGTATAGTAATCGTGCAGTCACGTCGCGTTACACGCATCAGAGTCAATCCTATCGAGATCGGGTTAAAGTCCCTTTCAAATGAAATCGTAACCCTATAGATTCCGTTAGTTTGGTATATATTCTATTTGGCATTCAACAATTGCTCTCTGACCACGCATTGCCAGTGCGTCAAAACCGTGAATCGTAGGTAACCATCTCTCCAATTGTACACTTACTACATTCATTCGCGACACAAACAACGACATTTGTAATTATCTTAATTCAGAATATATTTGTCTTGTTTGTTAACACGCGTAAACTACAACCCTTAATGATTGCCTAATATCCTAATCTAATAATTGAACGTTCCCACACGATACAATCTTACCGCTCGGATTATACCAATTAAATTACATATAAGTTACGTGGCTTACTAATCTTAAATTCAAATCAACAAAGATTTCAAAATTGAAAACAAAATGAAACCATATTTCAGGGGTAATAACCGCCTCGCCGGCCTCTCGCGTTGTTTTCAGCCCTGGCTCGTAACAAGAATTAAGAATCTATTTGTTTGCATTATACAAACTTTGAAGTGTGAAAAGAATTTTTCGTAATTATTTTGTTGTAAAATGACGTCGCTATAACTCTGCAACAGCTACACCTCTTCTCGCAGAGAATGCCTCGCCGCCGGACCGACAACTCCCACAATTTTTGACTTGCAAGAATAAAGAAATGAATATGCAACAATACGCTCGAGTTGCTAAAATATCAAGTGATTTTTAGCGTTTGAAATTTTTCTGCTGTGACATAATGAAAGGAAATTAATCGGGTCATTATTTCCCATTCTTCCGTAAATTATATAAATGACTCGTTCACACGAAATGTCTAAATTCTGGAGTCAAATTAGCTTCGAACAATTTTTTAATGAAAGCCCTGTTCCCTGGTTCGCCCATTTAAAACTAGGGAGAAGTTTCATTGTTACAGTTAACAGAATGCGTTCCGATCACTATAACCTGGCTGCTTCACTAGCGCGACTAGGCATTGTCAATGATAGCCAGTGCAAATGCAATCGGGACTGCGAAACCCTCGATCATATAATATGGCAATGCGAATTGTATAATCTACAAAGACGCAAGCTAATAAAGGCCCTACTTAGTATGGGCCTTCAACTACCTCTTAATGTAGACACACTCATAGCGAAGCCAAATATTGCTTGTCTAATGAAGCTTGTCTTAGTATTCATTCCTTTTTCAAAAATTGCAATCTACATATTTAGTATTAACGGACATTGTTATCGTATTCACTTGTATTATTATTGTATACTTTTTGTTCTATCTATGTACTCCATATTATTGTACCCACTTATATTATTCCTGTAAAGCAGAATAAACCCAGAAGGGTTTCAAATGCTTAAAAATAAAAAAAAATTAGCCTCGAGGTTACAAAGCGTTGGTGCAGTCAAGAACGATTGAGTGGTTAGAAAAAAAGAAAATGCATCGGCAGATGTATAAACACGGTGGTGGATGATCGATTAAAAAGTCCGTCGAGAGAGTGCCGCGAATAAACTAGCCGGGTCATTGATTTCCACTCGCGTCTATCAAAAAGTCGGTCCGGTCCCTCTATAATATAATAGAGTCATATATAACTCCCCCGTCGATGAACAGCATTTACACTTTCAGCTTCTGCGGCGAGAAAAAGCGAGGTCGCACGCGTTCCGCGTGACTTCGGCGTTCCCCATTTCCGACCGCAAACAACCGAGTAACGCCATTATGTTTTCTGGTACTCGTTACCACCCCTATCCGTCATTCTTTCCCGGCGATCACCGGGGGCAGGGTGATTGATCGAAGCCCATCAGGACTCCGGGGGGGTTCCCGGTGGTATTACGGTGGCACGGCTCGGCCGGTTCTAAACAGCGAGACAGGGAAAGAGGGGAGAGAGAGAGAGAGAGAGAGAGAACGCGTGGGTGCGTGGCACGTTTACGACGGCCGCGTGTACACGTCAGCTACTTATATCCTGCTCGCGAGGCCGCATCAAGCCGAATCTCCCGCCATCACGTGTCGGAAGGTATCCCCAATGATTTATTTGTCAGACGGGTGCCGGTGGTCTGTCTGGGCCGGGGCTCGTAACGGGCCGTGGCAACCCGGCATTATGCGGGGGCGTATATGACTCCGAACTTCCACGGGGATTCCAATATTTACTGCCTCGCGTGCGCGACGCCCTCCTTTATACCGATTTTACGAAGCAGCTGTCGTGTGTCGCCGATCCATCCTCCTCGACGAACTCCGGGCACGTGGAACCTTACTCTTCGCATAACGACACCATGCAACACCGCACGGCTGAAATCTATCGAACCTGCCGACCCCCTACTCGTCTTTCGCGGCGGCTATTAGAAAAATGATTTCCGGGAGACCTGTGTCTCATCACGATTCAAGGTGATCTGTAAAACAGTACGAGAACCTGAAAGTAAAATCGAGTCGTAAAATCGAGAGTTGTTGACAGTTCGGAACAGCTCGAATTTGGAACTGTTTGGATTCGTTTCCTGCTGACCCCTGCCGAGGTTTTTGTGATCTTTGAGCTAGGAGTTGTTTGGCGAGCGTGGGTATCACAGTAAGTTCTCTATATATGTCGCCAAGTCTTTAAACGTCGCGGAATTATCCCCACTACCGCGTGGTATACTGGCAAGACTCGTGTTGCTGACATATATCGAGAATTCGCTGTACCGTTTGAAGATATCGGTTATCCGTTGTTGCCTCGCGTTGTTCAATATTGTCGAGTAAGAGAAATTTTTATTTACAAATTCTGTAGAAACCAACACGAAATGCATTAACTGAATTTGTTACACTTTTTAAGTTCAATGTGAAAATCCGCTCGATGATTTCTTTTTCACATGTTTCTAGTATTACAAAGAAAAATTGCTTTTTATCTGGTAGGCACACGTAAGAACCCATGGAGATCTCAAAATCTGGATGCTGTAAGGTTTTGCAGTTAATCAATTTGAATGTTGAATATTACTGTTGTATGCATAGTCGAGCCCTAGAATTATACGCTTAAATTTTCTACTGACAATAAATAGTTTCATCTTCAATTTCCACCTTCTGCACTTCCGGAAACACGAGCTCGTAATAACCCGTGGAAGCACAAACATTGTTACGCAAATATTATCATACATACTCTAGTTGGCAAAACATAATATTCAACCAGTTAGAATCACAGGTATATAAATCACTCGTGACATCCAAATCATATTTATTATATTTATCAGTGTGCTATCATTTTGTGTAAAGTGTATATTTGAGTTTAAATCATGATGATGATGTGACGATACTTTAATAAGCGTAAATAACGATCTGGGATTGGTACAAGTTTCGTACTGTAATGCTTGTTTTACTGCTGTATTATAATGTTTCAGAGTTGGTTATGTTGTCTCTATTTGAATGTGTGCAATGCAAATGTAACGATGTTTATTTCCTGTTGAATATTGACAACAGAATTCTACAGCAAAAGACTAACATATTGTTTTGGGATTAGTGAGCATGTGGACTATTTAGAAATACATGTGTGGGTACTTGGAATTGTTTCTGTTTAACGACACTAACATCCTAATAGATACAAATAGTTTAAACAAAAGAAAATGTTTGAAATATCAACAAATATACTATATGTAAATATATACTATAAATATATAATACAGCGTACTACAAATAATATACAATAATATACTAAATGTATAATATACTATACTTAAAATACAGTCAAATAGCAAATACAGTCTCGGAAAAAAATATATCTACTTAGGCAATCCGATGCAGAAAGTACGATTACTTTCGCAGTAAATATTTCCAAAATAAGGATTCACTATTTCCCACATACTTGCAATAAACTGTCCTGTCAGGTACAATTTGGAAAACACTTTAGAGCGAATATTTGATTTTCACTGTTGTAAGTTACACGATTTCGTAACAGAGTGGGCCATTTACTGTCTGAAATAGTAATTCACCGTACTACCTTCGCCAGGAAGATCGTGGCGAGCGTACTCGAAGAAGGTTTATAAGTTACCCTGTTCGATTCATCGAGGCCAGCAGGATCCTCGGTAGTAGCCGTTCAATATCCAGCGGGGAGCTCAGGTGTGTCTTGGCCCGGTGTGTCTCTCCGTTAGTCTTCCCTATTCACCGTCGCTAATGCTTCACTCTATATTCGCGCGTGTCCCGTTCTGTTTACGCATTACACGCAAAGACAATGAGGCACCACAGTGGAAGGGATAGGGGAGGGAGGGTGGGGGGTGGAGGAGCAAAGCTGCGTAAGGAGTCGCACTTAGGTATTCCGAGACGCCGGCGTTGCTTATATGCAAACAAGCACTCCTTATCTTGATGCCTGGATCGGTCGCGTGGATTCCGAAGGGGGATGCTAACATTCTGGCCAATGAATTCCGTTGGGCCCTACGGACTCTCGACGGTTTTCACTTGCGCACATCGGCTCTCGGGATCTTTCCGCAGGCTTCCTCCTTCCTTGATCGGTTCGGCTAGGTGAAACCGAGTTATTATTAGATAATACGAATTCATGACGGTGTCTCGGCCGCGTACTTTACCGGTGAATATTTGAAGAAGTTTCGCGTGCTAGTACTTGCCGTGTACACGACGGTTCCCCTCGACACACTGAATATGTATACAGGGTGTTCGATCTTGATCTATCGATGAAAAGCATTGGTTAACGACCGTACATACCGGGTATTTCACCTAACTTGACCACCTTAAATATATCTCTTATTTTGCATGATTGAAAAGATACGGTGAGATGGGCCGAATTATTTTCTCGAGGTGCCATTTTTTTCGAGATTTTAAGGTCATCGTATTTTTTTTTAAACAGGACTGCATATTTCAGTCTTATAGCTTATAAAAATACGAACCCAACGATATGCAATATGTTGACTTTCGCGTGACCTTTAGCGAGGAAATTATGAAATGTTTGTCAATTACCTTCAGTACACGTTCGGGGACGGTAAATGGAGAAATTTCGATTTCATTGAAACAGTCTTAAGTTAAATATTTATTTTAGAAGGTGTCCAAAATTGTGCACCGTGAAACTGGATACATTTTTGGAGACGGTAAATAAATTCTTGCTGTACCTCATTAAGTTGTTCTATAGTAATTGATATACATTCGTGTAGAACCCTTTGTCACATGTTCTCTGCTGTTGTGGGTACATCATTGCAAACTTTACTTTTTAGGTGTGCCCACAGAAAAAAATCAAATTATGATGAACAAAAATATTTGTTCAAGATCATATTTTTTGAGATTTCAAGGTCATCGAAGTTTTTCTTAAATGGAATGATATATTTTTATTATCGCTATATAATAGCCGAGGTTAAGACAAATCCAATGACCTGTAATATTATGACCTTCACGTGACCTTGAGTACGAAAAATTCATAAAAGTAGGGCACTCCTCTGGACGAACTAATTTTTTCCTCTGAAATTTTTTCTATCATAAAAAACAAGTGAGATATTTTAGATGCTTGATTCAGGTGAGAATTAATTAAATAATTTTAATTAATTAATTTTTTAATTGACCGGTCGATGCAACGAATTGTTTCCTACAAAAATCCATAGTATTCTACTGTATTCATATGTATCTTGTACATCCTAGTGTGAGGTGAAATATTCTTGTAGATGCTGTTATATTGTATAAGTATATTCTTGTATATTCCAGTATACTGTAGTGTATGGATGTCGACATATTATTAGTTTCTAGCAGATATTTGAATCTCAACATTGCCAAGTGACACTATACTAAACAAAATTGATTCCATATTTTCGACTTACTTTCTCATGTAGAATCACCTCCTTCACGGTCGTACCTTCGATACTAAGACACCCTATGCAACATTAACCCGTTGCACTACGGTTTATTTTACGGTTTCAGTGATTTGAACTTTTTTGTAATTCGTAATTTCCTGCATAAACATGATACACCTCGTTTCTCATTCCTCGCTGGTTCCTCGATGTCTTTTCAACCCTTAACCCCTTGCACTACTATTTATTTTGTGATTATAATGATTACAAATTCTTCATCGTTCAGAATTTCATAGAAAATAAAAGATAGTTTATATCTATTGTATGCCTATATGTTCTTCAATGGCTGTACATTAACAACGCCAAAATAGAATTTCATTTCGGTTTAAAGGAAATTAATGACATACATTATTTATTGGGCTCTGTTCAGGATCTTCATCGCGAGTATGACTCGATATTGCAGGGCATTAATATTCAAGAACAAAAACGAGCGATTATTTTTGCACGAACGCAATATCGATAACAAGCGAGATATACCGAAGGTGTTCGAGTGAAGCGAGACACCCTGTAGACCTGATATATCCCGGGCCGAGTATTTCCCGTGGTTTCGGCGCTGTATAAATTTCTGGAGAACCGGTTCGTCGAGCGCCGAGGGGCTTTTTAAAGTGCTCCCGAACCACGGGGATGATATTTAATAAACGGTCGTCTATGGAAAATAGAGCGGCGAACGTTCCGTCACGAATTCGGTGACTCTGCTCCACGGTCGGACGGAGTCACGCTATCATTCCGCTCGTTTATCATGCGGCGCATAGCCACGGGACGAACTGCCGTATTCCCAGTGACACGGCAAATCCTGGCGTGGTAATTGCTGTTGCTTGCGGTTCGAGGAGATACACTCGCCTCCTGCACCGCTTATTTCCACGTAAATTCACCGACTCGAACTTTTTATCGAACCTCCGTTCCATATTCCTTCCCGTTTGCGGACTCGTGCTTCACGCGAGCCAACAAACGATCTCGCTGGCCGATCTTCCACGTGGAGGAAATCGCCGATAAGTACACTGTCCAATATTGATTTTGCGTTTCGACAGCTAAACAGCAGATTCTTCCAGATTTCCATGCGCACCAAATGAATCGGAAAGTTTCCGCTCATCGGTGTGAAACGATCCAAGCGTTGCTTCTTTTGAATTTCTCGATACGCGATGCAACCACGTCGGTCGCTCGAGGTATTAAAAGTTTCCGCAGCATATAGCGCGAACCACAATCATGACAAATTAGTACCCTAACTTGCTGGCCACTGAATAAACAGAAGTGGTCCGGTCAGAAGCGGTACAGCACTCAGACTTGCCGGTCTTGATAAATTTGAATCTCTAAAGCGCAGTCTTTGACATACATCCCGAATCTATTACGTGTACCCAACCCGGCCCAACGGTATCGCCGTGTTTGCACCGCGAAAACTCAAACGAACGATCACGATCCTCCCGCGGAATTGGATCCTACAGCTCGCTCGTTTCCTGTCCTTCCATCGTCGTGAGAGCGCGGCTCGACCGCGTGTCAAACGGCAAAGACATTTTCTCAGTCTTCTTGTCACTATCGCTTAGGAGTCATAGGCCTTTATGACTTGTAGACGGATATGACTCTTAGGTTTCCAGCGTGCGTGTTTCAAATGCGACGCTCGGCGAGAACCTCCGATTTCGTCTAAGAGTCAGTCACCAGTAGCAGACCGCGCTACTGACTCCTAACCAGAATTCACTGTGGCAAGCAAAAAGGTTAGAGCAAAAATTGAAAAGAAAGTTCAGACTGCTGGAACAGTAGAACCTATGTGTTGTTTCTTCTCGGTCACGTCTCCTACGATTAAGAATCTGTGAACAAAAGTTCGTACATTTCGAAGGAAGTTGAATAGTTGAATTTCTCTAGGTGAGAACCTCCGATTCCGTCTAAGAGTCAGTCAGCAGAACGGCGCCACTGACTCGTAACGAGAATTCACTGTAACCAAAAAGTGAAAGGAAAAATTGTAAAATAAAGTTCACACTGCTGGAACACTAGAACCTATGTGTTGTTTCTTTTCGGCCACCTCTCGTACGATTAAGAATCTGTGAGCAAAAGTTCTTACATTTCGAAGGAAGTTGAATAGCTGAATTTAGTCTGGGCTTTTACGATTTTCGATCAGCGTGGCGCCGGCGAGGCGGAATATTCCGTGCCGCGCACGAAAAACAACGGCGAACGGCCGATTGCCCCGTGCATCGAACCCATCGACGCACAGTAAACAGCCTGGCCCGTATCCTCGAGCCGAGGAGCGGTGCACCGAGCTCAGCCGCGAATCGAGAGACCCGGGTAGCATGTTCCATTCGGTTCAACAGCGGTTATTCCGGGGCCACTTCGCCGCAGAAAAGAGCACCGGTTCGAACGGCCGGCATGCCAGTCGAAGGAATGTACAGAGCAACGGCGCCCTCGCTTCGATTCAGAAAGATTTTACCGAGCTGCGAAACCCACGGGTCGCACATAGTCAGCGAAATTTCCACAGTTCCGCTAAAAATTTCATGTGTTTCTGATTTACGCCGATTGAATTTGTAGCTGTCACCGGCTGCGACAGTTAGGTGTGCTTTCAGGTTTGTTTTCTTCGTTAGCACTTCCGATTGTTGCGCAATAATTTGATTATTACGATAACGTTGCATCGTGGACACCAGCAAAATTATCACATTAGGTCGTCCCATAAGTTCGTGCTGATTATTCTTGTACCATTTACATTCTAAAAATAAAATATCTAATCACCCTTTTATTCCACAATCTCTTCTGACCTTTTTGGTAAAGACATCATACCGTCACTATAAAATTTCTGCGGTTTTTCATTAAAATACTTTTCAATGGTGAATAATATAAACATATCCACGGCACGAACTTATAGGACGACCTAATAGTTACAACTGGTATATTTCTGTAGTTTTGATCGAGCTTTTCTAAGCACGTGTAAATATCTTACCTTTAGATATACATATGCCACCAGGTAAATTATTAAATATGGATGAGCAGATGAAGATAATGGCTTAAAAAGACGCAGAACTTTCTAACAGAGAAACTGCCTTAAAACTAAACAAGCCCCATCATGTAGTCAATAATTTTGTTAGATCAGGTGATTTGTGTTGTGAAAGTCATTCGAAAGGCGGAAATAAGAAGCTGAATCGCAATCCAAGCATGAAATTAGATCGTATTTGTTCTTTGAAATTGAATTAAAGTTACGGAGAAATTCCACATGGAACTATCGTAATGTTGCGAACTGTATTTTGGACATGAAAATCAATTGTTCATGAAACACAAAATAATATTCGTATTGCCTAATTATCAGGCCATTTGGGCTCTCTAAGACCGGGTTTAATAATATTCAACGAGCAGACGCCATCGATTTGTGGCAATTAGACAAAAACGGAGATAAAAAGGTACTCCACTATATTGCTTATTTCGATAAGTAGTGTTCTACAACATGGAGATTAATGTATTGTTAGGCTGATAAGCAAGACCCCGTCGTAGTGTTCGTAAACCGTCGAGTAATATTCTATTCGATCCGCCCACTTTATCTGCACCATGACGAGGCACTAAAATACACTAGCGACCTTTTCTCTGTTAATCCTATTTCTTTTTGTCCTACATGGACTTGGATTCAACTTCCTACATCCTTGGCTACACTATTGTGTTCGTAGACTCTTGGCATTTTTGCGTCCTCTAATATCAATCACCCCCATATCTCTGTTATAAAATTTCGTCGTATACTCTGCACCTAAAGGGTCTATAATGTATACGGTAGCTATAATGCCTATCGGTCCATGGTGCTTACAATGTCTATACACATACTATCTATGCTATTTATAATGCCTATAGCGTCTCCAGCGTTCCTGAAGTCTATAACGCTTCTAGAACAGATAAAGTACCACTTGTCTATTCCTATGCTTCTCGTGCATCAGCAAGTAACATTTATGGATTTATAGATCAAGTACACTTACACGTGTCTTGCACAGTTTAAGATTTCTGGTCCACTATTTAGAGATAAATAACATTTGGACATTTTTTTTT
>CM052138.1:5160370-5214933 GCA_028454255.1 Halictus ligatus
GACGTATGACGCACACTCCATTAGCCTATTTTCAAGTTGTTACATTTAACATCCAAAGCGACGCCATGACATTCCCGGATGTGAGTTTTACTTAGAATGTGACTACATTATTTCAAATATTTCAACACCTTATCTAACCTATTTACCGAATCTACTGCACACTCTTGCCTTTTCTTTTGCAGCCTTTTCGGCCAATCCATAATATTTTTGCTCTGCTTTCCGCTCACCATCTCTTCTATACTAATACAGTGAATTCCCGATGTAAGTCCCTACAAGCCTCGCGTTTAACGGTCCCCGGGACTACCCACACTGTCCCGGGTTTTGGAGATATAGAGGCGAGAGTCATTAACATTTCCAGCGTGCACGGTGTATTTCAAATGCAACGTTCGGCGAACCACAGATTTCGTTTAAATGTCCCTCGCCAGAACCGCGCAAGGGACTTGTATCGGGAATTGACTGTACCTCTATCAGTTTCCTCACAACCCCTCATTAGACGTTCTAAATTGTCGCAAGGGACTTATAGCGTGAATTCAGTGTACTTGCAACTAGGATTTCTCACAGGAAGGGTAAGAGAGTCCTTAAAATGGGATGCGACCGGTTCATCTTTACAGTGCTTGGCATTCATGTTCCAGTCGATTTCCGGCACGGGTCTCGAGCACCGAGCACACGTTTCCCGCGAATTTTTTCGAAATAAAAGCGGAGTCAATTGGCGTATATGTGCCTTTGCCCGAGCGATTCTTCACTCCGGCAGTATCGCAGACGGTGGGGGACCATTGGAATGCAGCGTGCAAACGATCGCTTATGTTTCGAAGGGCGAAAGTAAGAAAAAGCACGCGTGCATCGATGGCTCGCACATGTTACAGATCCGTCGAACGTGCATGGGGAACATTCCGGGGATAGCGGCGGGTGACGGGAGATATAGGTGAAAAATAGCTGTGGTCTCTAATACAACCGCTTATGATTTATGGCTCGAACATGATGCCGTTTGTAATGGTGAAGCGATAAACCGAAAGCCCGCGTAACGGAACTTCTCGCGCAGAGGAACTATCAATTCATGGATAGTCGATCGTAATGGCAGGATCGTTCTGCTTGCTTTTGGAACAAGCTGCTACCCCCCTCCCCCTCCCATTCCCCACACCCCACCTCACACCCAGGTTTAATTGGAATTGAAATTTCTGTTCGTTTGCTTTACGAGTGGCTGCCGTTTCGATGCAGAAGAGCCATCTTCCTGATGCGATTTGCTGCGTTAACGGCACCTTATCGAGCACTCTAATCTCATAATAGTCCTCGTAGCTCGCAGCGCTCATAGTTTTAATCGCTGCAGTCGTTTACCCGCAGATCTGACTTTCAGACAACAATTTTTCACCGAATTTTCCGAAATATTTCTTCGAAACTCGTGCATCTTATGTTGTAATATATTCTTTTGACAACCAATTGTCATTTCAAGGGCGTTAACACATTATCGAGACCTCGAAGATTTCGAAGAAATAACCTTCGACCTTCAAACTGCTTGCACAATTTTTTTTCACATTGTTGCATCTTATAAAAATATCTAGGGAGTTGCCTTTAACACTGGATTTACGGAGCACTAAAAGTCACTATTTTGCATTACTTTACAAAAATAAGAAGAACGTGTCTATCCACATTTTTAGCCTTCCTTTAAATAATGCATACCCAAAAAGATAAATCTGTTGAATAATTCGTGATGGATATATCTTCACAATATTAACAATTGTAAATTACAAATATTAGATCCCGTCATTTTGACCCGCATAATACAGTGAATTCTCGATGTATGTCAAAAGTGGTAATGGGGATAATTCCGCGACGTACATCGTCCAGGTCTTGGCGACATATATAGAGAAACTACTGTACCTCGATGCGTTGAGCCTTATCCAAAATCGATTTGTTTATTGACCATGATGACTTTGCAACAACCCGAGATAAAAAAATGTCTACAAGTAGAAAATGTGACGGCAGTCAGAAAGTATTGCTAAGGAAAAGTTTCCTCTTCGAGTTTATGGACCACGGTGAAGCGTGAACGTATTGAAATATCCGTGCGGATGATGAAAAATTACGGGCAGCTTTTAACAAGCTTGATAAAAGTTGCGTCGCCATACAAAAGTTCATGCTAATTTTCACGTTAGAGTGCGATAGCTATCCCGAGTTCTGTAATAAACGAAATTTACGAAATAATTAGCTAGTACTTCAGAGATAACGACTATAACTGTAACTGCTATCAAGATTTACCCGAGAGATGTAGACCGATTATTACAAAGGTTAACAGCTATTTCTGACGTGCACGGTTCCCAATAAAAAAAGAAATATTGTTCTCATCGCCACGAGGCGTAATCAGAGATATGCAAAGCTTATATCTAATAAACGTTATATCTAATAAACGCGCTCGAGTGCGTCTTAAATATGACGTTTAAAATTCGAAACGCCCGTTATCTTAATGTACGTCGATGAGGATAAAAACTTGCTTTAAGTTTCATGCTCGTGGTCCGTTATAGTAATTGAATTCCGTAATTTCGACAAGCAGTAGTGAGTCTCCTAAACAGTGGAGGTGGGAACACAGGAGCCATTAAGGGGTTCAAGTGCTTCATGCGTCACGCTAACTTCGAAAAGGAATGGACATTTGTACAGTGACAACGGAAAAGTCATTAGAAAAAGTTATTTTAATTTGACACCCTGTGCAACGACGAATCATTTATTAACACCCGATCACTATTTATAATTTCCCCCAAACATCTTTAAGGGGGAAACCTTGTGTAAATGGCCAGTTTTTCAAGAATTGTTTTTGAAAAATTTAACGCGTACATTGATTTAAAATTTGAAGTATCATTTATTACATTACGATGTAAACAAAAATATTTTTTATAAATTTTAATCGTTAATATCAATGGTGCAATGGCGGCTTGAAAATGGCATCCTGGAAATGCACCGTGCAGCGTGCAGTGCACAAAAATGATCTGAAACGAAAAAATCAAAATCGTTAGTTTATGCAAATAGGCACAACACGACATTCTTCAGATATTGTTCGGATCCGGGGACCGGAGGCGTTCGGCAACCCTCGCGGGGGAGCCATTTTCGTCCGGGTAAATTAAGCCCGCGTGAGACTCATCGTCGCATAAAATCTCGTAGGTCCGCGACCGAAGACTCGCGGAACGACGTGTCGCCAGGACGAAACAGCAGTTGGTCGGCCGTTAAACGGGTTTCCATTCTGTCTCGATGTAATTTGAATGAATGGGACGTTCGTGCGAAGTGGCGGCGAGAAGAGACCGGCGATTAATCGACGAAAATTCATGTTAGGACAATGACTTTCTCGGCGGAGGGCCCGGTAGCCGGAATGGTCCTCGCAGACAGAGGGTGCCGCGTAGAGGGTGTCTGTGGGGTGGCTGTAATTCTCATCAGAAATGGCCCATTCTCCGCCAAGGTATTCCAAGTTCCTGGGGGGTGGGCCGTAAAGAGCGTACTTTCCCACGCCCGGCACTTATGTGCAATGAAGTTAGCGCCCGTTCCACATTTTTACCGTGCTACGTGACAACCAACGATATCCCCCACGGTGCGCGATGATGCGACGGAATGTTGGGTCTCGCGATGTCTGCCGGGTAAGTGCACGATCGACGAGCGCCAATTACTATAACGACTTCGCATCCCCGCGGATGCGGCGTCCACGGGGTATACCGTTTCCGCGGTATTTGCGAATGCCTAATGATGCCCGCTATCCGAGCCATTATCCGCGAAACTCGCGACGACATCCATTAATTTCCCGAATAAAGCGGGCCTTGTTTATTCGCGAGCCGGAAATCGCTGGCGATTTTTCTCCGGTTATTCTAGAAGACTTTTAATAAGATGCGTCCTTTGCTTATCAAGCTTTTAATCCGGCCATTATTCAAAGCAATTTGTACGTTATTTCTGCATTTACTGTATTTATTGGAACGCGGAAAGGATAACTGTGACCTCTGTGCCCTAATTGGATCGTTAACAGCCGTGTGAATAGCGGCTCGCGCGTGAACTCCTCCCTCGCTTTCTGGTGATTTCTCTTGTAGAACGTTGGAGAGTTTTATTGTGCTTACGTGTGGAACACACTTTGTTTTGTATTCAATAATTTGCTAAAAACTCAATAGCGTAAATAGAAGGGTCAGTTTCATATGCATGTAGAAGGGTTAAAGGGTTAGGTTTAAAGAGTTAATATGCGATGGATAATTATGCGATCGCATAATCCACTGTTCTTTTTCCCAATGACAGCCATTCCATATTATCAAGACCACGTTCCTTATCACCTTATTTCTTGCATCCATTGGGAGATTTATTGTAGTGGGAAGTAAATAAAAATGCTACTATGCTATTTTTGTTAGTACACACGTCTTTTGAATTCTTCAAATTTACGAAGATGGCAATCTTTTGTGTTGGTATTAATGATTTCATCGAAACAGATTTTATACTTTGCCATAACTTTGGATAAAAACTATATTATAAAGATATTTTACGGTTGATGTATAAATGTATAAATGATGTATAAATTTCTTTAATATGATATTAAATAATCTCTTTATTATACAATGAATGTTATTATGCGTGCATCGCATAAAACGCAATTGCCTAGTCATAGTTCCATCAAACTTTTATGAGACGCGTACAGTTCAATTAAACTTTTACAAAGTAAAAACTGTGCTTCGTGTCTGACAGAAGATCAAACGAGCGAAATTCAAATGCGAATCAAAAAATACGGGAGTAAACATCGATAAGATTGGTTCGACAAATCTTAAAAATTAAAAATTTCACAAAAAATAGTCGGATCAAACGCTGAATAATTCTTTAAATAAGAATTTGTAATTTCGCAAAAAATCACTAGTGTCGATGTTTTGTAAGGATCAGTGTCTGCACAAGTGACGTTTCGGCCTCCAAGTTTGCACACATATCGAGACCTCACTGTACGTATAGCAATCGCTAATAGCTCCTTTCCGATCCTCGATATCGACGTGGTTTCAGAATCTTTCGTTGACTTCCGTCCGCGGCATTTTCGAATGAAAGTTCCAACTAGGATTTATTCAGCAATTCGAACGTACGCTAAGCTCGACCGGTGTAATGTATGCTAAATAAATTTACCGTTCGGGTCACTTCCCCTAAGAGCTCCTCATTAGAATACCTCTACACGGAGAGCCACTGCACAAATAATGTAGCGGAATTTGCATTCTAATGATCACGGACGGCCAATATTTTAAATGGAACGGAGCCGCGCGTCGGTGGCGTGTCCCAATTTTTCGTGACGCAACCCGGACCAAATTCAAATTGTCAACTTCTTCGCCAAGTTTCAATTACAGATTCCTAAATCACACTATGATATGCACAAATCTTGCTATAAGCCACTTGAAAATGGAGTAGGACCTTCAAAATCTATAGTCTCCATTAGCCCAGCACACTTTGCATGAGGAATATGGACCAGTATTTATTACACAAATCAATGCAGCAATAATTTACTCCTCTGCAAGTAAATCTACACTCAAAACACTAGAACCGATTAATAACACTGCATTGAGCTATGCGATGGGAGCATATCATATAAGCCCAACCATCAAAATTCTACTCGAAGCCACAGACAACTACTAATACTAAATTTTGCAGCAGCAAGAGCGGCAACTAGTACCAATCCAGTCTTCTCAAAGATCTTTTGTAACCACAATTCAAAATCCTTTGCTTCTCACCCTCAAGCACATAAAGCTATTTATTACACACTAAACCAAATTCTAAAAGAATTAAACTTTTCCTTCCCCAAAATATACCTAAAAAAGCTCCACACTTTCCCCCCTTGGGTCAAAATGAAGTTTGAAACTAATATGAGCTTGGAACAATACTCCAAAGAATTGACAGATCCTACGGTATTTCAATCACTGCATACAGAGATTCTAAATAGTGACCCATCAGCAATTAATATATACACGGATGGCTCTAAAACAAAAAATGGTACAGGATGTTCCGTAGTAAACCCGACTGTAACAAATTTTTGTCGACTAAATAACATCTGCTCAGTTTTTGGTAGCGAGACCCTAGCTCTATCTAAAGCACTAGAAGTAATAAAAAAGTCCACTGGGAATAGATTCACAAATTTTACAGACTCAAAGAGTGCTACTATGGCTATTGAAGATTTGGATACAACTGATGAATGTATACAGGAAACCGGCAAATCTATTACTCTTTGCTGGATTCCATCGCATATGGGTATACAAGGTAATTAAAACGCTGATAGAGTAGCCAAATTAGCAGCATGCAATACAAAAATGAAACAAATCACCCATTATACCAGACTAAAAGATCTCAAAAGCCACCTAAATAAAATTTTTAGGAAACAGGTATTTGACAAAATTAAAAGGGACTATATACAAAATATCATAATGGAGGAGTGGATGTTGAATGGCATAAATTTCCAAGTCCAGTAGATCGTCCAACTCGAACTCCAATTTCTAGAATCAGAATTGGGCACTCAGAAATAACACATTCATTTTTGTTAAATAAGAAATAAAACACGATCTGCGATATATGTAAAGTACCAGTTAGCATAAATCATCTAATAATAGAATGCAAAAAATATGAGAACGAAAGGAAAAATGCTAAGTTGCCTAGATCCTTACCTATTCTGTTAAGTTCTAAGGAAAATATCTCCGGTCTTGCTAAGTATATCAAGGATACAAATATGTATAATATATTGTAAGAAAATGTACCGTGTTGCTAATGACCTTTGATGTTGAAGCAACATTAAACAAATAAATGAAAAAAAAATCAATGCAGACTGAATCACAGTAATTAAAAATGTCCGTTTTATTATTCGAACACTCACACTTCTTTGTTCAGTTCGGACGAGCGAGGTCAAGCTGAAAAATGCTCGAGAATGATCGCATTTCTTCCAAATTATTCTGTCCTGACCACTGTGCACGCTTTGAAATTGTGAGCGAGTCACTGACTGGTGACCCAGGCCCGGCCCGCCCGCCGATTGTAATTGCTAATCAGCAACCGGAACGCGCCTAAGGATTGGATTTCCACCAACGTAGTATATTAGCTGGTCGATCTTTTCCCCGGTCGCTCGGCTTGTTCCGATTCAACGGGGGCTGGATGGGGGCAAGTTGATCAAATTAGAATCTCGATGTTGACGCGTTCGAGCTCTCCAGTGATCGGAGACCGTGGGCGGATGGGTCCGTGGCTTTAGCGGATTTTCTTCGACTTTTTGTTGATTTTATTGGCCCCGGCGAAGCGTGACAAGATTAACTCCTGAACGACGCTGCTCCGAATCCGTTCGGACCTGAGTCCGCTGATTTATGTCACACGTAGATTCGTAGACACGTAGAGGCTTTGTCCGCCGCCATATTTTGTAAAATGTATTCCGGGACGCTTCGCGGGAAAATTAATATTTATTCCGGCATGGAACCTCGTCCGTCCCGGTGAAAATGTTACTGGCGTTTTATGCTCTTTCTGCCCCCTGGCCTAAATTAATAATTCTTTTTCAAGTTCTCCGGTCACTCGTTGCGAAATTCCGAGCTTTCTCGATCCTAGATCCTGCGCCGGAGATTGAGGTAATATATATAGTGGATCCATAATCAAAAATTAATCATGCCTTGATACTGGAAACTTTGAAGTAGCAACGAAAGGTACCGAAAATGCTACTAGAAAAATGGAGAAAAATCGCTTATGAAGTCTTTAAGTATTATTATAATTAACCATCAGAAGCAAATATCCAATGTTCATAAAATAAAACATACAAGCGCATGACTACTCCTCAAAGATCACTAATTGGTGATTTATTCACGCTGCACTAACTTCCAGCATACTGTAGAGCGTCAATTATCCGTACCAGGGAATGAGGTACCTCGAGAAGACAGTCTGAAGACAGTTTTGGTTCAACAAAAATTAGCGATAACTTTACCAAATAAATTTTGGTCCGGGATGGCACGTGTTCCCCGGGATGACTCTAACCTTGCTGGGGCTGCTAATCGTGCGGGAAGCCGTGCCGAAACAACCGAAAGCTGGATCCTCCTGGAAACCGCAGCACTTTCTTCCGCTGCTTCAGAACTTTTCCCTCTTCCTGGAAGATAAACTGGCGATTCGTGCGGCAACATTCTCCGTGGCCTCGGCGAAAGATGTGTTTCTAGGTGTACACGGGAGAGTAGGTGTGCGAGGCACAGTGACTCGCGGGTTCTGTGACGCAAGTTCCATCGAGCCTGTAAATATCTTGTTAGGGCAATGGGCGATGAGGCTTTGTGAAAGTAAATACGCCGGTTTGCCATAAATGTAATGGGGGCTGGCTCGGCGTTCCTTTGACGTAGAAGGCCCTCGAAGCAAATTGCGACGTCGAAAGTTCGCCAGCATGTCCACAGCGTCCGGGACGGTGCGAGGGGTGCGATGAGTGGGGTGGTTCGGGGGTAGGGATGGGGGTGGGGGTAGGCGGCCGAGTTGCTCGCAAGTGGTAACACCGAGTGTGGTCACGGCATTGCGGAACATTCGAGTGGAAACTGAACTTGATTCGATCGTGAAACGTGAAACAGTGGCCCGCATGCTCGACAGTTGCGGTGGCGACGGGGGATCAGAGTCGATACCCGTCTTGTCGATACCATATTACCACATTTTCAAACGTTCGAGGACGCGTAATCCCAATTTACGGCAATGGTCCGCGACGCGGCCCTACGAAAGGTCATCTCGCCGTTTAAGAGATCGAGAACGACGATCGAGCGGCCGTTGTACCGTTGATTGCCCGCCGAATGAATGTTCCAATTGTCCGACGCCGATCGTGCCGCTGCGCGTGTCTCTGCGAAATACGAATTTTCATTTGGTAGCGTTGGCAACGGCTTGATATGTGCGCGTTCTGATTATACATAATTGTATAAAATCCCCCCGTTTACACACCAGTTTCGTTTCTCTTTCTTTTTTTAAGTAGAAAATCTCGTATGAGATTTATTTCAACGTGATAAAGAATATAAAGATTACAAACGAGAGGAAGGTGCATAAACATTATAATGAAAACATGAATATTAAGGACAGTATACACCTCGTTTCTCATTCCTCGCTGGTTCCTCGATGTTTTTTCAACCCTTAACCCCTTGCACTATTTATTTTGTGATTATAATGATTAGAAATTCTTCATCGTTCAGAATTTCTTAGAAAATAAAAGATAGTTTATATTTATTGTATGCCTTTGTTTTCTCCAAAATATATCAACTAAAACAAAATAGAATTTTAAAATCTTCACCGCGAGTATAACTCGATATTATAGGGCAAGGGGTTAATAATAATATTTAATAGAGAAGTCCCTTGGTATAATATAATTAGCATGAGTCGCAAGATTCAGTTAGTTAAACAAATTGTTAAAACATAAATTAAAGTCTTCGAAGGACGCGGAAAATAGAACTATTTGTCTGTAAATGTTATTCGCAATACGACAACTTAGTGTTTGTTTAACTGTGCTAACAATAATGGTAGCAAACAAACCATTAACAAACATTATATTAATCGATAAAACAAACAAGACCATATATTTCATGGACGTGTATACACCGATCAAGCGACCACAATATTATAACCAATTATTTAAATACACATCGCCGGTCCAGGAAATTAAAAGACCCTAGAAACAAGATAATTACAAAAACACAACTTTGTGGCAATGAAGGGAACGATGGTGTAATATCGAAAAGTTTTTATTGTATATTTAAAGCAAATTTTTTGGTCGATTTTCTGTAAATAAAAGTCAAAGCATTTTCATTATTATTGTCTGTTTTTTGAAAGAAGTCATCTGAATCCAAGTGACTGTAGTATTTATAAAAACATCTATTAGACTGTGAGTGTTTCATCCGAAACTATCATCCAAAGTGATTGGCGTACACGGTAGGATCATCAGACAGAGGATAATCGGACATGTTGAATTATTGGAATATACATGGTGTCGTACCTAACTCGAGCATCTAAAATTTTCTCTCAAACCTGCTACTAAACCTGAATTTCTTTAACCTACTGATTAGAGTCACCGAAAGGTGATGAATTTGTATCAGTGTTTACAATTTATTGTAAGCGTATTTGCAATCATTAGTCAAGGTTCAAGAACATTTTTTGAAACCCTAGAGGGATCATGTCATCGTTGTTTCACTATTTACATCAAGTGTCCTACTTTTATGAATTTCTCGTACTAAAGGTTACGTGAAGGTCATAATACTACAGGTCGTTGGATCCGTCTTGACCTCGGCTATCATATAGCGATAATAACAATATATCATTTCATCTAAAAAACCTTCTTGGACCTTGAAATCTCAAAAAATATAACCTTGAACAAATTGTTTTGCCGATCATAACATTTACCTCTCTGAACTAACTAATGTTTTCCTCTAAAATTTCTTCCTATCATAAAAAAATACAAATGAGATATTTTAGATGCTCGAGTTAGGTGGGACACCCTGTATATCGGATTATAGGAATTCTACCCGAACCAAAGAAGTGTAAATTCGTTTCCAGGTCTAGTCCTACGGAAAGACCATACTTCAAATCATCAAAGAAAGAATTACCTCCATAAACTAGAAAAGATAATTAGAAAATTGAAAATTGACCGCCGCTGGCTTCGTTGAACCCAAAATCCGAGCGGATCAACAACGAGGTGGTCCCTAATTTCGATGTGAATTTCGGTAAGGCGTATCAGGGTTGTCCACAAGCATCAGGCCGGGAATCCTGAAAGGTTTTCGGCTGCCGTAATCATCATTACCTCGGCGAAGTAACAATCGCAGCGTGCTTAATGCAGAGGGTAATCTTCGCCGGATGCTCGTAATTAGTGGGATCCAAACAGTGATATACCTATTAGGCGGGCAGCCCGCCTCGGGTCAAAGTAGATTTGCGTTCGATGGAGATTGTCCTTGGCGGGAGCAGCGTCAACGCTTTTGCCGAGTCCCTCTGCCAACTATCACATTGATAATCCGGTAATACCGAAGGAATAATTGAGTGATACCAGTGCATACAAGGCCGCACCGTGGAACTTCCTCGTATCCATGGCTTGTCGGCTCTGGTTTCGACGTGCACCGAACGCTACTGGCAAGCTATGACGGTGTTCCGCGGCGGTTCGGAAGCCGCAGGCTTGATAGAATAACTAAGCATTGACTTTCAACGACAAACAGTTGCTCGGAAGTCAATTATTAGCCAACGGCGAGGTAATGCGAGCCGGAGCCCCCCTCCCTCCGCCCTCCGGGTTCCCGTTCTCGGTGTTCGTGTTACGCGCGACGAGTTCCTGCGCAAGTTTTCCCGCTTTCTCTCTCCCCCACTCCCTCTCTCCCTCTCTCTCTCTCTCTCTCTCTCTCTCTCTCTCTCTCTTTTCCTCTTTCCCTCCAACACTCGACCACCTTCTGAAATTTTAAAAACCACGAAATTGTAGTCGGCACACCTGCATGCATCCCCGGCGGCCGCTATCGCGATGTCCCTGTCCCGTGGTAATCGTACTCGTTACACGATAATACCACGCACGCCTCGTTCCGTTTTGTTCCCGTCCGCTGTACATTTTCATTACTCCCACCATCCCGCCGGTGGGATAAGGTAATCGAAACGACCGTGTAATTAGATGTACTCTTAGCAGATTAAATTCAATCGCGATTCACGATCGCGGAGACGACCCCCGCGGTCGCTTGGCAGCGCGCGCGCGCTCCCGCTGCTGCCCCTCTCCTTCTCCTTTTTCTGCACGACGGTGTATAGATTAAAACCGGCTGCTCGTTAGCGGAATTTTCAATTAGCGTAATTCGCGGCGTCGCGAGCGTTTCGCGGAATCTATGCCGAGCCGACCACGGCTGAAATTTTATCGGTCCGGTCGCCGATCCTACGTCTTGTAATTATTTCGGCTACGGGGGTGAGAGAGGAGGATGGGCCACTCCGGTTCTTGGAACGTTAGGCCAAATGTTTGGAAGCTACGTATCCCTGACTGGCTGATTACACAGAATTGGATCGGTGCTCTATAGATACGCTATTAACGCATAATTGTAGCATAATCATCTTGGAAACAATGCGAACTCCGTGGAACCAATAATATTCGCATCTACGGGCACACGCGATCGAAACTGTTACGTAATTGATTGCAGAAACTTACACGACCAGTAACTAGTTGCTCCGAACCGTATTAATTATATAAGTCCTTCGACGTTATTTGTTAAATCGCGCCAGGGAAACTCTACTAGTCCACCACAATAGTCTGCGGAAGCAAACTTGCCGGTCCCCGCAATATAGTCCGAGTCGAATGTGTGTACATCCAACCCCCTCCCCCGCACCCGCCGCCACTCTCTTGCAATAAACATCAGGGACGAACATTGCGCACTGCAATCGGGGTGTCTCTCGCATTTTCAGGCACACTGGAACATGTGGGCATAACTTCACCGGCAGATCCAGCGCGCTAAAATAAAAGTCAAAGTTAGTATAAATGCTTTTCCTATCCGATTTTGTTTCTGAACTACAGTTAAAATCATTGTTAAAAGATGAACAACCTATACGTCTCTTTAAACTCACTCTTAAAAAGGAACGTCTCATGTCTGAAGGAACTGTTAAAAACTGAACAGCTCATATATATGTTTAATGTCACTGCTGAGAAGGTTTTATTACATTTTTGTTTAATGCCACTGTTGAAATTTGAACATCCTTTTTATCCGTCACTATTAAAACTGTAACGTATATTTCATGTCTGTTTAAAATCACTCTCAGAAATAGAACATCCTGCATACCTTTTTACAGGCACGGTTAAAAATTGATACATCGCACGTGTGTGCTTGAAATCGTTATTAAACATTCACCATCTTTTATGTCTGCTTGAAGCTGCTATTTAAAAATTGAACATCCTTTTTGTTTACATTAAAGTCGCCGTTGAAAATTGTGCATCCTGTACAATCCATGAAAAATATATGAAAATCCTACATGTTTTCTAAATTTACAGTTGCAAATCGATGATCTGATATGCAACGCAGAAATCTTTACGTAGGATTTGGAAAATCCGACGGTAGAATTTTTAAAAGTATAAACCAATTATGTTTACACTCCTCGGCGTCCAAGGCCTCTCGAGCTTCGTGGCCCCTCACGGAATACACCTCGCGGTGGTGGGGAAAATTCTGCTACATTTATCGTCCAGGTCTTGGCGACATATATAGGGAAATCGGTGTAATGCGCAACGGCGAAGTCTTTACGGTAGCGTTTCGCGTTTAGAATCGTGGTTCGTTGCAGCGACAGGTTCGCAGACCGCGAGAGCAAACACGCGGGGTGACGTACATTCGAGTGGCGATTTTCGATCGGCGCGGCGATGTGTGTCCAGCAGGGATCAGCGGTCGCATGGTCGCGTCATTTCGTTGTACTTGCTGTATCCGCCTTTGAATCCGGCCGATGATGGGCCCAATTGAATCGGCCGCAGCTCTCTGCCATCGTAATCCAGCTTTATTGGCGAGCTGCGACAAAGCGAGGCTTGGCTTCGGCGCTCTCCTTAATCCTTGGAGGGGCGGGGGGATAGAGGAGAGGCGACGACGACGTGAATGGCGTAAAAACTTGAACAGTTCCGACGTCACAGGACCGACAACGTGGTCCGTTCGATCCGCGAGGTGTGGGGCTCTCGGCCATTCACCAGTCGCTTTTATCGCTGAAAGCACCCCCGAAGAAGAAAAGCGACGACCCGATCAACCCCCAAACCCTTCGCCGTCGACACAGCCCGCGCCATTGGAAAACGGACAGTTTCCCACCAAAAGCGACGGAGAGCATCGAGCTCCTAAGTACTCGGACACATTTTCGAAGTTAACCATCGGGAAATTTTTCGAGTACACCCCTCCGCCACCCTCCAGCACACTTATTATCGAATTCCCTCGCAACGAGGCGTATCGACGCTCTACCGTCTACACTCCGACGCCTCACGAACGGTCCCTCATCGGCCATTGCAACGCGTTTTCATTTCCGAGCGTGTGATAACGGAGAATTGATTAGCTTTCAAAGTCCGCTATTCTTTGGCTACTCGTTCGCGGCCGCGGCACGCTCCGTGCGTGTTTGTTCTTGCTAGTCGTTTTGATAGGCCGGGTGTAAGTTGTAGCACAACGCGGAACGCAAATGCGCACAATGACGCTTCGTTTTCGCGGCACTTTTCATCGCCGCTGCCGCGCCGCTTTCTTCTCGTATGTTGAGTCCCGGCTGGTGGACGAACATTGGCCCATCCTGTTACCATTGTCGGAGAATATATTAGGGGCATCCATAAGTAATCAATTATTTTGAAATCAAAAATAAACTTTATAGTAAATTCAAGTTTTATTTCTTAACCTATTATATAATCTCCATCATTATCAAGGACTCCTTGCCATCTTTCCTGCAAATTTTCAATCCCCCTCTTATATAAATCCAGATTTCGTGAAGCAAAATATGACTCAAGATGCCTTCTTCCATCTTCTACAGAAATGAATGTTGTATTACTTAAATAAAGTTCCGGAGATCTGAAAAGATCATAGTCAGAGGGAGCAATATCCGGTGAGTACGGGGGTGAGTTTATCTTGAGTGAGTTTCGCTCTATGGGGCCGGATATTGTCAATTTACAATATTACACCTTTTCCGTGGACTAAAGATGCCCTCTTTCTCAATAGTCCTGAATACAGTCGTTGTAATTGCTGACAATACAACTCAGCAGTAACTGTTTCTACAGGTTTCAACAACTCAAAGTGAATTATACCACAACAGTTCCACCAAATCCACAGTAACACCTTTCTAAGTAATAAGTTAGGTTGAGGGGTTGATATTGCAGTTTGATTTGCAGAAAGCCATTGCTTGGGACTCTTTATGTTATCATAAAGATTTCATTTTTTATTTCCGGTAATGATTCTGCTAAGAAATGGATCTCTACGTAATCTGGATAGCAATGAAGTGTAAATTGATCGACGAATATTCTTGTTGGTCTCAGATAATTGATGCAGTACACATATTCCTTCCCTATGCCCCTTTCCCATTTCGTGTAGGTGCCTTTGTATAGTTGACCATGTGGTTTACAGTGGCACCCTGTTTTCACCTTCATCAGTTGTTAAGGTCCCCGAGAATGCAAGAAGCTGTTACTCCGATTGAGTTACAAAGATTTGCAAGACACTCGTTGACCTTCAATACATCTCTATAAACATCGCAAATTTTCTTTGTTGTTACCGTTGCATTAAAGCCCGTATTCTCGATAATTCTTGTATACTTAATTTTTGGATCAGCTTCCACTAGAGATTTTAGGATGTCATTATACAATTCCACTGGTCGTCCACTTCGAGGCCTGTCAGAGTGATCATAATCACCAGCACTAAACCTTCTGAACCAACATTGACACTTGTTGACCTTCAATACATCTCCATAAACGTCGAAAATTTTCTTTGTTGTTACCGTTGCATTAAATCGCGCATGAAAATGAAGAAGTATGCAATGACGAATATGATCCTCGGAAGGTACTGGTTGCAGGTACATAACATCCGACTGATTTTACTTCCTTGTAATCGTCGTGTTGCACCTTTAAGTCTAGCTTCATTTGCACCCACGTCTTGCTCGGTTATCTCTCAACTTTGCACATTGGAGTATATTAAATCCTTTTTAAACAGTAAATTCATTATAACGTGGATTTCTTTGTGTCCACAAAAAGAGCCGGGTTACAAAGGGCTAATGAACTGGATGCGCAGCTTGCCACGAAAATCGGAATTATTTAAACAACCCTCCGGTGCAACTTGGCTTCAAACGCGGCGCGTGGCAGTTGGCGATAAAATTTCGGACGTTAAAAATGAGAATTCGTTTATACGAGGCGAACGTCGAAAACGGGAATTAATAAAGCGTTTGAAAGGGCGGCGCAGCTGCGCGCGTGTGTGGGTGCGAGCGAAATTATTTTAAACAGCCGTCGGTGGGGGAACACTTTCCCGAGGAGGTATTCGGTTGCGTCCCGGTGGCAGTGATAATTTTCTATTCTCCAGGTAATAGGGCACCAAACGATCAGCACTTTCAACCGGGCTGGTAAGCTCCTTTTCTCCTCCGTGCTCCCTAATCCTTCACCCTCTTTCTGTTCGCGCTCCATTCAACCTCCACGAAAATTCTTTCAGCGGAAGCCGACGCTTCCCCTTTATCTCTTTCGACGATGTGCTCGACGTTTAAATACTTGGAGCATAGTTCATTCCGTATGGCGGCGCGGCTGCGGGGTTGTGCGGGGTAGGCGGCTGACCTCGAAGCGTGACTCTTTATCTGCCTCTTGTCTCTCCCCTAATGCTTCCACCGTGATTTTTAACGGTGATACGAGACGTACGCTTCTTCTCGACGGTGAGACCATCGGCGAGCATTAAAGACCAGGACTGTACTTTAATGTGGTATCGTTTGCAACATGTAATATACACACTTCAAGAAAACATGGATACGCGAAAGCAATAGAAGACTGTATATTCAAACAACGACCACTCAACCAAGCGTCCACACAATGATTTCTCTATATATGACACACGCGCACACACGCCTAGCAGCGAACGAGAAAGAGGTGCGATTTTTTTCAAGTTCGTCACCTGTTACGATCGGCCGGTCAGTTTCAGATTCAAATGGCGGGTCGTAGTAAACACCTTCGCCGGGGAATAAAGTTCGTTTCCGGACGCTGGTTTACAACCGAGCCCTTTCCCCCATTTTGATGAATGTTGCACGCGCGCGCCTAGCTCCTGCCATAAAGTCGCAGGGAACACCCAGTAGACCGTCGTCCCGTTAACCGGTCGGTGTAAAATTACGACGCCGTCGCGTGTGACGACTCCTGTGCGCCATTCCCCGAGTACACACGTTCCTTCTCGAGTACACGCGTCGTCGAGGGATCCGAAAGCGAGAGGGCGAGAGAGACAGGGGGGGAGGGAGCTGGAGAGAACAGTAGGGGTGACAAACGAAAGCTTTTACGATCATTTTCCGAGGGAGCGCCGGGAACGACGGCGACCGCCGCGAATTTTATTTACAGATTCGCCGATGTACGGGCCGATCAAATTGATCAAATCAATAAAATGAGGAGCACTTGGCGAACGAGTCGACAACCTGTTCCCGGGCGAAACCGTCGCGCCGCACGGTGGTCCACGAGACGTTGTTTCAGTAACTCTATTTAATTGGCCGGCAGAAATGAAATAGACGGAATCAGTTTAAAAGGAAATGGCTTACGATACTTTCAATTGACAAAATAATCCGAATGTTGATAATCAAGTTACACGAGCCGATTTGAATAAAACTTTTGCGAGAGACAGTTCTCAGAAAAATATTCGACACACGTTCTTTTTCATCGTTCGTCGTCGACGTTGAAGGGGTGAAAACAGCCCTCAATGTTCGGGGACGAAAATATATTTTATTGAATATCTTTCTGTCATGCCTGTGTAACAGTGTTGCAGCTACTCAACGTCTCGTTTTATTAAACCTAAAGTATTCATTCCTGATTACTGGACTGCGAATTTTTATGCATTTATGACTTATGGAAATTTTCAAGAAATGCTATAATATAAAATTCGAGAGAATTTAGTACGATTTTTATTTGTTTTGGACCTACAACGGCTGCTTCTACTAAAAGTAGGATTTCATTTGATTCCTCTTTCTCAAAATTTGTCTATAAAAATTGGAAATTGCGTAAACATCAGCAGTCTACTGATTACTCAACATTATTTCAAGTGTGTAGATTAACTGAAGAGCACGGCAGGATTAAAAAAGAGCATAATTTTAATAACAATGTGAATAATTATTTATGTGAATAATTGGGGAAGAAAAAATCAGAAATAATTTTCATTGAACCACGACTGCCAACGTTGGTAATGAACAGTTTTTTAGACATTTTTCAGTTTTATGTATTTATGGCGAGCAGGTGAAACACATCGAAAGAATCGTAGAGACATCAAAAGAATTCGGACTACATTACTGTTGACGCGTTGAAATTTATGAAGAAAAGATGTAATTTTCTACCGATCTCCCCACTCTAGCAATCCACATGGACAATTTCTAATTCTTCGAAACTTTCGAAAAAGTTGTATCGATTTCGAACCACTAAATTCCGATGTGGGACTGCGCGTCGTATCGCAAACCGCGGTTCGGTTAATCATCGATTTCGGAGACGTAATTAACGTCCTCGGGAGGTTTATTGGGCAGTCTCGTCCGCGAGAAATTACGGGACCAGATAATATTGGAAATATGAAGCCTTCCCCGACGTTCCGTCGCGATAAGTGTCGCGGTTTTCGTTTTCGCCGTCAGAAATGGCAATTAATTACCCGTAGCGGAGTAATGCCATCACGCACATCGCCATTTTTCCACGTGGTATTCTCTCTCTCTCTCTCTCTCTCTCTCTCTCTCTCTCTCTCTCTCTCTCTCTCTCCTTTCGTCCTGGCCCCGCCGCGCCGCTGCCACCGCCGGTCCCAGACGTTTCATTACCGGCGACTTCTAATTATCCGGAACAGACGCTCGGCGAATCTCTTTGACCGCGTAATGAAATCCTCCTGACGGCACGTGACGTCACGCTAGTCGGTGCATGTGCAACGTGCAGTATCGGTATGGTTCTCTATCGGACTCTTTCAATTAGAAATGCCGCGCACGGCAATTAGAATTCCGGAATCGGGAGCCCGGACGGCGAACCGTTCTCAGGGTTTAATTAGTCGGATGATAACCGGTAATGTGTAAATTTGACGTAAGTTCACCGAGTCACGGTAAGTACAATCAAAACTTTCTTCGACCGATCGATGCCGGAGATCCTTTGTTCCAGCTGCAATTGTTCGCGGTGATTCCTGGAGCAGTCGAAGCTGCCGTCGGTCTTCAATTAGCCTTCCGATACTTCCCTTTTCCTCTTAAAAGGTACCGCTGGAAAGTTACAGCATGTTCAAAATATGATCCTCTGACAACTTAATTTCAATTTAACGAATTGCGCTTATTTAGAGATAAATAGTTAGCTTATTTTTATGAGCACCGGTTTCAGTAACTCGTTCCGGTAATGTCTTGCGCCGATTTTACACTAAATCGGAGGTCTAATCTATTTTTTATTTTGTTTATTTTACTTTCTTTATTTTCTCTTCTATTCCTGGGGCAACAACGCCCAAAAAATTCGGTTTATCCTACAAATAACAGAACGCGGATATTGTACAAAAAAAAAGAAGAATTGCAAGAGTTCAGAATAAAAATTCTTCGTATTAATTGTGAGAAACAGGAGTTATATGGAAGTATATTTCTTCTTGTAACATGTTGACTGCAATGTCACCCAGATGTGGGAATTATTTGTCCAGGTTTTACAATGAATTTTTACGTTAATATATTCATTGCACCAAATTTGATTAAGAACTGTAAAATGCAAGAAAGTTGGAGCAGTACTCAATATAATTTAATTTTTTTCAATTTTTAGTCCATTAATTAACTTTCTTTGATTTTATGGAATTTTTAAGGTTTCCAGTTTGGCAGTCAAATTGTTAATAGTTTTGGTAAATTGAAGATCATCTATCACCGTTATCAAACTCCCCACTGTTCTGTATTCCTTTTGCCCACTTCTGCCACAAGCGCATAAAATCGTACGGTATTAATAAATTCAAAGGATCTGATTGCGATTATGATGATGCACAATTGCAACGCTGCGCGGTCCAAAGATAATGCATAACTCCAGCTGAATAATTATTCCGTACGTAGAGCCGGCGGTGTAGTTCATTAAATAAGTTTATTGATTGGATAGTGTTCATCCGCACGAAATCAAAGGCCCTCCTCCAATGTATTATGGGAAAGTAACGGACTATGATTTGCTTGCACGGATACACGGATATATACAATAATATATACGGCAACCAAGTGCATTATTACAAGTTCGTAAATACGTGCTCGTTGATAATGCGACCGAGTTTACAATGCAACGCGTTTCAATTCACACAATGCCGGGATAATGCGAAAATAACGGGTTCTTTGTCAGCGGCTCAGGTATCAACATTCTGCGCTCGCGGCACGACAATGCATTGATAATTTTAAACCCCTGAATCATTCGCGTTGAATGAACCTAACCAAATTCTCCCAACTAATGACCAATATCGGCCGACTGACGATTTTTCACGAAAAGTTCAATCTGTATGATATCGGATATTTGACTCTCGTATTGCGTTTGGATCAATATTACGGTTTAATTAAGGGGCCATTCAGTATTCCGTTCTGTGTGCCTCGCGAGCTTTCGTAGAAATTTTATAGGGTCATACAATTGTTTCACCGTAGTGGAAAACTCATTTTCTCGATTGCAGGTATATGTACATGGTGTACGAAAGCTTCAATTTTTATTTCTTTGAGTAAATTACTTTTTGATTTCCTGGGATATTTCTAATTGTCCATGGGAAGATCATTTCAAGGTGAAGATCATTACAAAATGGGCAGAGTTGACTCAATCTAGGATTTTAAAAATGGAAATGGAATTAAAAAGGATTTTGAGGTCAACATTTTTTACAAATATTTTATTTATTCCATCGTGGAGGACTTTAACATGCTGCTCAATCCTAATTATACTTTTCAAAAACTCGACATTGAAAATTCGACGGTTACACGTCTGATCATGACCAGTCAATTCTACTTGTTGTGAATGCTAGGACACACTAATAAACTCGTATTTTCCATACACAAAGCCGGAAAAAATGTTCGTATTTTCCACTTATTATTACAAATGGAACTACCTCGAACCTGCTGTAACAAATCTAATCCTGTTGCAACATTTTTCCTACAAACGTAAAGTTGTTTTTTCATAAAATTGTGTAATGTACTGCGGTTTTCGGAAGGTCGCAATGACTAAACCGGATAAAATTAAGAAAAAAAAAACGGCACGGTTTAACGCGGTGCCGGAATTCCGATTATCCGTTCTCTGCGCGGCGAGGTCAATAAACTCGACAACGATCGCGCGAATTTTCGTTACGCGCCACTGAAAAACACTCGGACCGTGGACGATCGCGTTCTCGGGGGTCCGGTAATGGCGCCATTCGCCGTATGTAATTCACCATAAAGCGAGGAGTAACTCTCGGGCCGCCTTAAGCGTCCGTCGTATTTTCAACAATATAAAGAACGAGCCGGGGCTCGTATGGAAGTTCCGCGGCCGGAGGAGCACTACGTCCAAGGGAGCCGTAATGCGTTGGAAATAATTTCGTAGCCGCGGAAGACACCGGCGAGATTTTCGAGTGCGAAACTGACCCGCGGATGGTCGCGGCAGACGAGAAATAAAAACGCGACGACGAAAGTTCCCAAATACTTTTTAACTGAATTCTTGCTATTAGCTGTCGTTCGAGGTGTTCATTGAATATGTTCCAACGAGTCTTTCAAAATATTCCTGTAAATCTTGTGACCTACCAGGCTCGCGAAAGTATGCGGACGCCTTCTAAAACAGTATAACTTTTATAATTGAATCAAACGACCCGAATTTTGTTTTATCAATTAGAAGAATTGGGTTTCCAAATGATGTGCAGAACAGATTTTGAAAACATTGCAATCGGTAAGAATTACATGAGAAAATAAAAATGGCACTTTTTATATCTTTTTTATTTCAGCCGAAATGGATAACATTAAAAATCGATTTAGAGAAAGATCATTTATACCATTAATCAAATGTATCGTATTAAAACCATTTTTATAATTCTTTGCTTACCTTAGCATTAATGTCGCGAGTACTCCGCGGAATCCATAAAATCCACTGAAACGATTAATTTCCGTACAGGACAATAGATTATATGGTAGAGAACCTGTAACCTTGGATATCCCGTATTAAAATCCCAGATTAGACACCGTCATGAATGCCTCGCCAAATCCTCTCATAAAAAATCGAGCTGGGTCAGAAGTGAGTCGACGGGTCCGAAAGTGTCGCTTCATCCTTCTAAATCACTGCGCCGTACCCTCTACACGCGTCCCCTAAACGAGCCCCAGAGACAAGAATTCTATCCCGGGGAGCATTTACTATGTACTCCTGCGGACTATAGAAAGCCCTGGCCACTCACGTGGCGGTGGTATCAGTAATGCAGCTACCGCCAAGCGACCGCAGGACCCACTCGGCCCCGATGAAAAGCACACGTGTACGAAATTTGTATCCCGAACTCCCGAACAGCCCATAGACACGGAGCAGAGGGGCAGGATGGGATCGTCGTGCCGTAATCTACCCTCTTTTTCCCTCCTCGGAAACTCGTGTAGAAGGGACTTCGGGCGAAGCTCCGGCCGAAGATCCTCTCGAAGTAATCCATCCTTAAAATAAGCCTGCGCGGGGAACGCCGGCGGTGGCGGTCGCTGCAGCCGCGTGTGTGCAGCTATTTCTCCTCTGACGGGAGGATCGAACGCGTTTCCCGCAAGAAACGCCTGGGACCCTTCTAACCCTCGTTGCTCTCATCCCCTGTAGCCAGGCTGCCGGAGTTTGGTGAACCGTTAAAAATGGTCATACCGAGCTGAAAGCTGCCTCGAGATACGCGTCGTTGCGTTTCCTCGATGCCAAACTGCGAGATTCGGGGCCTCTGTCCAGGCAACCACGAAAAGTGCCGTCAGGTGAACCGAATAATATCGTTTGGTGGCTCGGAGATTCTGATATGATTATTCGAAATAAATCTATTCTATCTAAGCAATTATTAAGAGCCAAGACTCTGTAGATTAAACGAGGATTCGTGGTTAAATAACGGGGATTTGAATGTTCAAGACAATTTTAGGTATAAGGAGGATGGTCACGGTAACGGGCCAAAAAACGTTTTCACTATGAAAAAAATAATTTAATATAAATTCGAATCGGAGCACTGAACACGACGCATCTTGAGGTATCTAAACAAAATTTTTTGTACTTTTTCGATCCAAAATAGCGGCGCTAACGCTCACGAAATTTAAGAGCCAAGACTCCGTCGATTCGCAATAAGGTAGAGTGGCCACGTTACCGACAAAAATAGGCGAAAAATACATGAGAATATTTTTCGTTGGGAAAGGGCTCGTTCGAAAGAGGAAGGTTCAATCTAGCACGCGAGATCATGCAGATATTTGGTAGTATAAGCGTCAGAAATGGACCAAAAATTGACGAAGCGAGTGGCTACCCTTGGCTCTTAAGCAATGCGTATTGGCCCCCGGTTATTGCTGAAAATGTGGAAATATTCAAATTATAATGACTACTTTTTCAAGTGCAAATATCAAAATTCTATTTTGTACGTTGTATGTAATATTTTTGCAAGAGCTACGTCCTGCCTAAGTTTCGTTACGGTGATGTCACTTCGGAATCGTCTCTCATAAGACCTAGGAGGATCGTGACGCGTCCCGTACGCGGTTTGACCGGCGCTGACAAGAAGACGGTGCCAATTCTGTGGGACGTTTACACGACGAGTGTGTGATGTACGGGATCGTAGCATGACGAATGATCTGTCGGGTGATTGCTCGATCCCGTTGCGAGTGTGGGGGAGCAGACGGCACTGGGATGCTCGGATCCGTGATTCCACGAGGGCCTTTTGAGAACGTGCCAGAAATGCTGGCCACGGTTCGCCGCCGTCAATGGACGCGAAAATCGCTGTAAATCGTTCCCGGCCGGTCGGAGAGGCCCGCGGCCGAATAATTCGCGTCCGGTACCAGATATCCCGGGACGGTCGTAATGAAAGTTACATCGGCGTGGGACACGCGAGCACGTGCCACGGAAAATGTTTATTCCGGTCGCGAGGCTGTGTTTCGTCTATTTTCATGACGCCGCCCGGACGGGGATGAAAAATTTATATCGCCGGAAATATTTGGTAGCGTCGTGCTTCCGGTGTGAGTCGTTGTTTCATTCGATTCCGCAGTTTTCGAGCAGCCGACGTGTTTAAGGGCCTGGGATAGTCACGTGACTTTTCCATTAATGATTTCCATTCACAGCCTTCAGACCCAGACTTAAGATCCGTCTTTGCTTGACGGGTCTTAAGTCTGTGACTAAACTTGTCACATTTTTTGCTCTCTATTATCGATGTTATGAATTCTGACATCATAAACCTGCTTCAAGTATTTCGCTTTATTTCGCAGAAAATCAAGACAAAATATAGCTCAATTTGTAGCTGGAGATATTTTCTAGTGCGCGCTGTTCTTGATTTCATCCAGAAAACTCATCCAATGGCATAAAAATGCTTGGATTCCACAACATGCACACCGTCAATTTGTGACCTACTTCTAACGGCTATATGACCAAATATCTGCATAATCTCCGCAGCTACTGACCAGCGCGCGCTAGATTGAACCTTCCTCTTTCGCACGAGCCCTTTACCAGCGACAAAATATTCTTATATAAGGACGAAAATTTGAGGCACGTAAAATCATTTTTTGACGGTAATGTAGTCACTCTACCTTATCGCGAATCTACGAAGACCGGGCCCTTAACCCCTTGCACTACGACGTATTTTACGTTTTCAATGATCAGGACTTTTTTCTAATTCATAATTTCCTAAGGAAAGAAGAAAATTTATGTCTGTTGTATGCCTATATGTTCTTCAATAGTTTTACATTGAGAATGCCAAAATAGAATTGTATTTCGGTTCAATGGAAACTAATAACATATGTACATATTTATTAGACTCTGTTCAGAATCTTCATCACGAGTCAGATTCGTGAAAGTAGTGCAAGGGGTTAATGTCAAACACGCTCGTCCGGCGTCTATTACGGTCCTTTACGCAGCTGTTAGACCCGTGAAATGTTAAAATACAACAAAGAGGCGTCGAGGGCGAAGGGGGAGCGGCAAGTGGATTTCCATTCGGAAAATTATTGCGATTCGAAACGTGTATTTGAATACGAAGATCCTGGCGGCCGCGCTCTGCGCATGACAACGCACGGAAGATAATTGGACGCCGTTCCGAGGATTGGCGTGGATCGCCGACGATCGTGAATCGCGGTGCAAAACGCCCCGCAGCCAGTAAGAATCGAGGGTAAAATTAGGCAACGGTTATAACCAGGTCATTAGACTCGTACTGACCACTCTTGGTCTATAAAACGACGGTTGTCGCGTGATTGCGTTTTCGCTGAAATAGTTCGGTCGTGGCCGCACGTGTTATTATAAACAGCGGAGCACGCAGGAATGCTAATCGTGAATTATTAGCCTGATTCGCGAGTGTTCGGTTACAACGACAGTGCAACAAACACACGATGGCTGATGGCTGAAAAACAGAAATTCGTGGTTTTGGTAGTTGTAGATTATTCATTGCAAATTAATCCGTTGTACCAGGTTCTTGATCTGTAAAAGTATAATTTTCGTGTCATTCTTTGACTAGAGCAAGAAACTATCATCGTAAAACGACCCTTATCGCAGGAATTTCATCTTAAAGAGACGTACACCGCTTTGCAAGTGAAGTTAAAATGTCACATTAAGCTAACCATGTCTTGTGAATCTTATGAATCCTTCTGAAAAACTAGGAAAACTTGTAACATGTACGTCGCAAAATACGTAGTTCATAAATTTAAGAGCGACTTACAAAAAAGATATAATGATAATGTCTTAAAATGTCACTTTGATTAAAAGGGTAGTTAGAAGGAAAAAACGAGAAACTCTTGTTGACCCACTTTCCTCATTTCATAACATTAATTAACAAACCGTGGATTTTATGCGTAACAACTGCATCCATACTGATTAACAAACAACTTCATCTTTGCGTTCCCAATCAATAGAAAAATCGTAATCTTGGCAACCGTCGATGCATGTTTTTCGGAACATTCTCCATAAAAAATTATATAACCCATGTATGTTGGATTATTCTTACTTTTCAAAAAATCGCACACGTAACTCATGTACCGCTGAATATGCGTGCAAAATCCCATTGCAAAAGGTTCGGTAGTTTTTCTAAAAAAAATCGTGAATAGACGGCCTTGAAAACCAGAACGCTCCCTTAATTGCGTAAACGGCGGAGAAAACGGGTCATACGGGTGATCAAATACTCCTGGGGACAATAAATATTAATGGCAAATCCAGCAGACCCGAAAATGGAAAGGAATTAGCTGGACGGATTAAAATCGTCGATGAGCTCCAAATTGGATATTGTGTGCGAACGTTATGGTTCTTGTGGATCCTTTTGCGGGCGAATCGATCGTCCGTGTTTGGTCGTGGCAGCGATGAAAATCACTCGAATGCGGATATCCGCTGACCGTCGAACGGCCCGCAATATTCTCGTCACGTACGTCAGAGAGATACGATATTGTTAGGCGAATTCGTTCCCTTTCTACGTCTCCGGGTTCGGTCAGCCGGCGTCTTAAGTCCCTTACATTTTCCATTCTACCCGGCAATGGAGCAAATTGCACGAGGGACCTTTACGAATGATCACGTCGAATTTTTCCCGACCCGAACTGGGAAATCGGGATCCTTCGAGAAACATTGCTGGAAATAACTCGCGCTGGGACGCGCCATTTTAGGCACTCGAGATAATCCGCTGGGTTGCAGCCTCTTTTCCCTAACGCTTTGAGTGCCACCATCTTTTTTTTCACCAGACTCGCAAATCAATTTATACTGTCGGGTTCGTAGAAAAGTAATTGCGCTTTTTGTTCTTGAGTTTTAACTCTACACGAGGAGTAAGAATACGACGATAAACGTCGCGGAATTATCCCCACTACCACGGGGTATACCCCGCCAGGGGCCACAAAGATCGAGAGGTCGGTTCTTGACATATATCGAGATTTCACTGTATATAGTAACTGGCCTACATCATAACTCGGTTGATATCGAAATTATTATCTATTGTGTCATCTCGTAATGCAATTTTGTACGGAACCACAATTGTCCTCGTTTTTTTAAAAAATGCTACTCCATGATTTTTTGTTCACGTTCATCGCATTTACGAAATTAATGTCAATGGCACAATTTGTTTTGGTACAGTTCACATTCGCGGCAGCAATGTTTCATTAAATGCAACGTATCCTTTTACGAAATATCAAATAATCGCGCCAAAAAGGATTCATTTATTTCCCGAATATCACTCCATATATCAGTGACCTAAATAACAACGCCATGAATAAACCGCTACTTATTCACCTCCAAACATAGATACTTTGTTTCGATAACACATAGCATGAACGTCACATTTTATTTTAACATTTTTCTCAATTGAAATATAAATTGTATTCGTCTCGCATCGATGGTACTTTTTATACTCTCTCTCTCTCTCTCTCTCTCTCTCTCTCTCTCTCTCTCTCTCTCTCTTCGCACCATTCTATTATTCCACCACAAGCGCTATGATAGTAATTGACCCATATAATCAGAGTCACTATATCGGGGGTATCGGCTCGAATTGAGAGGAAAAGTGACCCACTCTGTACTGGCAGAAATATTTTTTATTGCATCACTCAAATTTTTCGACGCTTTGACCTTAATTTTCAAGGTCAAGTTCAATTTTGCAGTGCACTTTTTTAACAGATCTCCACCGATCCAGAGGTGTAGAGTCACGCTATGGTGGTCGTGACATACAAGTTTTATACGCCCTGTGCAATTAGATCGTGTCGTTCTTATTGATCGATCGAGTCCTTCACGGACATACGATTTGTCGACGCGACGCCCGGCAATGTTTAAGGTCCAGCTTTGCCAGGTGGCCTTGATCCACCTCAGTGTGCGTGCCGTGTGCGTGTGCCTTGGTGTGCCGCACACAACGCTAGATCGTACAAGGTTGCAAGGGTTCGGGGGGCGCGGATTTATGGCTCGATAATGCAAAGATGGGGCTTATCAGTGGTCAAAAGCGCTAGATAAAGGATAAATCTAGTACGCTCGCTACCAGGCAGGCCCTACTTTTGCGTTGTCGAGCAACATTTTGCATTATTCGGTCGCATGATAAATCCGCGCCTCCCGAACCCTTGCAACCCTGTACGAGCTAGCGTTGTGTGCGGCACACCCATGCACACGCACACGGCACGCACACTGGGGCGGATCAAGGCCACCTGGCAAAGCTGGACCTTAATCTGTTTTGCTGGAAATTCGAGTAACTGGGCGCGGATTGCGCAATAACCGTGGTATTATGCCGGGAAATCGAATACCGTGCATACCGGCGTCCATAAAGATCTCTTGAATCAGATTTCCGTGATGCGATTTCATATTTCTCGTTCACCTACGCCGATGATTACATGTAAAGCCGTACGTATTCCGGATTTCGAATAACTTCTCGTGGGCACGTCCCTGGCGACAGCGAGCCCGACCCGAAGGATCCCCGTGTCTATGTTCATAAGCGTAACGCAGACGTTCGATGCTGTTCGATCCAACTCCGACATGAAACGCCGATTTGGATGCGTCGCGACTGTTCGAGCGAGACCCGGCTTTCCACCGGTGTGCTGTCTTGTCTCATCCGATAAACGTCATCGGTCCGACGACTGTTAATATGGGACCCGCTTTCAAACTGATTCGCACGAACCGTGCTTCAGAATGAAATTTTCGTCGGTCGGATCGCGGGCGAAGTTTGTTCGCTCGACACTCCGTGCGACGCGTTTCGACGAGCCGCTCCTGAGACTTCATTCGCGCTCCGATGACGTCTGCTATCCCGTGACCTCGCTGACACAACGGATCTTGGTCCCCTGCCCTTTGCTCCGTTTACGCTTAACACTAAACCTCCCACAATTATTAAAATTATAGATACGTTTTCATAGGTAATTACTGAATTGATTTCTTTATTAAAGCATATATTTTAATGGAAATCGTACAAAGTTTAAGTATTAGGGGGACCCGTAAGTAATAAATTATTTTGAAGTCTAAAGCAAACTTTGTAGTAAATTCAAGTTTTTGTTTCTTAATTTATTACATAATCTCCATCATTACCAAGGACAGTTTGCCATCTTTCCTGCAAATTTTCAATCGCCCTCTTATAGAAATCCAGGGTTTGGGAAGCAAAATATGACGCTAGGTGCCTTGTTGCATCTTCTACAGAAGTGAATGTTTTATTTCCTAAATAATGCTCCGGAAACCTGAAAATATGATAGTGAGTGGGAGCAATATCCGGTGAATACGGGGGATGCGATAAAACTTCTCATTGCAATTCTTTGATTTTTTCCGAGTCAGTTTCGCTGTATGGGGCCGGCCATTGTCAATTTGTAATATTATACCTTTTCTGTGGACTTCTTACGCAGAATATCCCATACTTTCGACTAAACTGATACAAATTGGTCCAGGCAAATACTTATGATTAGTGGAGGAAGTTCGAACCCCGTTGCACGGATGAAGAAAACTTCCGCTAACTGCATCTGTTGTCTATATATTTATCAACAATCACAACTCCTTTCCCTTTCAACAAGTTTGCTATCCAACGAAACTAAAGATATAATGCGAATACTAATCATACGAGAGAAAGCCACTGAAATCTGTAATATTTTCAGATATGTATAGGGGATAAAGAAATGTTTGGTCTTGACTGCTATAGGCATAGAAATCTAGGGTTCGTGAAGCAAAATATGACTCAAGGTGCCCCCTTACATTTTCTACAGAAGTGAATATTTTATTTCTTAAATAATGCTCCAGAGAGCTGAAAAGATGAGTGGGTTCCGCTGTATGGGGCCAGGCATTGTCAATTTGCAGTATTACACCTTTTCTGTGGACTAAAGATGCCCTCTTTTTCAACAGTTCTGAATGCAGCCGTTGTAATTGCTGACAATACAACTCAGCAGTAACTGTTTCTCCAGGTTTCAACAACTCAAAGTGAATTATACCACGACAGTCCCACCAAATGACAGTAACAGTAACTTTCTAAGTGATAAGCTAGCTTTAGGGGTTGATATTGCGGTTTGATTTGCAGAAAGCCATTGGTCTTTATGTTATAATAAAGATTCCACTTTTCATCTCTGGTAACGATTCTGCTAAGAAATGGATCTCTACGAAATCTGGATAGCAATGAAGTGTAAATTGATCGACGAATATTCTTGTTGGTCTCAGATAATTGATGGGGTACCCATATTCCTTGGCTATATGACTGTCTCATTTCGTGTAGGTGCCTTTGTATAGTTGACCATGTGGACCGAAGACTTCTCGATAATTCTTGTATACTTTATTTTTGGATCAGCTTCCACTAGAGATTTTAGGGTGTCATTATAAAAATCCACTGGTCGTCCACTTCGAGGCCTGTCAGAGTGATCATAATCACCAGCAGTAAACCTTCTGAACCAACATTGACACTTGTTGACAAATTTTCTTTGTTGTTACTGTTGCATTAAATCCCGCATGAAAATAAAAAAGTATCCAATGACGAATATGATCCTCGGAAAGTACTGGTTGCAGGTACATAACATCCGACTGATTTTACTTCCTTGTAATCGTCGTGTTGCACCTTTAAGTCTAGCTTCATTTGCACCCACGTCTTGCTCGGTTGTCTCATTAGGCATTTTATTACAGGGTTGTAAAACAATTATACTTTTTAGAATATTTTGAATACAGGCTTCTTTACCGAAAACTGTAGAAGAATAGGTGTTTCCTCTTCAACGATCGGTAGAGAACTAAAGGCAAAACAAATTCTTTGCAAATAATTGATTACTTATTGGTACTCCTAATATATTCAATCTTCTCCCTTTCATAAGAGTTTCAATTTGATGTGTTAATTGCCAGCCCCACACGTCCTACGGTGAACTGTTTCTATAAAATAGGTGGAAATTGTTAAAAAATGATCGTATCATGAACAGTATCGTTAGATCGAGGAAATCGAGGGGAATACAATGTACCCCCTCTCTGATGACTGGAGTAGCATGTGACACGTTGCGCGTGCGCGACAGGGATTGAGTGGGACCTCAAGCGGGTCACTCGACCAGTCTACGGTCTTAGTGGGGGACGTTGGAGTGTGGTCATGGTGGTGGAATGGGTTATTGGAAGGGGTGAAGGAAGAGAGGAACCAGATACCCAAAATGGGCATCTTTTGGCGACACTGATCATGCAATGGGTTGGAACGGTGTAGATTTAATTAATTCAATAAGTACACGGTTGGAGAATTATTGTAATTAAACTGCGGATTTCATGTATTTGTGACGAAAATTAGTTGGAGCAACATAAACAGTACAAGCATCGGAGGAATTTCATACTCTGAAAGAACGTAGATATCGCGATAAAAACAATTTTCTCAGCAGCGGACAACGAACACCGCTTTAAAAAATCTATCGGCGAGAGGAAGATCGCCGTGTATAATCAATCGAAATAATCGTCCCCCGAATAGAACCATCGGTTACACTGTTCCCGCACGTCGGCATTCGGACACCGTTATTTACACTTCCGCTCGGAAAGCTCGAGCAGCAGTGAACTGCGTGGGCATGTAGGGATGGGGATGAACGAAGGGAAAATTGTAAACAAAAAAGGACTGAACGGTGGGACTCGCGTTATTTACCCGGCTGGCACTTGACACCGCCAGTCCCGTTTCGCCCGGTCGTCGCCGGAACACGGGGGATTCGATTTCGCTTGGCACCGGTGGATGCGGCAGGGCCGCAAGTAAATTACGCAGGCGAAGTAATAAACTAGAGTGCACGGGGGTAGGCAAAGAGAAAGAGGGGACCAGTGAGAGAGGGAAAGGGAGAGAGAGAGAGAGAGAGAGAGAGAGAGAGAGAAAGAGAGTCGACAACGCCGATGCACGGTACTTCGCGATGACGCTTCGCGGCGTTTCGTCGCTCGTCTCGGTCGCGCTTCGACTGAGTAATCGTCGTGGACTCTTCGAACCTATTCGAACAGTCAATGACGCTTGCTGCCGACTTTCTCCAGCCTCGTGAACCTCTCCTTTTCCGCTATCGAAAAGCGTTCCGCGACGGCGAACGAGTCGACAAGCCGAGTAGAAGGGAAAAAACCTCGAGCGATCCGGAGAAAGACGAGTGCACTGGCGAAAAACCGAGAGAGAGAGAGAGAGAGAGAGAGAGAGAGAGAGAGAGAGAGAGAGAGAGGGAGAAAGAGGGTGCAAAGCAAGAAAAAAGGTATCGAGGAGTTTTCTTCGTGTGCGACAAGCGGTTCGTTCGGGGGTTAGTCCTTTGACCTTTGAACCGGAAATAAAGACCGAATGGTCTGCGACGACGGCGACCGTTGCACCGACGTGCGGTACACAGACGCGCGCAGTTTGAAGCTATTGGATAGAGACCGAGTGGCTGTTAACGTGTATGCATCGCGCGACAAGGCTGCCGTATCGTGCCCAAGGTGGAGGGGTGGGGGTGGCAGACGGAAAAATCCTTTGAAACGGGGGAGAGGAAAATTCATTTTAGCATTTCCAGTCGAAAATGGCACGGCGTATGGGAAAAGGAGTTTCGGCACGCCGAGCCGCACCGCCTGGAATATTGGTTCCCATACGCGCCTGTGAGCTTCGATCGCTGCCGCTCCGGCCACAGGAAAGGAATGTCGCATACCGAGTTGATATTGGCGTGTACTGGAGGGTGTCTTCCGCGAATCACAAACAATTTTCAAAACGCACCCCCGCGAATCTCGAATACCGAACAACGGGAATATCGTTACGGTTATCAACCGCCGCCATTTTTGTTCCAACGCGATTCAGCGGTAGAGCGAACGCGGAGACGCTTGCGGAACAGTGATGACTCGCTTTTGTCACAGAATGTGTGAGAAATTATGTCATTATCATAGGATCGATCTTGAACCTGTATTGTGTTCAAGTTAATAGAATCAGCAGGATTAAAACTGACATGAACAGAGCTTGAGTTTTTTATTCAATACCACACGGTTTTAGGGTTCTGTGTGTATCGATCCCTTTTTCAATTGTTTCATTAGATAGGAATCGTTATTTGCATCGTATACAGTGGGTTTATTCTTGTACAGTGATTTCTCTGTATATGCCGCCAACATCTGGATGGTAAACGCCGCTGGCAAGATCCATGTTGTTAACGTATATCTAGAATTTACTGTATCTCCTTATCAGTCACATCATTAGATAAGAATTATCGTAAATGTAAATGTAAATTATTGTAAATGTATCTCCTTTGGCCAACGTGTTAATCCACGTCCATTAAATGAAGGAAATCTGTAAGTGTTCGTTTCTTGAATATTTGAAATTTAAAAAGCGTATAGCATGTTGCACAATATTATATTAGGTCATCGCACAAGTTGCGTTCTTTTTTTTTTTACGTAAATCGTCATTTAGGTAACCAAGAATGTGTTGCTGCAAGATTTCGTCATGATTAAACTGCGATGTACATACAAGTTGCAATTAATTAAAGGCGAGCTTTCTAACGTTGAGCTCATGCACGTTTAAACAGAAGCTTCCTTAACGGAGAATTTAACTAACGTCTATTAACTCATTTCGTAATTATCCTGCTTAACTAGGAAATCATTTATAATCGTAAACTTTTACAAAAAGGAAGTGGAAAAACTGTCGAAATTGTTGGAAAAGATGCTAAACAACATTCGGAAGATTAAAAGTTCCAATCAAGGCGGAAATGTGTTCGTTCGAAACTCGAAAAACAGAAATATAATCAGAAACGGTACATCGATATGTTCCCCAGCTGGTTGGAAACATGAATCGCTGTGTCGGTGCTCAAAAGGAAATGTATCATTTAATTAATAATTAAAGTTACCGTCAAGATGCGATACGGTTCACGAGCTGACCTAATTTCCTAATGGCGTGTAATACAAAGAGATTGGAAACTTGTTTGAGAAGTTTGGAATACTAAAAATAGATGAACTCACGTGGCGACGTTTCAGATACGGGTCACGAGCGACCCGGAACGGTCTATTAGAGGGTAAGAACACAGACTCCTTCGCGTTCCATGAAAACTCATTAGCATGCCGCACGCTACCCGCAGCTTGTCAACAAATTAATGCCGCCTTCCGAAAGATTGATTCGCTGTACCAGCACACTCGTGTCATGCAACGTCAACGATGACTCGCGGATTCGGTCTCATGACCCCGCTGCTTCGTAGAAACCCACTGTCATCCACCGGAGGGAGCGGACATATTTAATACGGCGTTAAGCGACTATTTTCATGATGGACTCTGTCGACAGGTGTTTTATAAATTACCGTCGGCTTGGCAAAATAATCGAACGAGCTCGGCTCTCGCTGATAGGGTCTCGTCATCGATCCAACTAAGCAGTGTCTTTGGGAAACATTCCTCGCGGCTAGGGGAGCTTGATAATACCCCTGCTGAACGATCTGATTATAGGGCAACGCTGCAATTTATCCAGCTCCACCACCCCCTGGAAACCGCCTTCGCCCTCTCTTTTTTTCAACTGGCTGTACAGCTTAATCGTCTGGTTGCTTCTTAGCTTGCTGTGCTGTATACTTATTCTAAAATTTTCTACGATAAAAATCTACACAAAAGAAGACAAAAATTTGAAGAACAAAATGATTAAAAAATATCGATTTTTGTACTTTTTGGTTACAAATAACAGTTATTAGTATCCATAAAATTGGATCCTCCTCGATAACTGTTATCGATGAAGAAAAACTGTTTCGATTCAAAGCAGTTATCGATGAGAGAAGTTCATTTCGATCACTCGTAACACTTATCAATGAGAAAAGTTCATCGAAATAAATTTCTCTCATTGATAACTGTTATAAGTGATCGAAATGAATTTCTCTCAACGACAACATTTGCCAACAAGAGAACCAATTTTTGGTTACTAATAATCCTTATTTGTAACCATTTCGATTGTAGTCGATGAAATACTTGTTATTCCATGACTCTTTTTTTATTACAACAGTTACCGAAAATATTCTCCACGCCAAATACGGGGTGGGCCGATGAACTTGAATCTCCTTAACTGTTAGGTTTAGAACACGCGAAAGTCAATACATATTTATTTACAATTCGATACTCTATCGATTCATAATACGAGAGGTAGGACATTCCATTTAAAGAAATCAAGGTGACCTTGATACATCCGAAATTTATATGGCCTGCACCCATAAGAGAAATATTGGCATCACAACAATCACAATTTTTTCATATTATTATAAATAACGAAAAAATTGAAGGTGAACATAATAATGTAGAATAATAGCTGTAATACCGGATGCTTTTTCGCTTGATGGAATACTTTTCACCTCGTGTAAACAGAATCGTCGAGAAATGCTAAACAGCTTGGCTTGAACGAGCATCTAGCTATCATCGCGATGAATATAACAGCGCAGCTCCGTGTAAACGCGCCGTAAAATCTCGAGAAACCCCAAGAAACTATAAGCAGTCGAGCACAATAGTGACTGCGCCAGAAGTTCCATACTCTTCTACCCACGTAGACAGTATTTTCTACATTTATAACCCCGTTGATAAATTGCCCGAATTGTTTCGTCTCTGTATTATTCCGCATAGTCGGCATACTGGCGCGTACGAGGCAAGATTTAGTGGGTACGAGAACGTGGAAGCACAGAGAGAGAGAGAGAGAGAGGGAGGGAGGGAGCTCAGGGAGCAGAGAAGATGGTAGACGGGGGTGGCTCGGCAAGAGGGTGGCAACTTCAAAGAACTCCCGTCATGTTCCCGTAGCTGCCCGCCTCCTTTAACATATTTTCGACTTGGCTCAGCCACAGAGTTCCCGCAGTTCTTTTTTGACACGTGTCTCATCTGTTTTCGGTAATCCTCGTGAAATAGGATAGGCGAGGTTAGGCTGGACTCTTTAAAGGTATTTCAAGCGTGTCGCGGCGCAGTTGTCGATTTTCCGAAAAAGTGGGGCGAAAATCGGTATAACTTGAACATTTATTCGCGTATAAAGGAATTTGAGTACACCTGTTAATCTTCATGTATCCGTTCTTGGCAAATATTGACTTGACATCATCGTCGATCGCGACGTGTTTTTCCAAGGAAAATCTCATTCGAGCGGACCACCGTGTATATTCGGGACACGCGATTAAATGTTGTCAGAAATTCTTTTCTTTCGCTTACTTTAATTAAGTTCCGCGGGCGTGGGATCGGAATTCGTCGCTCGGGCAAGTTTCGGGCGGGGGGGAAGGGCTTCGAACAGTTCGTGCCCATGGTACGCGAGACAAATCGCGGTTTCAAAATTCTTTCGTGCCGTTTAGATCCATCACCCGGACCGCTTTAATTAATTCCTGATTGCCCGCGCGCCGCGCCGCCGCTTCGTTCGCCGGGCTCTTGTTTAGCTTCGGTCGTCAGTGCGGTCCGGAGGTTCGTTCCGTTGTCAAATATAGAGACTGGGTCAGTTGACCTTCCTGCTCCTTTCTGAACCATGGAAATCCCGGATTAAATGTATTCTCGTTCCGTGTGTACTCTGTGCCGGATGAAAACGGCCGAAGGATCGCGACGATAAAACGGAGACGGATTTGTTTTCCGCCCGCGCGGGACAGAGGTGGGGGGCCAAAGGAAAGGACAACACCCCCCTATTAATTTGATCATTTCTATTTAGTAGATAACGTTAATCCATGTACACAGGCTCGCGAACGAATTCGATCGCCCTTTAAAACAGTATAACTTTTCTACAATTAGATCAAACACTAGACTTTCTCTCGAACAATTATAAGAATTGGTTTTCCTATTAATGTGCAAAAAATATTTTGAAAAAATTGCAATTGATAAGAATTACATGAGAAAATAAAAATGGCACTTTTCACAACTTTTTTATTCGAGCCTGCAATGAAAATTTAAAATATGCGTTTCGTAGATCTGTGTTAGTTATACACATGCTGAAAATTTCATCGAAATCGATTAATTTACACACGAGCTATAAGTAGTCAGTGTGGCATATGTTCGCAAGGTATCCCCAAATACTTTCAATAATTGTAAAATCCTGAGATCTTGTTGGCTAGTCGAGAATTTTAATTTTTTCGGTTGCAAAGAACAAATTATTCATTCGTACAGATATTTACGGCTATGTGTAGAACGCAATTGGTCGACCAAAATGTACGTTTTCTTCCGATATATGGAAACACATGTTTTTGTCGCCGACTGTACGATCGATCCGATGATAACTTTCAACGGGCGCGATTAATAGCTCGGCGTTCGAGCCACTCTTTCAGAAAACTTTCCTTTCTCTGCTGTTCTATCGTACCTGACCCGGAGTCAGTTTACCTTCACAATGTCTTATAATTAATTACAGTCTTCTGCGAGGCGGCGCTCTCTTCTGAAGTTTTAAAGCTGGGGCGTCGTTAAGCAAGATAATTACGCTGTTTAATACCACGCGCAGTGACCGGACGTAATCTGCGTGCAAGGCGCCTGATAGATTAGACGAAGTTCTGGTCATTGTCTTGGATTTATTTTGACCGGTCGTTCGACCTCTCTCGGAGAAGCTCCTCGGGCCCGATTAACATCGACTTTTCGAAATTTAACGACTTCGATAATATTCCCAGATGGAACGTTTAACCGCTCTAAGAGCACCTCCTCTTCTAGAGCTCCAAGTTGGAAATTTATTTCTTGTCGAGTGCCGGCTACTCCAGGCTGAGGCCCTCAAGGCTAGAAATACGCGACTATGGGAATTAATCCTTCCGTTCCGAGCGCCGATTATACAGTGATTTATCTATATATGTCGTCAAGGTCTGTATGATAAACGTTGCAAAATTATCCCCACCACCGCGAGGTATACCCCGTGAAGGTCACGAAACTCGAGAGGCCCGGACGCCGAGGAGTGTAAACATAACACAACTCGGGTATGTCTCCTGCACGATACACGACACTGGCAAGACCCGTATTGTTGACATGTATCGGGTATTCAACATCCACGCGACGATCAGTGCGTTCGAGTGCCGACTGTGGCGCTATTTCTACTTTTTAAGTAATTTTTAGAAAAGTGAAAAGGAAATCGTCCACGCGATTAGATTCGATCTCGATTAACCCTTGAATTAAGAGTCTTAATGAATTCTGTTTCGTTTCCTTAGACTGCAGTGAAATTTTTACGTCTTCTTCCGAACCGAAGAAACTTTTGTAAATAATGTAAAGTTTTATCTGTAATAGATGTACTGAAATTAGTACTAGTTTCAGAAATTTCTTGTGGGGGAATTAAGGATAAAAGGAGATTTTCCACTTTGTCCTTTGTTTAATCCTGGACGGGGAAAAAGTTCTTTAGGATTTTTATTTTGACCAAGTCCTTTACAAAAATGTTTCCTGTTAACGAAGTAATAGCGAACATGTATCTCGTAATAATAAAACGAGAGGAAAAAATAAAGTACCAGTGACATTTCTTTCTGGATATAGCTGTCTTTATGACTGCTTTGCAATTCATACTCTTTAGAAAGGCCGGATTAATTACATTTAATGTGTTGTTTACAGTCATTAAGTTCAGCGCACGGTTTTAAAAGTGGTATTCATCAATGAAAGAGTTAAGTTTGCCAAACTTTGCATGTTCAGCAAACGTTCATGTCGTCATTCGTGTCATTCGAGTCATTCGTGACCCGTCGCGGTGGAGATATGCTCGAGCGACCGTCATTATGTACAATTTTATTTCCATATAAGATGACGCCTTTTATTTCGAAACAAAAAATTCCTCTTCTTCTTCTCTATCCGAAATATGACGAAAGCTGGTCCCGAGCCATCGTCCTATATTGAATGAAAACTGTTGTGAAATATCGGTGCGAGGGTTTTTTTTATATTCGATGCATTAACGATAAAAATTAGTGTATGAATTTCAGTATACGTCAATGGAATAGTGAACCATTTTTATCCTACTGAAATTAGTACAAGTAGAAACTGTGTATTAGATTTGCATAAAGATCAGCTGTCTCCTATCAAAAAACTAAATACTTCTCGTTCCAGTTATAGTCACAATAATTAAGAACGAGACTTGAGTTTCATGTTTTACAGGAAACCCCAGTAATCACGTTTTAAACTTGTCAACAAATTTAAGCCAATTTCAACATCGCCTATAGTCGAACATTTCCACATTTTTCATACAAAGAAAAAAAAAGTTGAATCAGAGCTGGAAAATTAAACACAAACAGAACACACGAAGCGAAACATTTCAAAACATTTCACTTGCGCTCCTACAACAAAAAAAAATGGAAACCAATCTTGAAAACGCCGTCTGAAACAGAAAAATCCCCTTTCAAATATTTCGATCTCGCGTTTTGAAAAAAAAAATATTTCGAAGCGGGGAGGATTTCGTGGCTCGAGCTCCACCACTCGTTGCAGCGTGTTCCGAAATGCTATCCAAGTTCGTCGCAAATGGCGCGCGAAAACTTCGACGCCGGCGTCCTGAAACGGAAGTTTGATTGACGCTTACATACACGGGAACTCGCGATACCAATCCATTCGCAGATGTAATGTTAATTGAATTTACGTCGAGCCCGTTTCCTTTTTCCCTGTCGCCTCGTTCCGAAAAAACTTGTCACGCGCAATGTCCGTGCTCGAATTCGGCGGAAGAACGAAATCCGATCTGTGCCCGTTTCACGGTGCATTAATTACGGTGAATTCTCGATATATGTCAACAACACGGGTCTTGCCAATGACATGGATCGTCCAGAAGACATACCCGTGTTATGTTTACACTCCTCGACGTCCTCTCGAGGTACACCCCGCGGGAGTGGGGATAATTCCGCGACGATTATCATCCAGGCCTTGGCGACATGTATAGAGAAATCACTGTATCCCGTGTACCGGCGACTTTTCTTCCGTGAATTTTTCCCGATCATCGACAACACGTTGTCTTCCAACTGGAGATTAGGTATTAAAACAGTGGAAACTTCGCTGGTTCCGCGGCACGTTTAAATTGTGTAAGCGGCGCAAACTTCCTTCACGCTTGTTCCCGGTGTAAGAACCCGAGCCTTGACATATGCAGTTGGAAACTAATATTCGGTATCTGATCCTTTATCCCCCCCCCCCCCAACCTTTCGCACCCCTCCGCCACTGTCCGTAATTACTGCTGCCACAAATCCTGGCCCGAGATACACCTAATATTCTGCCCCGGTAAAACCAGACAGACACATTAACTGAAATTAATGCTTGATGCCACTGCTGAACACGCCGAGTTTCCTCCGTGATAATGTAACTCTGCTGTGTTTACGTCTGCTGCAAAGAGATCTGCGAGGGAAGAATTGAACACCGAGAAACAAAATGTATAGGTAAACAAGGATTTCATGTGGTGCAGCCCAAAGGATAAAGCGCAGCTTGAAGTACGTGCGTTTCCGTTGATTAAATTAAATATTAAATATTCGATTCAACTTGGAATACCATGCAGAAACATAATCAATAAAGACTTTAAAGGAACGAGAATTTCTTTACAAAGACTATAATAAATTAATAAATAATAATTGGTTAATAAAAATGCACGCCGACGAGGGCATGTCAAGCGTAATGCAATAACATTCTTCACTTGGCATATCTTCGTTATTTTTCACAAAGCGACACCTCCACCGGAAATTAATTTTTCAAATCTGACGTCCGTCGGATTCTGTTAATGTGACATGTTAATTTTTCGTTTTCTTTTATAAGGACCTGCCGAAATGCTTTGTCCAACGATGCAAGCAATTTTAGTGATTCTGCGAATAATTTTTTCCATTACAATCGCATTCAATAAAATCGCTCGAACTCGCATTTTCACTTCAACTGTGTCGAACGAATGCTACGAAACAATGAGAGCAAAAACTAGTTCGACTGCTAAAGGTTCGAGCAACCTATGAAAAGAGTATTTTGCATAAGGATCGGCTTCAGTTCGCTCGAAACAAATCGAAATGAAATTCTATTGTTCCGTTACTAATATCTCTGCATGGAAGAAATTTTACATACATAATAAATTGGAATTTTCTTTGTCTTTCAGGTAAGGATCAATTAACAACGAAGAAGTTCTAATCGTAGTGCAGGCCACGAAGAAAACCGTTCGCCAAGGGGTAAAGAAAACCTTACATTTTTATGGAATTATTGTTACTCGCAATTGCGGAAATTCCGCCGAAATTATAGATCACAACGGCGCGGCACTTGTCATTACAAAAGTAATTCCAAGACAAAGTACTACCCCTTCCATAAAAAAGAACACCCTGTATATAAGGATCGCTGCATTATCAAACTCGATTTTCTTTATCGTCATGATTTTCGGTACACCCTGTACTGTGATTTCTCTATATATGTCCCAAATGCCTGGATGACAAACGTCGCAGAATTATCCCCACTACCGCGAGGTATACCCCGTGAGGGGCCATGAAAACTCGAGAGGCCTCGGAAGCCGAGGAGTGTAAACATCTCCTGGACGATATATGTCATTGGCAAGACCCGTGTTGTTGACATATATCGAGAATTCACTATATACACGAATCTTAAATATTTTCTATACGAGAAGTTTCTTATTTATAATACTTTCTCATATCGTGCACATGGTTTTCCTGAATGGTTCTTCGAAAGTTGAAAAATCTTAGAAATGCAGATGGCGCTGTAGTTATGCACTGCAACATAGTTGCAGCCGAATATGCGCCAGGAAATGAAACTACCACCGCGGACCTATTCGTTACCGATGTAGCCGAGGAATAAAGTTGCGGATAAAGAACGACGGTTTGATAATGTTATTCGGTGAGCGTAGGAAGGGCCGCGCGGATCGCGTAGGGAGCATTCGTTCCGCGGGATCTAATAGAATTATAGGGCAGAGGTTGGGCCAGAACGTTAGAGGAATAGCCGAAAGGCGTGGATCGGGATTGATTTTTCAACAGAGTGGCTCGCGTCCTCGTAACACGCGGCTATTCATGCGTCGTCCTTCTTAACGGAGCCGCCGTCTACGTGCAGAAATAAGTCTCGGGGGATGCTCCTATCGAACGGGGACGACCGGCCGCCCGGCGTCAGGGAGCTCGTTCGAACGTAGAAATTTTACCGAACGTTCGATTTCGCCAATCTCAAATATCATTGATCTCATCTATAAACCCGCACATTTTCTTCCCGCTGCAGCGCCGTGGCATATTTCTCTTTTACTGCAGCCAGATTCCAGCCGGATACACATTACTTCCCGTCGGAGATTATCCGTCGCCGCCCTGCCACGGCGCGTCTCTTACAAGGATCTACCACGCGTCACGCAGCCTCTGAAATAAAAGTCACGGCTCGAGATTTTCTTGCCCTGGAATCCGATCTGTTCACCGTAATTGCTTTCCGCAGAGATCTTCCTCTACCACCTCCACAATTCCATTGAATCGCTCGAAACCCGTCGCTTCGCCACGAAATTCCTTATATCCTTCGTTTACGATGGAAATTAGTGCGTAGATTGTAATATAATAAGTATCAGAAAGAAGATAATAATTTTTTAAATTGACACATGTTCACTGTCCCCACCACTGTATAATACAGCCCTGGGCAACTTTTTCCCCGCCGTCGCTGCACACCCCCCACTACCAGTGCGCAGGTTCCCCCTCCACTGGCCACTTCACATTACCCTACTGTGCTTTCATCGCTCCTGGAGACAACCTTCTCCCACATTCCATGGGAGCAGGGTGAGGGGTCTCAGGAGTGGGAAGAGGACTCGGGCGTGGCTCGCGAGCCACCAGTTGCCCGGGCCTGGTGTAGTAGGTACTTCATCGTTTTCGCGAAAGCGATAAAAATTGAAATCGAGCACACTGAATTCTGTGACAGCATCGAGTCAAAACGATCCGTCGTTCGCTCAACAAGGATTAACCCTTTGCATTCGAAGCTATTTTAACTCCAAAACAAAACATTCCTTCCGACTTAGAATATTTCCCTTCTGTATATTCTTTTTTCATGTTATACATACGAGAATGGTGCGATATGAAATACCGAAATGTTTAGCAATTTATTAAATACAAACAAATTTAATAATGTAAAAAATATCTTGAATAATGATACAGCAATTTTTAGTGGTGCCTTGCAATCATCATTCGAGTGCTAAGTGTTAATAGAAGAAGAAATGAATGTGCAATTCATGACTAACAATTGTTTCTGTTCCTGCTTGCTACCTTTCGGACGCGAAGTACTCGTTTGTTATGAATGAGGTGTCCGGGAGTCGCAGCGAGGTTATACACAGAGATAGACGCGATATTTTAATGGCAAGAAGTTTACTGGATAAGCAAGATAAGCAAGTCGTAATCCGTTATACAGTAACCACCGAAGCAGAGAGCGCCGCGCTCAAAGTCCGACTAGGTCGCCCTGCTACTGTAATCTTTTATTTACCTGTTTATTTATTTATATTCATCCCTGCGATAGCAGACGCTCAAGAGCCGGCGCGTGCGCGTCTTTTCGTTGCTTCCTCCTTTACGCTTCCAACTCTTTTGTTTATTTATGTATCTATTGGGTCGGCTCGCAAGTCCTCTCGCTTGTTTTAAGCGAATTTTGCTGTCCAAGTTTTGCCACGTATACCTTGTCTGTCATCTCAAATTTATTATTTAAGATTAGAAAAACCAATTTTCTTAAATTTATTATAAGATCATTTGTCTGGATATATTCAATATGCCAAATTTCGTTGGAATTTCATTTCGCGATTATCAAATTTCTAAAGATGTAAATACCGTGGTTGATATTTCGAACGTTCGGCCTTGTACGTTTTGTTTGCACGTGTGTGCCCACTATAGATGAAAGGAAAAACAAAACTCGAAGGACCACCTTTCTTGCGTTGCCAAGAAAGGACTACTTGTATATTTTAAATACGAATTGATTTACAACTGACTCAGACGAGTAACGATCACAGATCAAATGACCGGTGAAGCGAAAAAACGAGAGTGAATTCTGGTTAGAGAAAATGCGTGAGGAAACCTCCTGTCTGAATTCCTCCTCCAGAGGAAAAGTCTGAAGGGTGGGAAGACGCTAGGTGGGAGGCGAAGGCTGGCCCAAGTCGCGATGAAGTGCCTCCGAGACCCCGGCAAGCATGAAGGTCATGGGGAGGGTAATAAAAAAATGAAAAACCCCAGAACATTTGGCAAGGCCACGCGAGGTTTAGAAACGCAAGAGGAGAAAACGCAAGAGGGCAAGGATTAGGACTTGGCCACGACAAAAGACGTTTCTATGGAAATAAATTCGTGCACGTTCAAGTCTCCCCATCGACAAGGCGAAACAGACGGTCGCAGTTAGAGCTCGATAGATTCAGCATTAAGTAAATTGCCTCGATTTTATGGAATCGTCAGTGTTTCCGGGCCGGCGCGGCAGTGAAACAGTTGAAAAAGCATGAGAGTCGACGTCTATATTTAGAGCGAAGTCTGGATGAAGTGGCAGGAATAGCGGGCTTATAATCGGGTCAGCGGAGCATGGTTATAGGAAAAGAGCTCTCTCTCTCTCTCTCTCTCTCTCTCTCTCTCTCCCTCCATTTGTGATTCTGTTGGGTCGTTCGCCGATAAATTCTGCAAGACGGTCGAATGAATAGTGCACACGCTTGCCAAATTTCCAGGGGACCCGGGAACGGAATGGAACTACTTGGAACAATTTGTTCCGGGCCTGTCGCGATCGGATCGTCGCCGAGATTTTCGCTTCTGGATTTTCCCCGGGCCGTGGCCGCGGGAACTTGCGAACTTTTCGGGAGGTTGCTGGACGTATCCCCCGTAGCAGCCGAATGCCACGCCGAGTGGAAAGTTTCAATAAGATTCGCGGTCCTGCGCAAAGCAGCCGAAGCCCGAGCCTCGCGCGCGCGAAGATGGAGGCGAATGCAAGGGCTGGTTGTTCGCGTGGAAACTTACACGATCGCCGAATCGAATTTCCGATCCCCTATCCCGCAATGTCGCCGGATGCCGGAGCACCGTCGTGATCCAACCTCCCGACGTCACTGGCTGTCACCTTTCCTCCTGACACCTCCATTCACCCGAACTCCCTTTCGATCTCCACACTCCCGCGCCACTGGAGCCATCCTCTCACAGATTTATAGGGTTCTCGATCCCCTGGTGTATCGATACACTCGGCCCCGGCCCGTAGAAATGGCGCTCCGTGCTACCGGGATCATCCTCCCTGTGAAAACAAAACGAAATCGCGGAGAGAATTTCGTCGTTGGATTATGAAAATGCCTGCGAGACGAGGATCACGCCTAAGCGAAAATCTGTCCGCTCTTTTCGCGGCGAATGTTGCTTCTGAATTTAACCGAATCATATCTGCTTCAGATATTCCTATTCCTAGCCGTTTCGTATTGATTTTTCCTTTTTTTTTTTGGCAGAAATTGCACTCGTCGGTTCTTGGCAAAGTACGCTTCAGGCGATGCAGTCTTTTGTAAATATTACAGAGTGGTAAGATCCGAGGTTTTTGCAATGCACGAGATGTACAATCTAAAATCCCCAAACTATAACTCCTCTACTATCGAATCGACGCCGTGATGTGTAGATACAGGGTGTCCCAAAAATGTTGTAAGTACAATAAGGACCTCTAAGGAACTTCTTGAGTACGGGGGGATCGTCCGCGACTGTTTCCCAGGGATGGCGCGGCTGGCCACGAGAGGCACAATAGCCACTATAGTGGTGCGTACCGTTCAAACTGATGATTTCCACGGAAGCACTTTAATGGCGCACAGTACTCAAGAGGTGAAAGTAACTTTTTTGTTAACAACTCCCTAACAAAGCCGCGATGTACAATTTTGCAAAGGAAAAGGTTACTTCAAATGACCTGAAGAATCGGATCTTTCAAGGAAGCACAACATTTGGGTCATCCCGTATAACATTTGAGCTACATTCCCACCTTGGGCTTTCAAAATTTGATCGGCAGTGCAGTGAGTGCCTGCTTTAGATATTTATAGTCCCATTGAAACAAATCCAAGATTACCTTGAAACCTTTGAGACGCTCTCGATTAACTTCAAGTTCGATTAAAAGCATGTTGCCGTACGATGAGTAGTTCAAAACCTCGAACAGTTCAAGCACCCTGCATAATAATTATTGTCTCCTAGAATTATTCTAACATTATTTCATTAACGGTGTTGCGGTCGCTCCAGGAGTTATTGCCATTCGAGTTACCGCTAGTTCACTTTTACTAATTATTATACGTTACCAACACTAAATTTCGTTTACACCTACATCAAGTCCGAACTTTGCTCTCCTCACAGGCTTCCGTTAATATAGCATCACACACAATGTAGGCTTTAATCAAGACAAAGTGAGGAAACTAACGGAGACAGGATAGGTGTGGCCCCTAAGTACTAGAGCTTACACCCCGAGCAATATTGATTTATAATTGCGAACCGTGACTCTTTAACATTACGAATCTCTGAACGATTGAAAATTTTCATAAAGGGCACTATCCATCTCTCTGTCAAAACTTATTCGAATTGTTGCCATCTAACGTAGATAACTGAAAATCTTCAAGTAACCTTCCAAATCTCTCTCTATCCCTACCATTCCTACATTTCACCACAGTGCGACTTTGCATTAAAAAAAATTTATTTTACTTATTTCCTGCTGATGTCAAACTGTTACCAAATGATTTTGTACGATTTCTGTTAGGGCTTTACTTTTGTAAAAGGTCCGAAAATCATGTAGTTTTTAACTTCCGCCTTTCGTCACATTTAACCTTATCAGTTTACGGACATTTTAAGCAACAATTAAAATGATTTACGTTATGAATCAGATTTTAGATAGAAATACAAGACTGAGGGCCGTATTACCACTCTTTCCTCTAGTAAAATTGTCACAATTTCCATGCTTATTTTCAATAATTAATTACAAAAATCCTCTCGTGACACAGATTTGGCAATTGAGAACATCCAATGAGGGATTGTGAGGAAACCGATAGAGGTACAGTGAATTCCCGATACAAGTTCGTCGCGCGGTTCTGGCTAGGGACATTTAGACGAAATCTGTGGTGCTCCGGAGTGTGGGTAGTTCCGGGGACCGTTAAATGCGAGTCTTGTAGGGACTTATATCGGGAATCCATTGTATTAGCAGGACAAAAAGATTATGGATTGGCTGAAAAGGCTGCAAAAGAGAAGGCAAGAGAGAAAGGAAGAAACACCAAAGCATAGTAAAGTATCAGTAGATACGGTAAATAGGTTAGATAAGGTAATTACGAATAGAAGAAACGGGGGAAAAGAAGGAGTGGATGGAAACGAGTGAATGTATAGAACGCTTAGATACAGCTAGATTTATTGTAAAACCAAGTCCGACTCTTAGAAGTGAATAAATAAAGATTATCATTATTAATCGGTTAGTGGCCGACCAGCAATAGCCTTTCCCGCCTACTCAAGATCGCGAGATCGGCATCGCCTTGCGATTCGCGAGAAACGCGATGGCGGGCATTGTTGTTCGTCGGAGGACGTATTGCGTTTCCGTTGCGGAATTAGATGGGGCGCGGCGGGCAATAATTCTCAGCGTTTCGTACACGCCGACGCGGCTATATATTACGTTGCGCGTCATCGTTCGCGGCGGAAACGGGAAAACACGGGGCCCAATATCGAGTAACATTGATAAACAACCGGCGCGCCGTCTATCACGGAGGTTTTCGCTTACCAGCCGCGCGGCGCGGCCGCAGAAAATCCCGCGCTGCACCTCGGCGCGGCGGCGGTCCGCGCGTTACCAGAGAAACTGCTCGAGCACTCGATCAACCGGCGCCGGTAATGGCTTTATATTCCGGTTCGAGCCGGCTGGAATACGTTCCAAGGCCCAGGCGGATTTAATAAAGATTCGATTCTCTGGCCGCGCGCAACAGGAACGAGCACGCGGGACCCGCGCTCGTTGGATTTAGGCCAATTAGAGCACCGCGCAACCGGAGACTTCGATCGGGGGAAACGGCACAACCGGCTTAGACGCCGATCAACCAGCGTTTCCGAGAAACTGAAGTGGCTCGGGATCCTACCTGCGTCTGTACCAGCTGCTTCGCCCGGAATTACCATCTTCATTCTGGCCATTATTGTTCGCCGCGACGAGAAACGCTTGCGCACCATTCGAAGAGTATGCATTGGACTCCCGTATAACGCGGCCAAGGGATTATTTAACGCTTCCGCAACGATAACTGTAAAGTTTGACATGCATACGTCTCACCTGAAACCACCATTTTGCTTCTAGTCATTTATTAATTGCCGTGTCGGGGAACGTTTGCGTACAACGGTCTCGCGATGCATACGCAATAAACTCCCTTATAACGTGATCAAGAAATTAACACACAAACAAACAAGTAGATTTACCGTAATTTAACGCTACACCTACCAAGCACAAAACATATAACAGTGAAACGTCTTATAAAAGGGAGAAGATAAAGGTCAAGAAGTCAATTCAGTCATTTCCTATGAAAATGTTTTTATAATTTCAATAATTGTGAAATAGAAATCCGGCCATTTCGACCGTGCTAGGATGAGTATTAGAAAGGCATGTACTGAATTTAAAATTTACTGTCTATTTCGGAAAGGAATTATGATACTCGTGGAAGAATTAGAAGAGTTCCAACAGTAACTTTTACGGGCACTTATCGCAAATTTAGTTTGTCCACGCGTACTTTCGTGTCAGATTATTTACTAGGTTACATTTCGAAGGGAATTATGAGACTGACGAAGGAATTACAAGAGTTACAGTATGTTGATGTGAGGAGTAATTTTTGCGAGGAGTTATTGCAACTCGGGTATTCAGAAGTTTCTATAAATTTGAAGCGATTGGATTTTGTTGGCCGCGGTTCGAGTGCCTTCGGTGGGATCTAAAGATATTTTACGTCAACAGGTATTGTCGCTCGCTTCCCCCGAGCAGAAAGTACGACTTGTCAAAGAACATTTCAAAAGCGTGATATTCCTATCGCGAAACTTTTCGAAGCTGAGACTTCGTATAGAACTTCCTCGTGAACTTCAACGAGACGTCGAATGAACCGTACAGAATAGAAAACACAGTGAACGTCGTTTATTACGGTCAACGTGCTACAACCGATCGATCCCACTCTTCTGACAGCGACGTCTTCAGGGTTTATGTAGTTCGAAAACACTTTCACAACTACATTCAAAAGCGTATGATATTCTCGTGTTATTAACTTCGATCTTATCAGATGTTCTCAATACGTTAATATAAGAACGTTTACCCAGACAGTGTTCAAACCAAAGAACGCTACAACTTTTACTTTAACAATTTTCTAATCAAAATTTCTTTGGAAGAATGTTTTCACACCTGGGACACGCGATCTGCATTTTTAGCAAGTTCCAAATTTTCTTGAATTTTGTTACTAACATTAATGGAACCTGAAGGTTATAATGTAACGATTAATTTTCAAAGAATTCTTTAACACTAGAACGACCGAGCAATAAATGCGATTGACATATATATTTTTGTAACAGTGACAAGACTGTGCCCATTCAGACTTCATACAACTTGTAATTGTAGGTTTTACGCAGTAACTGGAATCTCCCTTTCTGATCTATATATATGTATATTTTTACGAAACACTTCAGCACCGGACTAAGTAAACATAAACGACTTTCCTTACAGGCGGCTATACACAGAGTCAGGGATTCTCGGTTTCCTCACGCACGCTTTATTACATACATATGTTGTTCCTTAATACAAACGAAGATATCGCGATTACGATTACGATCGGTAACGCAGATTCCTGGTTTCCAACACAACTTTTATTGTAATATGTGGTTCAATGAAGAGGTTCATTAAAAAATTTCCGATGAAAACATTTTCACAATTTCAGTAATTGTAAAAGAAAAAATTAGGAAGCAGTCATTTTGACTGCTGCGGTCGTTCCAGTGTTAAAATATACACGGTGCCCATCTATAAATGTCCGAGCAAATATTTCGTAACTGGTTGAAGTTACAAAACAGTTGAATAAGACAAATTTGCACGTTTTTAACTCTGCTACAACGTGCATGTAAAATATATTCTTTTACTCGTGACCTTTACGAGTTGCGAAGGTCACCATCGTTTTGTTAAATTCAACCAGTTACGAAATATTTGCTCGGACATTTATAGACGGACACTTTCGATCGCCATCAAGTCGCTTCGTCCTAAGGTGAAGTCAGCCGAACGACCAGGTCCAGAAGAGTCCCGCAATATCGCCGGGCGTCTCATTTCGCTAATTGAAAGCTCTCCGGCCTTTCTTCCCCGCTGACTGGAGGACGTCGTATATTACTTGTCGCGAGAAAATTGAGAATATCCGAATCGCAGTTGGCAGAGATTCTCGCGAGCATCCCGCGTTCTGTTCCACCGGGCTCGCCGGTTTCTATTGCGATCCCGCCGAGTAGCTGATTCAAGATACGCGGAGATTTCGTTTCGGGTTCGATCCGGGCTCGCGACGCATCCGCCGGCTCCTTTATTCCAAACCTTTTAGGGATATGAGCCACGCCAGCCGGCAACGAAGATCATTCCCGCGGTTTCAACGGGCACCGCAAGCTAAAAGTTCGACTCTCGTGTTCCTCTCTTTTTACCTTTGTCCGTCTCTATCGCGAACTTTGCGTTCCGTGTGCCCAAGCACACCGAACAAAAATTTCGGACGATCAATTATAATTTCAATATTTTGCGTATCATACTCGTCCAGTCGATCTGCCACATTACAATCGCTAGATTGCCTCATGCATTTATAAGAAAAATGAGCCTACATGAAATATGAACAATTTTGGAATAATTGAGGGATGCTGTTAAACAACTTATCGCTTTAATTAGCTTTAACTTCTAGCACTACTATTTCTTTTGTGATTACAGTGATTTTTGTATATATGTCTGAAATTGTTGTTGTTGTATATATGTCTGAATTATCCCCACTACCGCGTGGTATACCTCGTGAAGAGCCACGAAGCTCGAGAGGCCTCGGTAAACATAACGCGGCTCGGGCACGTCTCCTGGACGATACTTGACGCTGGCAAGACCCGTGTTGTTGACATATGTCAAAATATTAAACAGGAATGAAAATTTTATATCTTTGTCGTCAAAAGTTCTTTCTTTATGTGTAATCTTAAACTGTCGTCCATAGAAGTACAATACAAGTTTTCTTTCCTGTTGTATATTATATCTAATACCTTCAGAAACATAAAGTAAACCTTCATTATTAATACGTTCACTGCCACATATCATTCCCACAGATTCTCGCAACATTAGAGTGAATTTAATAAACACTAGGTTTACGGGATTCCAATATTTTTAATTTACGATTATTGAGATTATGAAGATTCACCTACGTGGAATTACTCAACAAATTTATTTATTTAGGTATATGTTATCTAAAAAATGGCTAAAAAACATGAATAGACACATTCTTCTTATTTTTATAAAGGAATGTAAATATTCACTTTCAGTGCTCCGTGAACCTAGTATTAATGAAGGCGAAACTAACAATTTTTAATGTATTATAGGGGATGCTGTTTTAACCCTTTTGAATTCTAAAGATCTTAACAAAAATCGGTTTATCTGTTTAGGTCACAATAAAAATGAGTATCTAAACCTAGTCAAAAATCGAAAAAACGAATGATTAAAATCATTCCTTTTACCAAACGATTAATGTTCTATTTGATGTTTTTCATACGGATTAAATAATTCCTTTCTCGTTTCCTTTTCGTCTTAAACTATTGTTCGCGACCGTACCAACCGGAGTTTAATAAGTATACTTAGGTGGAATCCCCGCACGAGCATTACGTAGCCGCGCGTTTTTCGCGAGTCCGTAGATTCCCGTTTCGCCGGCCGTTCCTGAAGGAAATCCACGAATATTACTTAGCGTGAGGAGAGCATACCCTGACCCCGGTTCGCCGTTCAGGAATCCTGTAATCCGCGGACTCGAAGTTTCGCGATCCGCCGGGCTAAATGGAAAATTCCCCGGCTTCCGAATGTCGTTCCGCGAGGAACGGATTCGTCCGGATGCGTGTACCCGATTCTTTTCGCAACGAGAGCTGCTCCGCAAATTAACCCTCGCGATGCTCGCTGCCTCGGTATCCTATTCCCCGGGTCTCTCCGTTAACGGCTTTTCATGCTCTCGTTAAAGCGAAACCGGCAGATACTTTCGCGTCTTACTCGCTCGGCTGAAATGCGAAAAATTATAAACGCGGCAAGAGCGAATGTAACGCGTGAGAATGTACTCGGGGAATTTGTCTCGGGGTATGAACGCAGTCGGGAATTAAAAAGATCACGAAGAAAAGTCTGCGGAGTGGGTCGCCGCGTATTACCGCTTCGAGTTACACGACCATTATTATCAGTTGCGAATGGCGTCAAGAGGGGCACGTTAATAGTCTTCTCGTTGATGGACGCTCAAAGGACTTGCGAAGCTCGTTAACTTTTTTCTAAAATGGAAACATATACAGTTTTCTCTTAACATACGTCGCAGATATCTGGCTGGTAAAAGTCGCAGACATATCCCCACTACCGCGGGGTATACCCCGTGAGGGGCCTCGAATCTCGAGAGTCCTCGGAAACGGAGGAGTGTAAACATCTCCTGGACGATATATGTCACTAGCAAGACCCGTGTTGCTGACATACATCGGAAAACACTGTATTGCACCACTTAATGCATCTTGGTATTCTTTACATGAAAGTGTTAACCCTTCGCACTCGAAGCTATTTTAACACTAAAACATTTCTTCCGTCCTAGAATATTCCCTTCTATACATATATATTTTTTCATGTTATACATACTAACATGGTGCAACTTACTCGTACAATACTGAAGTGTTTAGTAATTTTATTAAATACAAACAAATGTAATAATGTAAAAATTCGAGCGCCAAGGGTTAACATTACATAAAGCAACATCGCGAACAGTGTAATCGAAACTTCTACCAGATCTCCCGGCCAAGAAACATTGCACTTCCCGTCCTAAATCGAGCGTCGTCACAGCAAAGGAGCAGAGACGTTCTGTCAACGATCGCTCGACGACCTCGAAAGCATAAGCCTGCGGATGGGTGAAACGGTCCGGGAACACGGCCGGGAAAGAAACAGAATTAGAAAGAATTAATTTATCGCCGGCTAGCTGGTAATCTGGGCTTGCGAGGCGGCACGCGGGGCATATAAGCCGGGGGGATTCGTGATCCCGGCGCGGCTCGGCGTGGCGGTCGACGAAATGTTTTTCAGGATCATCGGGATAAGTCCCGAGATTGGATAGAAGATGAAAGGAAGCCTCTGCCAGCATCGGGGAGCACACACGAGGCACAATCCGGTTCCGTTCAAACTCCGGGTGCGGGGTGTATTTGTTCTTTAACCACGCGGATCTATGGGAAATAGAGAGCAACACGGGGTTGCGCGTTTAACGAGCTCGTATTTACGGGGCGTTCCTTTTCATTCGGTCTCTGAGCAGTTCGGGATCGCGTGGGTGTCGGTGCTGACTCGTCCCGCTCACCTGGAGCCGGAGGGTCCGTTTTCATCGCGCTGGGAGTCGCGTAATTTATAATGCAAGCGACGAGCTAGAGAGAGAGAGAGAGAGCGTGCCCACGAACTGCGACCGCGCGCAAACATTAAAAATTAAAAGGCGAGGGGAGCAATCACGGTCTCCCGGCCGCGTCGAAATTCCTCGGCGAGGATTGCACGTGTTACACGGGCCCCTGGACCAAGAAAAGCCCCGGGAGCGCGAGCTCGTAAACCGAATCTTAAACGGTGCAACGAACGTTCCTCGAGTCACGGGCCACGAAGAAAAAGAGCAGCGAAGCAAAGGGGAGAAAGTGGGGGAAGCGCTTTCTTCCGTGTGTTCCGCAGTCCCGGCGCGTACTCGTTTTATCCTGCTTACAGAGATTAATTGGAAGGACAGGTTCAAAAGGTTAAAGAACACACGGCGGTACATACCGTGTGTACGTACGAGGAACAGAGAGATGAGAAGGGAACAAGGTCCGCCGCGTTGGAGGAACCGGGAACCGGCGGGGCGGCAGAGGGAGGATGAAGAGCGGAGAAAAGAGAGAAAAGCGGGCGTGGAACAGACCACTGAACGAGAGCGTCATTAGACGTCCCCGAATAAAGCGGGAAAGCCTTGGGATGCGGAGAAAAAGGAGCGGACGCGACACCGGCACCGGCGCCCGCAGCTTCGGCGGATAATAAGGGGAAAAAAGGGCGCGGGCCGAACTTCGTAAACTCGGCTTGGAGGAGGCCGGTTTTTCGATTTGTCGTTAGTTTCGAACGTTCCTCGTTAGACCCGCGCCAGTCTATTTGCATTGGATTAAAAGTCGAGACTCGGATTACAGCAGGACCCGCGGGTAAATAACCCGGCCGGGACACGGAAACTTACCGCGGTTTTCATATTGCCGGATAATTGTCTTTTTCGTCTCGAGTAATTAGCCGTTTTCTAATTCCTCGTTACATGCCCCTTCCCTCCCTCCTTTCCCGCGGCTTTGTCAAGTCGATCGAACACTCCTCGACCCGTTGTCTTCTCGGCCCTTTTCATCGGCCAAGGAAGCGCGTTAGGGCTAACGACTACCGCCCGTTGTTGAAGTTCCAGTCGTTGGAGTTCGAGTTTGCGGATACCTCGCCCCGGCGAACTAATTGTTTTTGCCCCGGACACAATGGCGGCAGCCGAACAGTCCGATCGTGCCGAACGAATCGATCCCGGATAAGTGTAACCCCCCGCGAAATAGTCTCTTGATTAAATTTTCGCCGGCGTGAGCGCACTACAAGCGCACCCTGTTATTAGCGGAAGATCGAACACAGGTAACGACCGGCAATTCCCCGGGCCGCGGAACATGGCTCCCTGATAACTGGTTATCTGCGACAGAGTTGCCCCGGTGAGACGGCTAGAGCCGCTGAAAGAAAGAGGAGAATAGTTAGCCTGGTAGATAGCCTTACCGACGAGTCCTTTATTTGGATAGATAGCTCAATCCGCGAGGCCTCCATCAGGCTAAATAGCTCTATCGACGAGCATTCTCTATTAGACAGCGTCACTCGCGAGTTTCCCATCAGCCTAACAGACGCTATTTCAGACGCGAAAACGCTCGACAGTTAAATTACCGTTCAGAACCCTGGTGCCTCGGTAACTTGGCCTTATATCTTTCTTTTACTCCTC
>CM052138.1:5215033-5411739 GCA_028454255.1 Halictus ligatus
GTAGGTGTGTGTGTGTGTGTGTGTGTGTGTGTGTGTGTGTGTGTGTGTGTGTGTATGTGAACGGAGGGATGAGTGAGAGAAATGATAAGATTTTATTTTTATTTTAGGTTAGGTTAAGTTAAGTTAGGATAGGATAGGGACGACCTTATCTCTCTCTCTCTCTCTCTCTCTCTCTCTCTCTCTCTTGCAAGGCGAGTTTTTGCGTTTTTTGTGTTTGTTGTGCGTTTAGGATAAGGTAGGATAAGAGCGGAGCGAGGATAGAAGTAGGAGGCTCAATAATAAACTACTACTACTACTGCTCACTTCCAGTCTGTTGAGCCGACTTTCCGACCTATGCGCACAGACGCATGGACGCGGGCGACTTTAAACAATAATAACACATGATATTGGACAAGATTGGAAATAATGCTTGCACGATTATATAGAAGAAAGTACGGTGAACATGTTCCATTTTATAAAATTCCATGATTTCTTCTGTCTTAGAAGATATAATGAACTGATGGACAAAGTATACTGAGGTATCCGAGAACCTATTCACATAGACGCACGGACACTGGCGATTTGAAACCATAATAACACGTAATATTGGACAAGATTGGAAATAATTTATGAACATATTCCATTTTGTAAAATTCCATGATCTCTTCTGTCTTAGAAGATGTAATGAACTAATGGACAAAGTATACTGAGGTATCCGAGAACCTATTCGCATAGACGCACGGACACCGGCGATTTCAAACAATAATAACACGTGATATTGGACAAGATTGGAAATAATTTATGAACATATTCCATTTTGTAAAATTCCATGATCTCTTCTGTCTTAGAAGATGTAATGAACTAATGGACAAAGTATACTGAGCTATCCGATAATCTATTCGCATATTCACGAGCGACTTTAAACAATAATAACACGTAATATTGGACGAGTGTGGAAATAATTCTGACATGATTGTGTAGAAGAAAGTATGCTGAAAATGCTCCATTTTGTAAAATTCTATGATCTCGTATGATACAGAAGATATTCCTTGCGCGCGTTGATGGTCGCAAAATTTCGCAACGATCCCAACCGGACAAAGATAGCGATTGTTTTGCTTAGGCGCTTAATTAAGGAGCACGAGCGCGCGGACGTAAGCGGGGAGCACACGGCTGTGTGATTACGCGTAATTGTCTATCGGTGAGACGGGTGCTTATCGTCGCAACAATTTCCCGGGGAAAAGAGGTATCAGTTTTTCTTCTTTCCCATCGCGCGAAAATGGCTGGAGATGGAACGAGCACGTCGGGACGCGAATTTATTCGACGCGCTGCCGAAAGGAAGCAAAACGACTGCGTTTTACGGTCGCCTATTAATAAACTCGCGCTGCACGCAATATCGGCTATCACTCGCGCGACCATCCCGATACAATTTCTGACAGGGAACGACGCGCGTCTGTAGAGCGAAGTTATGCGAACGCGGGCTCTCTTTCGTGCACACGTACAGTATTTTCGTGCCGACCAATCATCGCTCCACGTTTGCGCGTTCTCAGAAGCGCGGAATCAATTGGTCTCCTTCAAACGCGTCGAACGCGTTCATTTCCTTCCATTTCTCGTTTCACGTGCTCCGCGCGTACGTCGATCAGTATCGCTTTTGTCGGGAGAGCCGAGGGACACATAATTCGAATTCATTGCGCTTCTGAGAAAAAAGTTCGTCGAGAGAGAAAGAGAGAGAGAGAAAGAAAGAGAGGTTGTTGTGTAGCGTCCGAACACGTTGGAACTGCGATAGAAGCTAAGCGAGCGTTGATCAAAGCGGCGCACAGTGTCCAAATCGAGGAATTAACTGTCCACGAAGATTTTAGCATTGTTTGTGGAACCTTGGGTTCGTCTTGATATCAGCTATAACATTATTAAATAAAAAGTATATAGTGATAATTAAAAAATCGAGATGACATTAATTTTTTATTTACAAAAAAATTTTATTCCAATTCTTTATATTGTACTTTATAGAAGAGCGATTACTGATTAATTTTTGTTGGAAACATTTTCTTGTTAGAGTACCGGAAATGTCCGAGAAATTACAATAACACGCGAATAATGAATGATATTTAGTATATTATTGAAATAAACAAAAGGCACAGTGATATTTGTGGGAAATCTTTTTTTCATTTGACAGAATCATATGACAATCTTAGGAACCTCTGAACGCTCCGCGCGGTTCCGATCACAGAGGCGTTTTAAACAATAGTAACTTGTGTACCGAGGCCGAATGGGGTGCGAGTCTTGCATGATTTTATAGAGAAAAGTGCACTGAAAATAATGCGCTTCGATGCAATGCGGAATTATATGGAACTCAAAAGATATCCTTTACGATTTTGCTAAAATGATCAGTGTTGTTTCAAGGTCGGATTATACTAGCGCGAATCCTCCGTTTATCCATCACCTGCCGCAACTTGCCTCACCTGCCGATTGTAACGAATGCTCGAGGGATTAAGATCCTACATAGGACTGATCAAGGCAGATGATCGTCCTGAGACGTTGCAATCGTTAAGCCGGCGGCCCGCGTCGATTCATCGTGTCCCTCAACAACAATGACACGTGACGCGGGACGAAACATAGCATGGGGCTTCATCCACAGACAGGTCTTGATCTATACGACGGGATCGATGGTTGAACCGGCGCGCCGGTCCCCGGGAATAGGGATTGATGGAAAAGCCCTCTGGTGGGAAACGTGGGTGGTGCAGCCGCAAATTCATCATCATTACACACAGTCGCCATTATCGTGTCGGAGTCGAGGATCGTGGCAAGACAGGCACCGGAGAAGTGGTGGAGAGGGGGAGGGCGACTACGTCGTGTATTAGCGAACCGATCCATTTGAAGGGATCGATGATTACGCGCGGAATTTCCGAGCGGGGGGAGGAAGGGGCTCGGAGAAGGAAACGGGGATTCTATCGCGATGATGGTAACCCTCCGGTAGCTAATACGGGGTGTGCGGCCGCGTACAAAGCGTTTATTAGAATGCAGGATCCGTCTCGCTACGTTACTGTGTTTCGAGGTGCCAGCACGCCGCGGTAATTGCCCTCCCCCGACGTCAGAGGAACTCACCTCGCCTCGCCTCTCGGGCTGCGGCGAGAGGGTCTTCCAATCGAGGCCACGGCGCACCTGTACACCACCGGATGCTAATCGAATTCCGTCAGCCAATCCGAAACGGGGTGAGCCCGCGCTCCGGACGAGAGACTGGTCCTCTCTTGCCCTCTGCTACCCTTTCTCTTACCGTTCCGTTCGCGCCAGATCCCCGAAATATTTCGGACGGTATTTTTCGATGGCCTGCACGGACCATGGGTCCAACAACAGCCGCCCGCGCAATTTATAACAGCGCCGTTTGAATTTAGCGGCGCGCGACGAGTCGGTCGTAGAATTTTAAACTACCCGCCGACAGTTACTACAATGTGTCACGTACCGCGCGATTTGTCGCCGCACCGTTGCAAGAGATAATCGATATTGGCGGCGGAGATCCTCTGCAAGCCAACTGTTCCGAACCTGGCTGCACAAGGACTGGCTTTCTCTGCGTCGGTGGGATTTCGTATTCTTTTACATCCGGAAGTTGATAATTCATACTCTTTCATAACATTCAGTGGCTCATCACCTTCTTGACCTTCTCAAACTGTTCAGAATGTAATGGAAAAGAGTTTGAACATCTACTGTAATTGTTTCTAATTTTTCAAGATATCTTGTTAACTGTCAATTTTTCGGCCATATACTCCTAGCGTCTTTTTATGTAGAGTAGCAAGGAGAATCAATATGCATAAAAAAATGTCAATGACCTTCGTATGACCGCTACGCTTCCAGTTACGGAGAAACGATTGGTGGTGCAATCATTTTGTCCACCTTGAATATTTCCGTTACTTGCGATAATATGAAAAGTGATATATACAAAAGTTACATGGTATGGAGGGGGAAATATTGTGATGTAAACACTTTTTATGTGTTCCTTATGTCAAGGTCACCTTGATTTCTTTAAACGGAGAGACCTACCTTTTGTATCACCAATCGATAGAGTATCGAATTCTGCCGTAGAAATGTCGTTAACTATTAGGTTTAGGACATATCAAGAGCTCACATAGAAAAAGTGTTTACATCACAATATTTCCCCGTCTACAGCGTGCAACTTTTGTATATATCCATTTTACATATTATTAGAAGTAACGGAAATATTCAAGGTGGACAAAGTTATTGCCCCACCCTGTATGTACATGATGTATGTCCTGGTACATTATTAAAACAGTACAGTGAATTCTCGATACATGTCAACAACACGGGTCTTGCCAGCGTCATGTATCGTCCGGGAGACATACCCGAGCCATGTTATGTTTACGTTGATCTGTGTCCGAGGCCTGTCAAGCTTCGCGGCCCCGTGGTGGTACGGGTAATTCCGCGACCTTTATTGTCCAGGCCTTGGCGATATATGTATATAGAGAAATCACTGTGTTGCCTGAAGTCATCAATGTGACTTTTCGGTCCTCTCAAGGTTAACGAAATGTAACTGTGAAGGTTATTACTGAAAGAATTGCCCCTTATTTCCTACGAACCTGTGAAATTCTGAGAAGATCGCGCTCACAGTCTCATCTAGCACAATATTAGACGTGCTTCAGGGGCACGAGAGTTAGTTTCGTTGCTAATCTGATCGAATTCCAGGAGGATGATACCGCGACGCTCGCGGATCCATTCGTCAAGGCGTGTCGTCTACAAACTTTCGGGGCGTCAATGTCAATTCTACGACTTACAAATTGTCCCTGGGAGCCAACTTCGTATCCCGGAGTATTCGACCGAGTTACAACTTCGTCGCCAACGCGGGCGCGAATCCTGCGGATATCTCGGCCCCGCGAGTCCCCTGGAATAGTCGAAATGAAATCCACAATTTTGGACCTTCTTTCCTTCTCGCCCCCCTCCCCTATCTTTCCCTCTTTTCGTTGGATCTATTTCCTGGGTCGCGTCGCCGACGAGTCTAGTTGCAAACGATCGATATCCTATCGCTCCAACACACCGTACGTATTTAAACGGCCGGCGAGCGAGTTTCACGAGCGATCGGCTCTCTGAGGGCTCGATATGCTCAGTGATCTCGAATCGCTCGGTCTTTGACTTCTCCCCGGACGGTGCCGGGCTTTGTGTCACTTTCGCCCGGCTCCTCGCGGCCCTCTTTTGCCACAGGTCACGAAAACAGGTCCGACGCCCTCCTCCTCCCCGCCCCAATAGGGGAGCCGCGTTGATAACCCTTTGACCGTTCCGATTCACGCCTATCCGGAACATTCCGGCCCTCAAGGGGGGGACAGCCGCGCGATTGTGCCGTCTGAATGCGATCAGGCCGCTTGAAATGTCCTCCTCATCCGCGACCTCTGGCGACCCCATTCATCCACTTTGCTTGGTCAATGCCAAGTACGTGGCTAATGATCGAGAAACGCAGAGTGAACAAAATTCCCCTATTCGATAGTCGTAGGCGATCAGAAGAGATACGATGATGATCGTATCTGCTTGACCTTACAGTGACCTTGAAAAGCTCTGTACAGATTATTATTGAAATTTTTTTGGAACCTACACTTTTCATTAGCTATTCTCAAAGCCAGCACCAAGACGTTTCTAAAATGCTAGAATACTTTTGTTTTTGCTTAATTTATCATCGAGATGTAAGCAGCCAAAGTTGATGCGCTAGAATTTGACCTTGCATTCTCCTTTCTGGCTTGTGACTTTCTTCTGGAAATAGTCAATGAAAGTAGAAGATTTAAAAGAATTTTCGAGCTTTTCTTTTTTGAATTGTTCGAGAACCATATACAGTAAACCCGTGATATATGTCGCCGAGACTTCTGAGTTAGCCGTCGCGGAATTATCCCCACTACCGAATATAAAAAGGTCTCGTCGACAGCATTACCCCGCTGCGACTTTGACAGATAACTCATAGGACCCGCGAATTACGACATGTTTACGGATCGTGGCGAACTGTGAATGATGGTGACTATGGCTGTCTTTTTCTACGTTCGGCGCTGCATGAAAGAATAGTGTCCCGACGACGACAAGACCCGGGCTGCTAACATATAACGCGGATTCACTCTATTGAAGATGGATCTCTGCTATTTTCCTTATCTCTATAATTTAGTATATCTTCATCCTGTTATGGCTTCTGATATTTGGTTAAGTACATGTTTAGGTGGTGTTTTCTCTACCTCTTTAATTTAGTGTGGCTTTGTATTCGATTGCCTTTAATTGACATAGTTTGCACGGACCTTTACATTCTTTCCCATTTTTCTAGTTTAGTATATCGTTTTCCGGTTATTAAGATTTGTGTTATTTGCGAATTACTCAAATCACCATGATGGATCCGGGTTAACTCGACCAATAACATAATTGGTGATTAAAAAATTAGGAAATGCAACTAACGACCACAAGAGACGAGCATCTGGTGCCCAATGTTTTTCGCGCACAAAAATCGCATAAAAACAAAAATGTCCGAAAAACTAATGAGGATTCATTTTTATGTGCCTCCTGAATTGGAAAAGTTTTTCGTTTCGGTGTGGCAGAGCCGTGAACGAACCCTTCGTGGTTGCAAGCAGCCCGGTGAATAACGGTGTCGGCGGTAGCTGCGTATTATGAAACTAGTGATCGATCGGCGTTGTTAATAAAAGTATTGGATAACCGAACGATGGTCAATGGGAAGACAGAAACCGCGATGGAACGAACGAGGGAAAATGTTTCATTTACAAAAATCTGTTCCGGCCAGTTACATTTATGACCTGAACCGATTGCCTGGGAAGCTTGTCAGAACTTTAATAAAACCCGCTGTGATTATTCGTTTCCTCTCCCATTTATAATAATCAGAAATAATATTCCATATCCTCCGATATCCTATAAATTTTATATTTCCTGATATTCCGTGAAAATAGAATTATATATAAACTAATTCCTCTTGCTTCGCTCCGATTTGATCCGCGACCGAACGAAACGTTCCGAAAAAAAAGGAAATAATTGTTCGCGAAGCGTTTTGAACGAATGAGAAACAATGGATAATTTCGTTGTTCCTGCGGTGCGCGAATCCTGGTTGTACCCATATATTTCTCAATACTAATTAGCAAATTTCGATCGGTAAAGTTTCGCGAAATAACGACATTCAGCGGGCGCGAGCAATTAGGAACGCTAAATCACAGTTTCATTAAGATGTTTTGTTTCAAAGCACAATGGACTCGTTACGTAGGTTTTTCTATATGCAGTCGCGTACGCCTCATCGTAAACACATTTTCATATACGCCGCCGGTCCGCCATTTTTCCGCTTTATGGTCCCCGCGCTGCGTAATTTTGTCGTTTCTGGTTATTTCTCTTCCTGTCGACGCCCGGCGTTTTAATAACGATTGTTTGACTACCATCGTCAACAAAATATAACGTGTCAAAACACAGACTGCGCTTTTACATTCGCCGCGCGCGATGCACGCTTTTACTTTGACCCTTGAACTTGTCTGTTTAGCGCGGCATTACAATTTGATTGCTAACGAATTCGTCATTTCAGGACGCCTGGTATAATAATCAAGTTTCGTAACGGTGTTGGAGGACCGTGCCTCTGTACAGATCATGCGTTATATTGCATATTAAGACTTTGAACGACGCGGCTCACAAAAATTACGGACGAAGTTATTTGTCCAGATTTAAAGTGACTCGACTGTGACTTCGCTTGGGATTTGTGAAAATGGTCGAGAGTGCACTGAATATTATACGTCTTAACTTTTTAATTTTCCTTTTATTTCGTATTTAAGTTTCGAGATTGTTGCGCTGACTGCTAAAATGTTTAAATCAAGAGAAAATAAATCTGGAGTTGCACGTAAGTCAGAAACATGGAATAGAAAGTTGTCTGATGTGTTCCATGTGTTATAATGAACGGGAAAAGACGAATGCGTTGGAAGTATTAATGGGTGCATGTCTGGCAAACTTTTCTGATCGATTATCTCTAGCACGAACGGACGTATGAAAGCCATTCTTAATGCGGAGTCATGCCTTTCGAGTTGCACACATCCTGCGACCGAGATGATTCTGAAAGAAATTCCAATTTCAACTCTGATTTCAAGTTTCTTTATATCAACTGAGAAATTGTTTCTGTCATTTCGTTAATCTATGAAATTATGAATTAATCAAGTTCAGAGAATCTTTAGCCAAAAAAGCAACAAAATGTTCTGGAAATTTAGACAGGCTCGAACATGATTGTGCTATCATATGCTAAACCATGGCTCATCTCATCTGGACAATTGAGGGGTCCGCTTGAAGAGGAAGCTATGTCATAGCACTCGTTTTGTGAAATGACTTCAGTGTATAATTCTATCTCGGTGGAAAGCGTAAAGACGGGGCTAACTTTTGTTAGGTAAAATATTGAATATTTAATCACCGAACGATTAAAAATCTCATTTTTTTGCAATTTCTTTTTATATTGATATTATGATCTCATGTGTATTCATTCTTAACAATATCTTTTTATTGTAGACGTCCATCGAATTTCCAATATACCGGCGTTTGTAAATGAAGTTGGCCATCACTGTCTTGCTTTATATTGCATAGTATGCAGAGCCAAGTTGTGATAAAATGATGAGGTGCACATTTTGGTACGAGAAGGTTTCAATAGTTCGTGAGATTTTCCGGCCGAAAGCGCATTGCGCTTTCATGCGATTCCGGGTACGGCGGTATCAATTGTTTCCGACATTTATAACCTTTTTATAGAGGCCGGCGGAACGATAATGCGCTCGTTTGTCAGGTCAATCGATATTACCGGAACAACGGCGGCTGTGAGCTCGCTTTCTAAGGAGCTTATCACTGTTTTTATAAACTTCATCGGATCGAGACGAAAGAAAAAAACAACAATTCCGAGGAGGCATAATAAATTAGACGCGTCCGTGCGATGGATACCGTCGGTGTCGCGCTGGCTTAAGGGGGCCGGCAGGCATTTGGCCTTGACTGTCATTCTATGTTACGCTGTGCGTATGTGTTTTCTAGACACTTTAAATCTTAAATAAGTAAATAATCAATTAAAAATGCATACCACCGTGTTTGTACATGTCTTTGCTACGTCTGTATAGAGCCTTTTTTCGATACGAACACTAAACCTCTCGAAATTAAGAGAATCTCTCAGCGGCAACCATCTTGTGACGTCATACTTGCTTCAGAATTAACATTTTCTGCCAAATATTACAAATTACTCCACGATGAGGTAGAAACTCGCAATTCGGGCTCCATACAGACGTAGATTGGACTTTTAGTAAACACAATTTTTTTTTTATTAAGCTATAAAACCCCACATGGGATTATTAGCAGCATGCACATGGCTGTGCATGCTAACATTACATTATGTAGGTGGCTTATAAACTAGGATTCAAACAATATAATGAACATTTTCGAATACAATATTAACACTACAGATATAAACAATGAGACTTAAGAAACGAATGTATGAAAAATCGATGACAAAGAAAGGGTCCGCACAGAAAGGAATCTATTGTATAGGGTGGAAAGAAACCCTTGTTGCATAGTTTGCGAATCGAAGCGTCTCTATTATTGTCATAGATCGGACATTGCCATAGCACATGATTAGGATCCTGTACTAAACAACCACATGGACAACCTGTGTCAGCAGCAAGTCTATCTTAAAAAGGGAAGCCCTTAGTTGAAAGTGTCCAGATCGAAGTCTATTAACCCAGCAAATGAATTCTCTAGGGAGCCTCAGGTGAGCAAACCAAGGTTTAGGCCCAGAATGATAATATGAGCTGAAAATTTTGTGCCCTTGAACCCTGCTTCAGCGAGAATATAATTTTTTGTTAGCTCCCTAGCTTGCTTCCTAAAGCTGTGGAAAAAATCAGAGTAGGGAACCAGAATATTATAGTAAACACAATTGACCACTTCTGAACTGCTCGTTGCAATATTGAAGCGGTAGTTTGTCTAGATTTTGACCCTTGCATACGTATATGGATTTCAAACCATGCCGGCCCCTTAAGAGAACCAATAAATAAACAATTACGAAGGGGGCGTTGAACAATTTCAACGACACAAAGGCGAGACGCTTTTAGTCCCGGGCCGGGATAAAACTTTCACACTTGGCTGAAACCACGGGGTCGAAAGTCAAAGACACTCATTATGCTTGCATAGCTGGTCCGGTGGATCTATTTTGTCGTTTATAACCTAGTCGGTGGTTTCGAAACAACGGCGAAAACAAAACGTATCTATGTCGTCCGAAGCGAAGAAAATGCTTTCAATTCTTGTCATCTGTTCCAGCTCGAGTTATTTTTATTTATTGAAGCTCTTCAGACTCTTAAATGGGTCCATTTCACTTTACAATGTGGTATTACAATTTTACAGGCTGGTATTACAATGTTACAAGATGTAATTATGATTTAAATAGATAATTTACAATCTTTGAAATACAACTGAATATAACTTCAAGCCTTAATTAACACGTCAATATTTAGGGGTAATCGGTAGCCTATTTTACTTAAAGATTCCAAAAGTTTGAACATTTGGGCGTCATATTTTTCGCACTGTCATATGACGTGGTTTAAAGTTTCGTCATCAAAGTTTTGGAAATAATTATTGCCCATAAATTGATTATTTCAATAGATTTCTCTTTGATCTGTTTTTTATATGTTTCATATAAATCTGTGAACGAAACTTTCGGAAAATTGAGAGAGGTCGAGGAAGTAGCCAACTTGGCTGCCTTGTCCGCGTCCTCATTACCCTGAATACCAGAGTGCGATGGGACCAGAATAATTTGACGTAGCTGCTGTGTTCATTTCTAATAAAAAGGTTATATTTCCTTTTTATTTCAAAGATGTGTGAATTGGTCTTAATGTTAACTATGGGGGATTGTAAGGCCAACAGACAACTAAGAGAGAGCTCGAGTTATCGTTTCATTCTTTCATCTCGTCTCCATTCTCGATGGCTGCAGTTTGAGAACAATGAAAAGTAGACAATACTCTTTATTCACTTCCATATATGTTCCTTCTTGAAATGGAGGCGGTTCAAAGATTCCTAGATTATAAAAGTCAATTGCGCGAAAACGGAACTACTTTTTTAACCCCTTGCACTACTATTTATTTTGTGATTATAATAGTCAGAAATTCTTCGTCGTTCTGAATTTCGTAGAAACAAAAATAGTTTAATCAATATCAACTACAACAAAATAGAGTTTTATTTCGGTTTAGAGGAAATTAATTTAAAGGGAACACATATATTTTATGTGTCCAACACAGGTTACGAGTATTCTTAATATTTTACGTTCGATTTCTCAATGTTGACGCTCGAGTATTGCATCCGTGCATGTTTACAACAATTTCATATTGTTTGCGGTTGCCGCATCAGCCAAGCCGATATTTGCGAACGCTGTTTTCTTCGTGAGGAACCCTGCATAATAAAAACTGCAACATTTACGAATCCAATGTGAATCATAAGAGATGGAAGAGGAATTACAGAGGTACGGAGAGGTACTGATAATGAAAAAGAGAAAATATATAAAGTCTAATAAAGAATGAGAAGGCATGAGAAAGATGAAAAAGAAGATGAAGGGCCAACCCTAGAGAACAAAGTATAAGTGAAAAGGAAGAGAGGAAACTAAGACAACCAAGATAACGCGATGAACGAGCCAGATGTGGCGATCTCAAATACCCTGTGGAATAGAGGAAAATGAAACTCACCTTGTATATTACTAACAATATATCTTTTTTATTAACACACACTTAAAATCCCACTGAAAAAGTTTGGGCAACAGTAATATTTCTCCCACGACTGGCAGAAACTCTTTGTCGACAGAATTCATTTTTCTACACCTGAAAGAATCACTTTAATAACAATAATATATTTCTTGAACTGATTGTCAGTCAGCATTTAGTATGTTACCTGAACTTACTTGTTCTTCTTTTCACAAAAGAGTACGTTACTTTACTCATGATGAGTTCTCTACTGGAATCTCCCAATTTTAAGTAATTTTTCATTAACGATTGAGAAATGGTAATTAGAAAGCGTGAATGTGTCAGCTACGATATTGACAAATATATCTTACTAAACGTTAAAACGTCTTGTCCAAGATTGATACTTCAGTCTATCATAAAATATAGTTTGTCTCATGTACAACATTCTCGCTAGAGCCGCCGTAAGAAAAATTTCAGTCAGTATTAGAGTCTACAAAACAGTAAACAAACATCCTTATGATCCAGTAAAATCATTGACGCATTCCACCTTCCTAGAAGACGTCGCATGTCTGCAGAATTTCAGCCTAGTCGTTCCACTCGTTTCTACGAAAAGAAAGTACTGCTCTGAACTTACGGAAAAATTTAATAAAAAACTGAAGGTGGTCTTTCGACGGGGCGAGAAGAAAATTAGATTTCTGTTAAAGACAAGGTCTACTCATTGAAGACCCTGCAACGCCATTGGCGCATTCCACTTTCTTAAAGGACATCGCAGGCCTGCAGAATTTCACCTCAGTCCCTCCGCTCGTTTTTTCCAAAGAAAAGTGTTACTCTGAACTTAAGGGAAAATTTTATAAAAAGTCCTAATTGGTCTTTCGACGGAGAAAGAAGAAAACTAGATTAAAGTCAAGGCTGAATCGTTTGTTTCTGCGGAATCCGATAGTTCCGATGATCCAGCGATCCTTGCTTGTGGAGGCGCAGACTACACCAAAATATCTACGTAATTCTCTGTCAACCGAATGACAGACAGCGGCAATCATCGTGGCCGCAAAGACTCCGCACGGAATATCGAAGCACATTCGGTCCTCTAACGCTTCTGACCACGACTACAGGACGATAGACCCGATATCGACGTGTCGGAGCCGCGAAAGGAAATCCTCGGGCGCCCAACAAATCGCCTAATCAAGTAGATATATGAGTGATGCCGGTGCGAAATTGGTTCTTGGCCGCGAGTAAATCTCACGCGTGTCAGCGCGAGACGGCCATTCGAGGTGTCTGGAAAAAGGTGGACCTGGTGGATCGATTTCGTTCGGGATTTATGCGGCGATTTTTTACCGGTGATACCCGTGGAAAAGCCAGCAATGGCGTCGCGATGGAGCACCGGCCTGGACGGAGCCGGGTCCCGGCCAAAGACACCGGCACTCTTTCATTTCGCAGCCCCAAGACCACCGACGGAGCATCCGCGTTATTAATGCGGCCGACGCCGTCACTCGAACTTCTCGCTAATTTATTCTGACGATTCCCAGACACACTTAGGCACCCGTGTTAAGGTGTATATATTAGGGGGCCCATAAGTAATGAATTCTTTTGAAATCTAAAACAATCTTAAATTCAATTTTTTATTTCTTAATTTATTATATACTCTCCATCATTATCAAGGACAGTTTGCCATCCTTCCTGCGAATTTTCAATCCCCCTCTTATAGATATCCAGTGTTCGTGTAACAAAATATGTCTCTCAAGGTGCCTCCTTACATCTTCTACAGAAGTGAATGTTTTATTTCTTAAATAATGCTTCGGACATCTGAAAAGATGATAGTCAAAGGAAGCAATATCCGGTGATTACGGGGGGAGGTGCGGAAAAACTTCCCATTGCAATTCATTGATTTTTTCCAGAGTGAGTTTCGCTATATGGGGCCGGGCATTGTCAATTTCCAGTATTACACCTTTTCCGTGGACTGAAGATGCCCTCTTTCTCAATAGTTCTGAATACAGTCGTTGTAATTTCTGACAATACAACTCAGCAGTAACTGTTTCTTCAGGTTTCAACAACTCAAAGTGCCACGGCAGTTCATTTAGGGGTTGATATTGCTGTTTGATTTGCAGAAAACCATGGCTTGGAACGCATATGTTATTGTAAAGAATCCATTTTTCATTTCCGGTAACAATTCTGCTAAGACATGGATCTGATGAATCTGATGAATATTCTTGTTGGTCTCAGATAATTGATGCGGTACTCAGGCCGAAGCCTTGTCGATAATTCTTTTATACTTAATTTTTTATCAGCTTCCACTAGAGATTTTAGGGTGTCATTATCAAATTCGTCCACTTCGAGGCCTGTCAGAGAGATCATAATCACCAGCATCAAACCTTCTAGACCAACGTTGACACTTGTTGACCTTCAATACATCTTCATAAACATCGCAAATTTTCGTTGTTGTTACCGTTGCATTAAATCCCGCATGAAAATGAAAAAGTATTCAATGACGAATATGATCCTCGGAAGGAACGGGCGCCGACATTTTATTACAGGGTTGTAAAAGAAATCATACTTTTTATAACATTTTAGAAAACTGTAAAGGAATACATGTTTTCTCTTCAACGATCAGTACAGAATTAAAGGCAAAACAAATTCTTTGCAAATAATTCATTACTTATATATATCCCGTCAACCAGGTTGAAACTGTTATCCAGGCCGCGCGAGTCCTTTTTGAATCAGAAATCAGCTCGGTGAAAAGTGACTTGAAAACAGTGACCCCTTTGCCGGCGCGTCGGCAGCGAATTTCCTAATTTTCATCCGCTCTTGAGTTTTTCACTCGCTTCCCGTTGGTCCTATTTAAATATTAAGGGTCGGACGGATTTCACGGTCTAAAATTGCAATTATCTAGACCCGGGACCATCGTTACGTCGCACAGTGGCTCGATTACTCTTGGAGCTAACTGGTCTAAATTATCTTTCCACGGTTTTGAGCCTGTTTCGGGTTTTAATTGTTGGAACACGAGTCAGCTTACTATTACAGATTATGATTTTATTAAAAGTGTTGAGAACAGATACCTGACGTACGTTTTCTCGGGTATATTCCTTGTAAAAGATCACACAACTTTGCCCTGTAAGCTAATCCTCTGGCTGTAATGGTTTCCAAGATATTTCCAAGTCTCTCAGATATGGTCGTTTAAACATTAAAAGTGTGGAAGTAGAAGCTCTTTTGATGTTATTTAGACGAAGAGTTCGAAGACTTGAATTTCATAGAATAGTATAGCTTCAAATTTTCTGTTTATTAACTTCACTATTTTCTGATACGATTCTGTATTTTTTTAATACGACTAATATTCAATAACCATATTCGTCTTCGCCACTATCAGCAATCCAAAAATCGGATGACAGCCTCGGTCTTAAGTGGGGGGGGGGGGGGGACGTTGTGCAAACGGCTTCTATTTTTATTCGCGGTAGGACAGCGCGTATCTCGGGGAAAAATTCTTTGGGCAATGATAATGTTGAAGTTGGCGGTCGGACTGAATTACGTAATGCACTGAAAAATGAAAGGAAAGAGTAACGGGATTGCTCGCTCGTATTCTTCATTCCTCCCCCTCCCCCATTCCTCCGACGTGCATTTTCAATATTGAACTCCGCGTCTTACTTTCTTCGCTACGGCCGCGTCTTCTTATCTTCGTATTTCTTTCCTCGGCCGCATTCCCGATACAAGCGCGTAAAGTTTACGGGTTTCGCTTCCCCGAAACTATTAAATATAACGGCAAAATTTTGTTTCGTATTCGGGAACTCGTCGGAACGCTAACCCCTCTCCCTCCTTCTTCCGCCCCACCTATCCCCCCGACACCGACGTTACCGCGACGTCTGCCATTAAATTCGATAACATTTTTATGTCTGGGGCCGAGAGTTATCGGCTCCTAGTGTCTTTCCCTTCTCGTTCGACCTTTCTGTTCTGATCTATTTAATCAGAGATAAGCTCCAACCGGTCCGCGAGCTGTAAATTAATGAACTACGAAGGATCGACGCGAGATTAAACAGACTCCTGCTGCAGAAAAAGATCCCGTAAATGGGCTGACTTGTCGATCGACGACGACGGATTCTCACATAGCTCATAGTTTCCGGAAACATGTTTAGTTAGCTGTGGAGCCTGATTTCGAACCCCGTATTATTTTTCTTCGCAGTCGTCGCAGTGATCAGAAATTCTTTTTCTAGTCCAAAGGGACTCTTTTAATTTGGAACTTGATGCAATATCGAGTCATTCAATTCATTTGTCATAATTAAAGGCACACCGAAAAAATTACCGAGAAAGACCGCTATTGTACCCCCATGGTAACCGTAATACGAAAATGCCGGTATTTTAGTACTACCATCCACTTTCCAGCAGACGTATAAAACATAACTCTAGTACAAAATACAGGAGAGAACGTAAATGCAGTTTTAGTACTACAAAGAGACGTATTTCACTTAAACCTATAGCGAAACAGAGAATTATCATTTGGAAAAGATTAAACTGGTCACAGCGTTTGCGAACGTGGTGTTCCGCAGCATCGCTGCAAGATTTTAAAACACATGCATTAAAACGTACATTTCCTGCGTATCTACAAATCCAGCGGGTTTCATGAAAATTGGATGTTCCATGAATGGACCGCGGATCCTGATGTAGACTCCCATTTTGATAGATAATTTAACGAATGCCAGCCCAACTCGTAGAAGAGCTTCCTTTCCACGAGTAGAGGACTCCTTACTGTAAACCAGAAATTACTATTAATTCTATTAATGCTAGACATTCGCTGCAGCTCACCGGTTGCCATAAACAAAGGCCTCCGCTCTATCCGGTGGAGGACGTTGTTAAGGCGTTTACGGGGGGATGAAAATACAGCAGTGCTCATATAAATTTGCAAAATCTGTTAATCTTACATTCGCACGACCCATCCCCACTCTTCCCTTGCCATTGGGTGCTCCGTGGCTCGGCTTGTAGGAAGGACGAAAAGTTGAGGCACGTAAAACCCATCTTTCGCCTATTTTTGTCTGTAACGTGGTCACTCTATCTTATCGCGAATGTATTAGTTCGGTTTCGCGCGCATCCCCGCATGCATCCCCGGCGCAGCTGCTGCCAATCCTCTCTCCTCTGCGAAAGTAGCCGAGTATCGGGTCCCCTTTGTTTCCAGAGCAGTATCGTTGATCGCGGGCATAGAATAAAGAAATCTGCTGGCCGTGCAGCGCGAAAAGCGTCGTCTGGAGTCTAGAGTGTCCACGGATCGGCGGCGCAAGGCCGGTATCGAGTGTCCTGGCCGTTCTACACATTCCACCGGAGAAAGGATCCACGGTTTAATCGTGGCCTGGGACGAACGTCGAGTTTGATGGAGTATCGGATGGCGTTAAACAAACGGCAAGTCACCGCATCGCGCGGATCAGATATAATTTTGGGTCGAATTCGTGAGCGAGAACGGAGACACGCTTGCACCGGCATTCTATGTAGAATACTTTCTTGTAATAGGGCAAAGTCAATATCGTAGGAATACTTTAAAGGAAACTCCTACGTCCTAGGTGTGACGTATCGGGTGGAGTGATTTCATACCGATTTCGCTAAAACACTTTATTTGACAACTCGACAATTCGCTATTTCGGCAACTCATTCGCTCGCGACTCTCGCTCTACTAACTCTCGCTCTACCGACTGACAGACTGCCTGACATCTTTTTTTTTGGTTGTTCTTCACTTGCGTACGGGGTTGTACAGTACCTGCGGAGAAGATTCCCTTTTACCTGTATTTGACGCGAGGGGTGGGGTGTTATGGCTGCGTGTTGGATGCGGAGGGGTCTATATGACCTACGTGAGTGGATACTAGGATAAACTTTCAAAAACCTGTACACATGTTTTGCCTGACATCCATCGCATTCGTCCCTTTTATAATAAGGTCCTCTTTCATTCTTCCTCTTTCGCACTCTCATTCTCTCTCTCTATCAGTTTCATATCCATTCGGAAAACCCAAACAATCACGTACGCCCTGCGCTTGACGCCCCTAAACACTTCACTCTTGTCACCGAGACCAAAACACTCTTCTTTCACACTTCGGCCCAAACAGACTTCCTTTCACGCAGGACCCAAACACGTCGGCGCCACAATGTTGCGTCCAGAGTCACTCTAAACAATAACTCTAATACAGTGTCCCAATCATAACCCTACAATATTGGCGTCTAGAAAACAGCAAAAAAGATTCTTGAGAGCCAACGACGTCGTTGGCGGATTTCACCTTCTCAATGAAAGTCACGGACCTGCGGAATTTCGCTTCAGTGTTTTCACTCGGTTCCCCTAACGAAGAGTACTACCCCGAGCTTAAGGACACATTCGATAAACAATCCAAGGTGATCTTTCGATACAAAGAGAAGAAAATTAGATCTTTGTTAAAGACAAGATCTGCGTCTTTGTGGTATATGTTGTACAATTCTTTTGTAAATAATGGCAAAATGTTAAGAACAAATTCGATAAACAATCCAAGGTGATCTTTCGATACAAAGAGAAGAAAATTAGATCTCGTTAAAGATAAGATCTGCGTCTTTGTTGTATTTTCTTGGAAGCGCTGATTCCTGACGCAATTTGAAGTAACTTTTTTCTTTGCAAAAATCTTCTCCGCGGCTTCGTTAACAAGTTCCGTGCCACGTGTACCATCGGTGGTGCACGGTAAACTTGATCTTCAGGTCACGTGTACCACCGATGGTACACACAGACATATTTATTTAATGCTCAAACATTAAATGGCCTGAACGACGAGTCAAGCAAAAACGGCTTGGCACGGAACGTGTTAAGGAGTTATTAGCGAAAAACCTCTGCTATAGCTGCGCTGTGATTGGCCGGTGTTTTTCGTTAATAACTCGTTAAAAAAAAAATTTCTTCAAATGCGCTCAGGAATTATTATTTTCAAGGAAGTATAGCATTTTTGGGATAGCCTGTGTATATACATATATTCTCTTATTATCCACGATGTGGAAAGGCATTTTTCAAAAATTTAAATAATTATAGAAATCGCGTTGTTTTGAAGACGAAAATCAATTTTGACTAAAAACTTCAAACTTTCCGGAACTTTCGTATTGGTCGTTTAAAAGAAACATAGTTTCAAGAAAAACGTAAAAGAATTTTTGACAATTTTCCAACACGGCACAATTTGCTGGCATATAAAATGCTGTAACTTCGCCAAATATTCAAATTTTGAAATATCCCTTTGACGTGGCGTTCTGTACACTTCAAACTTGTAGACCCAGCAACGTCACAGAGTTTGATGGAGTATCGGTTGGCGTTAAACAAACGGCAAGTCGTCGCATCGCGCGGATCAGATATAATTTCGGGTCGGATTTATATAGGCGAGAACGGGGACGCTGTCAGCGAGAAGAAGGGCAGATCGGGAATGCGAAATCGGGGGATGGGAGCACGCGATTTATCACTCATCCGGGCGAAAACGGCCGTAACACCGGTACCATATAATTGCGCGCGGATCGTCGACCGGTAGTTATCGCCGATAACCAGAATCATCGATCGCGAACGCCCCCTCGTTTTACGCACGATTTTCGATTACCATTCGTCGCGTTTACGGTCGATCAATAAATTCGACGATATATGCAGATCGGAAACTCTTGGTTGACGTGCAGAACGTTCGTCATAGGGAACGGTCAATTATAATCTGGGCCAATTGCCACGGCGCGCGATGCTGGTCGCTTCCCGCATTGTCCGATTTTTTCCGGTAAACAACCCCTTCAGACCCGGTCACCGTACTAATATACTGGCCGGTCAAATAACGTTTTGTAAGCTGTTCGTTGTTTACGAAATCGCGGCAAACAACGACATCAGAGTTCTTTCGAGTCTCTCTCGGCGGATTAGGGGAAAACGGGAAGCCTCAGACAGTTAAATTGAAGTGCAAACGAAATATACATAATTAGTCGATTATAATTTCCCAAAAGACATGACAATATACAGCAACCACTGCTTGTATCCACTCATAAAAAAGCGTGTAGGCCTGGACATAATTTTCTTTGCTCTTTTACAGTGATTTCTCTATATATGGCGCCAAGGCCTGGATCATAAATGTCGCGGAATAATCCCCACTACCGCGGAGTATACCCCATGAGGGGCCGCCAAGCTCGAGAGTCCTTGGACACCGAGGAATGTAAACATAATACGGCTCGAGCAAGACCCATGTTGTTGACGTATATTGAGAATTCACTGTATTTAGTTTTCCCTCTCACAAACATCACGATAATAGTATAAATATGACGGATCAATGTCTGAATCATTTTGTTTCTTGATTAAACACTATTTTCACGGTGTTTTCACCTTATTCCAAGTTCATTCCTCTACGAAGAAGATGTTAAGACGAAGGCACCAAAAAATTTGTTTCCCATTCAACTCCAATGTACTTTATAATTTGTCTTATAATTTGTCCAATATAATTTATAATTTTATAAATCCTGTCTAAAATTAGTACCGATCAATGAACAGTCTCCCGAAGCACACATTAAACGAAACGCTTAAAACGAGTTGTCGGGAAGAAAATTGAAAAAGACTTCGGGGTGCAAAGGATTAATCTGCTTGGAATAAGATCGGCTGCAGTTTGAAATAAAGCCGATACAAGCGAGAAAAGCGTTGATTTGAACAGCTACGTTAGCCGCGAGAAAGTAGAACGGGAAGAAAGTTATAACGCTGTTCTCCGTGGATCGGACAGAACGAACGTAGCGCGCTGGAGGGTTAATTAATCGAGCGCATCGCGAAGCCGGTGCTCGTCTCTGTCGCGTGAAAAGATTTCAGCAGAAAGTCGAGGAGCGGTCTCTCGACGTAGCTACGAGCTCTGATGAGGGTAGCAACCCACTGACCTTTAGCGACCAATTGATTTTGTTTCCTCAGGCGGCTCTCGAACCGAGCACGCGAGCCTCTCCTAGACGCCGAGCTTTCACGAAACCTGATACCCACAGAAGGGTGTTCGTGTAAATTCTTCGTACCGGCCCGATATCCGTGTTTATAGCCGGTCTAAACACAGGCGCCGGCAACTACCAACCATACCGTCTCGCAACCCCTCTCGGTCATCCCCAGTCATTTCTCTTTTTTTTTTCCTCCACCATTTCCACGGCCCACGCGAGTTTATGATTCGCAGCCGAAAGATTGCGTTATCGCGTCGAGTCCGGCTTCTCCATTCCCGCGTATACTTGGGATTTCATTCTCCAGGTTCTCCAATCTGACACGAATAGTTTTTACGGGAGTCTCGAGCGATACTAGTCTAATCTGCGCCTCGCGATCGCCGCCACAGTTTTCTATTTCCTCAATGTAGGTGGAAGTAATTTGAAAATGTTTGGTTCACGAAATAATTTTGAATTAATGTCCTTGACAAGCTTAGACGTTCCTGATAAGGGATCGGAAGGTTTTGAGTTTCGTTTCTCTTGTAAACATTTGAAATTTTCAAGTGTTCCTCGTCTATTAATACGTTCCCTGCCAGACCGTTTTTTCTCAAGTTTCGATTTTTTCGCAAGTTCAGATAACATTTTTGTTTACTTAGCTAGTTCTATCTGTTGAAATTTAGTATGGATTCCTATAATACAGGTATTTATCTGTTATTTATGTGACGCCGCCCCAATTAGAAATGTCAACCTGTGTTTGCGTTGAATAATTCAACAATAGTATGCACAACGAATAGAACACATGCAAGGAACGTTTAAAGTTGCTTGACCATAACCTAAAGTGGAAACCAACATATTAGTGAACGACGCGCACGATGACAATGATACTATTGGGAGTAATAGTCGACGAGAATTTTTCCACCGAATGGCGAAGCGAAACTAGCGTAATCTTCGCCTCGACCGAGCAACCCAGTCCCAGTGAGAAATACCAGTTCTTTCTTCTTTTCCCTCGTCCTGCGAATTGAACAATACTCGGGCCCCATTTTATTACATCACCGACGATAAGTATCCGCGGACGTTCTGGCGGGTACGTGCGTCGAATTTTAAAACGCACTTAACGCCACCGAATATACGCCCAGAAAAGTTTCCCCCGTCGCCTTTAATTGGATCCGTGTCCATTAACGCCGTGTGCGAATTATCGCCTTCTCGCAGCGGAGGCCGCCACCCCGGGAATCTGAATGAAACATTTTTCATTTCCCCGTCGACGGATAAATCTCGCGTCCCGAGACGTATTACGCCGACGCGACGCCGTTCTTGATTCCATCTAATCCGTGCATTTGCCGATCTGCTTTTCCGTGACGATACTATTAGGGGTACCCGTAAGCAACGAATTATTTGTAATGAATTTGTTTTGCCTCTGGTTCTGTACCGATCGTTGAAGAGAAAACATGTATTCTTTGACAGTTTTCGGTAAAGCAGCCTGTGTTCAAAATATTCTGAAAAGTATAATTTTCTTTTAGAACCCTGAAATAAAATGGCGGCGTCCGTTCCTTCCGAGGATCATATTCGTCATTGAATACTTTTTCATTTTCATGCGGGATTTAATGCAACGGTAACAACAAAGAAAATTTGCGATGTTTATGAAGATGTATTGAAGGTCAACAAGTGTCAACGTTGGTCTAGAAGGTTTGATGCTGGTGATTATGATCTCTCTGACAGGCCTCGAAGTGGACGAATTTGATAATGACACCCTAAAATCTCTAGTGGAAGCTGATAAAAAATTAAGTATACAAGAATTATCGACAAACCTTGGGCCCACATGGTCGACTATACAAAGGCACCTACACGAAATGGGAAAGGCATATAAGCAAGGAATATGTGTACCGCATCAATTATCTGAGACTAACAAGAATATTCGTCGATCAATTTACACTTCATTGTTATCCAATGTATAGATCCATTTCTTAGCAGAAGTGTTACCGGAGATGAAAAACGGATTCTTTATAATAACATAAAGCGTACCAAGTGATGGCTTTCTGCAAATCAAACCGCAATATCAACCCCTAAACCTAGCTTATCACTTAGAAGGGTGTTACTGTGCATTGGGTGGGACTGTCGTGACATAATTCACTTTGGGTTGTTGAGACCTGGAGAAACCGATACTGCAGATTTGTATTGACAGCAATTACCACGGCTGTATTCAGAGCGATTGAAAAAGAGGGCATCTTTGGTCCACAGAAGATGTGTAATACTGCAAATTGACAATTCCCGGCCCCATACAGCGAAACTCACTTAAAGAAAAATCAAAAAATTGCAATGGGAAGTTTTTCCGCACCCCCCCCCCCCATACTGACCGAATATTGTTGCCTCTGACTATCATCATTTAAATAAAACATTTACTTCTGTAGAAGATGTAAGGATGCACCGTGACTCATATTTTGCTTCACGAACCCTGGATTTCTATAATTTCTATAATATCTTTAGTCCACGGAAAAGGTATAATATTACAAATTGACAATGGCCGGCCCCATACAGCGAAACTGACACGGAAAAAATCAAAGAATTGTAATAGGAAGTTTCAAATAAAAATTTAAGTTTGAAATAAAACATTCACTTCTATAGAAGATGCAAGAAGGCACCTAGCGTCATATTTTCCTTCACGAACCGTGGATTTCTATAAGAGGGCGATTGAAAATTTGCAGGAAAGATGGCAAACTGTTCTTGGTAATGATGGAGGTTACATAATAAATTAAGAAGTAAAAACTTGAATGTACTACAAAGTTTGTTTTAGATTTCAAAATAATTGATTACTTATGGGTCCCCCTAATGTATTGTTTATATAAATCGGCGGTAAAACAATATTATCACATCATGGTAATTAATAGAAACGTTGATCAATGTCTGTTAACACGTTAAGTGCCGAGCTAGTAACTTGAAAGTACTACAAAGTTTGTTTTAGATTTCAAAATAATTGATTACTTATGGGTCCCCCTAATGTATTGTTTATATTATCACATCATGGTTATTAATAGAAACGTTGAACAATTTCAGTTAACACGTTAAGTGCCGAGCTAGTAACTGCAAGTTTGTGTCTAAACAGAAGTGACCTCGCCGACTCGGCCGACGCGACACGTCGCCTGAAAACGAAGCATCTAGGGTCGTTACTCGCGGACTGACGCCGTCTGAACGGAAAGCTTAATGTCGGTCCTCTGGGACCGACGCGACGTGGCGCTCAACGTGTTAAACAAGGGAATAAAACATATTACATCAGCTCCTTACAGACCAGCACGTTTGAAACGTTGTAACAAGTGGTAAACTGCTATCTCAATACCGTACGGCATATCGATACGAAACAATGGGCAAAACCGTAGGAGTACATTTGAACATTCGACCATCGTCTCCGCCGCGAAGCGTAACGTCGATTTCCATTCAATAACGGCTGCAAAGTTCAATCGAATTCGATGACCGTGCGCGAACCAACGACTATCCAGCAACTCGCTTACAGTTGGCAACGGTAAAGACTACCCGAAACCGACTAGCAACTCGCTTCAAAGGATTCGGCTTGCCAAATAGCAGTACACCAAAGAAAGCAATTGTATTCTGAACGATGGTGGGACAGTTATGGTCACCGTTGCAAACGGGGACGCTCAAAGACTGAATTAAACCCGGCACAGCGGTTTGCAGTCCGGCCACGGAGGTTTGTTCCGGTAGAATCGAATAAACCAGGTCACTTCTGCTTGCAGCGTGCATTTAATTTCGTATCAGTGGCGAAACTATTCGCGTTAGTTCATGCTTATTTGCACGGGTGGAAAGAATCCTTGGCGAGGAACCGTTTCATCGCGAATACCGGACGGATGAACACTATATTGTTCGCGAAGAGCGTTTCCGTCTCCCCTCTCTAATTCAATGTTTTGACCCGCAGGATTTCGTTTACCGACTGTTTCTATCCGGGTTTTTGCGGGCGTCCTCGAACTACTCGCTATTCTATTCCTGCAACGCCGATATACGCGGATCTACGCCCGCGAAACTGTGTGTACCGCTTAATTAATACGAAATATTTGTTTACGGCAACAGGAAGGTGACGTTTGGATGTACAGCGAAAGAGATGTACACGATACTTGCGAATACTTTATCCTCACTACCGGTCGCCGAGGACTGCAACGAAAAGTGTCACCAATGACGACAAAAGAGTTTCGTCACTGAAGAATTAGTATTTGCGACAAGAGATCAAGGAATAATGTTTCCACACCAATGCGGCATTTAGATTCCGATCTTGTCAGATACATTGAGACATTACCGTCATTAGTTGATAATCTCGGATTCCTCCCTCTCGAAAATTTCAGATTGACGTCAGGACTCGTGGTTTGCCATACCACCAAGTCGCGAGCTCGGGAAACGTTCATAGCTCGCAAAGCGTGTTCCCGAATTAATCGTCCCGCGACTGCGGCAAACTCGTTGAATTTTTTTTCTCGGAACTGTAAACTCGCACGCGTCAGGCCAATACTCTCGTCCCACGCCAATTGAGAACTTCCGGCAGGAAGCACGTAATCCGTCCCGTTCGAATTTGTTGTTTGGTGCAATAATAGCGCGCGACTAATTTTACCGCGTCGCGACGTAAAGTTAATTCGATTACCGGCGGCCGTACGGAGCGCGCCATCGCGACGACAAATATGTCATGTTAATTAAGCTGCCGCTCGTTTAAATCGACGCGCCATTGTGGCCCCTACCGTGACCCCGTTCCACCGGTGGATCACCGTCATCCGTGTAACACGTGTATACATGACTTCTCAAATATTAATACTTAATACTTAATTAATAATTAATGCTTAATGATCTTTGTCATCTTTGTGTTTCATTTTGCTGATGTAGATTATCACTGTGACAAAAACAAAGGTATATATTTATTTTTCAAATTCGCTACGTGTATTTTAAACGGGGTGTCATATTTTTGTTTCGGTAATATGCAAGCTTATAAGTATAAGCGAGCTCAGTATACACTCACGCTGATAAATCTTAGGACACCTCTGATTTAGAGTAAAACTCTGGTACAGTGAATTCTCGATATATGTCACCAATGCATGTCTTGCCAGCGTCGTGTATCGTCCAGGAGACATACTCGAGCCGTGTTTTGTTTACACTCCTCGTAGTCAGGATAATTTCGCGACGTTTATCATCTAGGCCTTGGCGACAAATATAGAGAAATCACTGTATTTCGTATAGACAATGAATCTTTAACCGTATTAACTACATAATATAAATATCCTGATATGTTCAGTAGTAATTACAACTTCAATGAAATAATTCAGTAAAAATTATGACATAGTCACCCCAATCACCAGATTTGAACCCCATAGAAAAATTATGGGTTGAACTGGATGGGCAGGAACAGAATTTATGCGGTACTTCGAAAACACATTTATGGAATATTTTGGAACGCGAATGAAATAATTTAACAACAGAAAGTATGAAGAAATTAATCACGCGGATGCCGAAAATAGTGGAAACTATTTTATTACTTCTTGGTAAAATTGTTGATATATGAGTGCAGATTCTTTCATTTTTACAGAGTTGAATACAAATATGATGACTAGATTGCGGATGTTTATGCAATTTGCTTATGTAGACGTATTTTAAGAAAGTGGAGTCAAATAAAATTTTATTCTCGGTGTCAGTAGCCTTTGTAGATCTGAAATAGATTGTGCCAAGTTTTATACTACCATTTTTAAAAATTTTCAAAAACCGTAAATGCATAGAGATTCGCAGTCTAACGATCACTGTCCTGAGACTCATGAGCGGAAATGTGAGTCTTTAAAATGACCTCGAGGTAGCCCAAAGTTGCAGAAATTAACAACTTTTGAAACAGACAAGAATCCTTCACTTAATCTAAGACAAGAAAATCGTATTGTTTCGACCCTGAAGGGTTCATGCAACTTGATAAATTAAATAGCCGAAAAAGAAGATAAGGAGAAAAAATGGCTCGGTTGCGTTTGCCAGGACGAGGGGAACAAAGACGGAGGGAAACACGTGCGGCAATTGATTGAGACGCGGACCGTTTTAAAGGGAGCGTTTAAACGGCGCGATGCGCGTTAAGCTGCAGCGCAGAGGCGTGTTCCTCGTTAGAATTTTTACAGGCCGAGGGCTTAATGAACCTCGTAACACGAACGCGTTATTTTCGGGGTGAAAGATTCTTCCGTTATGAAGACGTTAATTGCGCCCCTTTCCCCCCCGACTCGCCCTCTCTTCGCCAACCTCGCTTCTACGGTTAATTGCGCCCGCGTTATCCGGCGCGAGAGTGCGGCTAACTACGTAAACGCGGAACAATTACTTAAACGGAATACGGTGATGAGATGATGAGGTTGAACGGCGTGGCCCGTGTGCTGTAACGCCGAAACAATTACGCGTATACCAGCGGACGATTAACGCGCTTTTATAAATGACTACGGGCTGCAAAGTGAAGAGATCGTTGATCTCCTTGAGCACCACCACCACCAACCCCCCCCCCCCCCCGTTTGGGGTGGGCAGACACGCGATCCGGACATTGTTGCGACGCTGGAAAATTGAGCCGCGCCGAAGGGAGCTGCTGCTTGTCGGGCATTGTAATTTTAATTTAACGACGTATAAAAATGTTATTAGCCTCGGGAACACGTGTATAAGAACCGGGTGATAAAACTGGTAATAAACTCGCCATTAGACGTAGGAGTGGTGCGTAAATTGTAGCCGACACGGAGCTGCACAGATACGCGGACTGCAATAAATAAAATGTAACGAACTGGCGCTTCACCGTGCGACACACTCCGGTAACCGGACAGGGCTCGGCCTATCGAGATTAAATTTTAGTCATTTTCGCTGTAAATGGCTTTTTAGATTTTGCACACGCTTCGTTCGCGAGGTTTCCCGAAAAATGTTTCATGCGTTTTTTTCGGGCGATCTGCAACGACAACGCGAGTTACTCGGAAGCCGCTGTCCGCGCTTGACTTGTCCATCAAACTCCATTAACTCGGGGACCACGCGACCAGCGACCATAAAAATTGTACGAGATCCGCGCGATTTCTTCTTCGATTCTGAGCGAGTTAAATGAAAACTGTGCGATCAAACAGATCCGAAAGCGCAGTCGATGCGTCAACAAGGAGATCGATGTCTGCGTAGAAATAAGCAAACGCTAACCATTGGAGCACGAGTAAAACCAAAATGCTAGATTTCTCGTGCACGTGGTACACAAATTCCAGTGATTTCTCTATATATCTCGCAAGAGCCTCGATGATAAACGTCGTGGAATTATCCCTACTACCGCTGAGAATACCCCGTGAGGGGCCACCAAGCCCCGTGAGCTCGAGAGGCCTTGGACGCCGAGGAATGTGACGATAACACGGCTCGGGTACGTCTCTTGAACGTTATATGTCACGGCAAGACCCGTGTTGTGGACATATATCGAGAATTTACTGTATCGTGTAGTTTTGACCACACTGAACCGAGCACTTAATTGAACGATCGCTGGTAGAGGCTCTTACTTTCCTTTATGCATACGATCCGCTATCTAGATTTAAGAAAATAATTTTTTTCACCTGCTCGCACATGTGTGCAGCGCCGTAGTAAATGTGTTAATTAACCAGCTCGCGTTCGTTGCGACGGCGAGCTCAATAAAATAAAAACGCAGAGCAGATTAAGCGGATTCCAATAAATTTTTCAACACGCAACACGGCGGCACGGAGAATTTTTAGGTCTGGATAAATAATAGTGCTGGCCGCGCGTCGGTGACGGGGAACGTGTTAATTAACTACGACGCGCGTTCGTCGCGTGTGCAGATTGAACTCGCAGGACTGGAACAAAAGACGACCGTTCTCGGTCGGGTATTTCACGCGTTCGCGTTCAATTGTTTAGTTATCGCGCCCCTACGACCTAGCCGGGGTGGCGTTAACTTCCGTCGTGGATTTTCTTCGCTCGTAAACGAGCACCCACATTCTAGGAAACTTGATTCGTCACACCCATTAATTCTCTAACGATTGTTCCGAGCTGCCGCCAAAGCGCACAGTGCATTGAGAAGACCCTTTTCTCCGCAGAATATCATTGCCCGAAAATTATAGGCGATACGAACAAATGTTTCGGACGAAAGTTCCGGTAACTTTGAAAAGCTCTGTACAGGTTACAATTGAAATTTTAAATCAATGAAACTTTGAATAAGTTATGCTTGAAGATGACACCAGGACGTTTCCAAAACACTCGAATAGTTTTGCTTTTGCACGAATAATTATTTAGACATAACCGTCTAAAATTCGCGATATGTGTCAACAAGGGTCTTGCCAGTGACATATATCGTCCAGGAGACATACCGAAACCGTGTTGTCTTTACACTCCTCGGTGTCCGAAGCCTCTCCAGCTTCGTGGTCCCTTACGGGGTATAGCCCGCAGTAGTGGGGATTATTCCGCGACGTTTATCATCCAGGCCTTGGCGATATATATAAAGAAATCACTGTACATTGCAAAGTTATTCAATTTTTCTATTCTTCTTTATGCCTTGTAACTCTCTCCTGTCAAGAGTTAATGGAGCACAAGGTTTAAAAGAATTTTTCATGACAAATTTATTCGTAACAAGTTTATCTAGAACAGAAATAGCGGTCGGAAAGCAAGGATAACGCAATTTATCCGCTGAGAGGGACAATTAATTATGGTTAACTTAACCTGGCCAAGTTGAGGAGCTTAAATGGAGAATCGGAAGAAGTGGGTCCCTCGTGACCCGGGCGCGTCACAAGCTAGAATAGCCGTTTCCCCAAGTGAAAGAATCGATTATAGTGTCTCGTGGGACGAGATTCGGGCTAGATTATAGATGCAATTAGCGGTCGCGAAATAGGATTCTAATTCCATTAGCCTGGGCTAGATCTCTTTCAACGGCGTTGCTTACACGATAACAAGATCCGGGGAAGATAGCGTCGGCCCGACCCTCGACCGGGAAAACCTTTTTCCCCAGTTTTCGTGGGCTCTCTCTCTCTCTCTCTCTCTCTCTCTCTTCCCCTCTGTTTCTCTCAACGATTCGGATACAGGCTTGTACAAAATTGCTTTTCACGAAGAAGTAATCTCGGTCTCCCAAGAGGGTCCGTTGTCCCCGTGGTGGGGGCGGCTAATGAAGCGTACGTGAGAAACAAGTCATCACCTGGTAAGAATACCCGCGGGAAAACAATAACAAAACCGGGCGGTAGAACGAGAACATCCTGTGGGCGAGAAGGAAACTCTTTCCCGGAGGCAAGCACGAAAGAAGTTTGAAAAGTTCTTGCGCCCCGACCTGCAATCGCTGCGTTCTTCCGGTTCGCGCGTGCACCATCGGAGAACGACTTTCGTGTCGGAGTATTTTCCAACGGCGAATCATCGGCCACTTTTGTCGGGAAGTTCCCGGGCAAGTTTATCTATTTGCTAAGCGCGGACGCCCTCCGCACGACCGGCTGCCTTTAAGGACTCGCTGATTGAGTTTTCCACGGCGGAAGTGCGCCGGCGAAACGTACGAGATGTTTTAAACTGTTCCAATTCGAACTTAATTAAGGACGGGCTGCCCGGCTCCCACCTTTTTTCCCCTGCGGGAAGTTGACCCGGGCTACTACCAACGGATGCCGGACCGGTTCCGACGTACTCGGAAGATAATAGTCGCGTCTTTTTCACTGTTTGCTAACTAGAGAAGCTGTTCGCTTCGTTCCGCTTCTTTATTTCTTGGTAATGAATTCGGTTAGTCATTCAATCGGCAGCGCACTCGTACCTACGTCACAGTGGATTCTCGATATATGTCACCGAGGCAATTCGCATGATAAATGTCGCGGAATGATCCCCACAACCGCGGGGTATACACCGTGAGGGGCCAAGATGTCGAGTATATCAGTGTGAGACCACTATTAATCCAATAACAAAACTTCTTTATTTTTCATTATTTTTTTATGGGACTCTCACCAACACATTCGTGGTATTTATCTAATGAAAATGATAGCAAACGTGATATAATTCCGATGATATTTACTATAAGAGGTTACATTCGTTTTGCTGCGTCATAGGACAATTTCAAATTTGGCGCGTCTTTCCAGACGAATAGGCGATTTCGGGAGTTGTCGGGTCCAATCGCCGTTCTTCGTTCTTTGTTCGAAGTAACCGTTTTTCTTTTATGCGACGCGTCACTCTCTCTCTTCTTTTTTTTTTTGTGTTTGATCGTTTCGATGTAATTTTGATAATTATTGTATCACTGAACAACTGCAGTGCTTATGCAGTATATATATTTTCTGTTCAATAAATTCTTCTTGTGTCCATCGCACGGCCTGTGCTTAAATACGCACGTTATTTCTAACATAACCCAACATTTACATGTGTAATGAATCGACTGCGGATCTTTATGCAAAAGAAAAATTGTCTGCATCGATTACAAGAAATAGGAACAAAGCAGAACATTATTTCTTCACCTGCTAATTTCAATAGACGAGAAATAGTGTATTGACATTTTAAATTTTCTAAATTTTCCTACAATTTTCAATTTTATCTACTCAATTTTGTTATAAATGCATAAAGGCCCGCAGTCTAGTAATGAACGATGATTTGTTATGTTTACACTCCTCGGCGTTCGAAGCCTCGATGGCCAAAAATACGTTAATCCAGGACAATAAATGACATTCAGACCCGTGTTGCTGACATATATCGAGAATTCATTGCTTATGCAACATTTCCCGAAAAGGTCTGCATTGTTGCCTGCCGATTTGTTTACGTCTGGGGAAGTGGAATACTGAACAGCAGTGGTGTAAGTCAGGCCCGAGCAACTTGGGGCTCGCGAGCCCCAGACGACTCCTCTACCAACTCCTGGGTTCCCCCACCAATCAGGAGTTTCCACAGGAGTCAAGTGTTGACGATGTACACGCATGCATTCGCAGTCAAGCGAGGTGATACATGAATTGGTTGATAGTGGGGGAACCGGTAACGCTAACACTGGTAGTGGGAGTTGTGAAGCGACAGCGGGGAAGAAATTACCCGGTCCTGCTGTAGACAGTGTCGCCAGATGAGGGGAGGGAGCACGAACTGAGGGGGAACAGTTACCCTCTCTCTGCCAGTACCGGAGTATGCACTTCAGAGATGAAACACATCACGTGACGGGGCGGAAGGATGGGGGAATAGCGCGGTAAGCGAGGCAATTAGAGCGAGAAAACAAGTCTTGACGTGGCGACTCTGGCTCTAGGTAAACAAAACACCAGGCGTCCGTGTCCTTCGCTAACTATATATCTGAGAAACGACTCTATCGCACTCGAATGGCTACTACGTGTATTTGTTTACGTTCGCCGGTTTGACTCGTTGTACGAATCGAGTGTATCGGTTTACCGCGAACTCGTGCACAGAATCCAGCCAGCATCGAATCATGAAATATCGCGTTTACCACGCTGAGCGAAGGTTTGTTCGCGAAGCGAGGCGACCCGGTTGCATCGAGACGTGTTGCACCAGGACGTGTTGCATCGCGTCACCCCGGGCTCCCGAGGTTTTAGTTTGGCGCGGTCCTTGTTCTATTGCGCGCGAAACTGAAATTCGCAAACCGGAAGTTCGCCGCGTTCGCCGGCGGACAAAGACACTGCCAACCGTAACAAGTGCTGAATATCGTGGGTGATTCTCTCGCCTCGTCGTTGTTCGGCGTAAATGTAAGCGCGACCCGGCCACCGATCGAGAGATTGACGCGTGCTCGCCCGAGAAACTCACTCCGTGACCGCTCGTCCCGGCTAATTACGATGAAAATTACGCTCGCCCGGCTTCGAGACAATTTTGGAACCCGTACACGAACGATAATTAGAGGCTCGCTAACCTGACGCAGTGTATTGATCCCGTTACTTCGGCAAATCACGCTGAGAAACGCTTCCCCTAATGCACAGAAGAGGGAATCCACCTGGGAAAATATTTCATTCATACATTATTGGAGTATTTTTTTTTTGAACTTTCGAAAAATTCCTTTTTCTCTTTGCATTCAACACATCCACACATTTTTGTGTTAAATTTTGTGATCGCGTAATATTTACAGTCAATGACTCGATAATCTACGGCACTGGTGTTCCAGAATCGCCAGATTAGAGGAATTGACTCGAATTAAGGGGGAAAAGTTACCCCCTCTCTGCTGTAGGAAGCCGAGAGGTCCAAAGGCTTCTAACTCAACCGCAGATGAGTACAGTGAATTCTCGATATATGTCAACAACACGGGTATTGCCAGGACGTCGCGTATCGTCCAGGAGACATACCCGAGCCGTGTTATGTTTATACACCTCGGCGTCCGTTTATCATCCAGGCCTTGACGACATATATAGAGAGAAATCACTGCACATGTCCAGGAACTACTGTAGTACGTGGACACAACCTGGCATTGAACAGGCGGACAGGTGTGTACCTACTGGACTGCACGTCTGCGGTTCTCTCTAAATAGCCGCTGGAAACTTGGAAACTGTACAAGAGTCTTCAAGGACTCAAAACTGTACCATCGTTACTTTTGAGGGAATTTAAGGGCTTTTGAGTGTTATAAAAAAGGTTAAAGAGAATGAAGAGGTTCTTGAAGTCTCCAATTGTTTTCGAGAAGTTTTCCAGAGCCTTCAAGAACTTCGACGGGAACTTATCAGACCTTCAGCGTTCCCAGGGTACCCCAAAAGGGACCACTGGGGTATCTTTGGATCCAAGGGATTGTAATGATAAACCGAGAGAGTTCGTAGGGAATTAAAGGTTTGCTCAAAGCTCGAATGGTCTTCAAAGAGAATTCACATCCTCTGAAAAGATCTCGGAGGGAAATCAGACTTCTTGAGGTGTGAAGAGTAAATGAGGGGTTCTCTTCAGTACCTTCAAAGATCGTCAGCGAGAACATAGTTGATCCCCAAAGCTACAATGCTCCCTAAAGTGAACTTATGACCTTATAAATGCTTATTTGTACCTGATCCAGACCTTAGGAAGATTTAAACCACCCCTTAAGGTCTGTATAGAGTCTGAAGAGAAACTTGAGAGCTTCATAGGGCTCCCGACGACTCTTATAGAGCACCTGGCAGACTATATTGTCCTCTAGAGTGATTAATGGAAACATAGGGGCATCTAGAGACCTTCCAGAGGGAAGCCAAAGATCTTACAAGACGCCTATGCGTTTTCGAGGGGTCTCAAGGATTCCCTAGGGAGTTCAAAGGGCCTACTACGAAGTTCCAGGTCCTTAACTTCACAAGGACCTTGTCAGGATTTGCGGTAATGGCATCTAACTATCCGCCAGTCCTTTGTCAGGATTTCTACAATTCAGAAAATTTCTGAGATCTTGAAAGGTGGCCTTTTTTTCTATAAAAATCTGAACGATGAAGAATTTCTAATCATTATCACTACAAAATAAGTAATAGTGCAAGGGGTTAATTTCGCGGTATAACTAACAAATTTCTGTTTCGTGATTGCAGGTCCCGAGTGACCATCAAGACCAGCGTTTCCAAGGTAAGGGAAAAAAACGTTAAGGTACACCGACTAGAGGCGGCGCTTTTGGAATAAGGATTCTTTGGCTCCGATTCCCGAGATGAGATTATATAGTTTCGACGGCACGAACAAATGGTTCGTAAGTATGCGAAGCGGCGTTTCCTTCGCATAATGGGTCGCTCGCGTTTTCACTGCGATTTTCCGTGCTCGGAGCATTACGCACGGTTTAATCATTATAACGAGGAAATCCACCGTGACCAGTAATTGTTACCTTGGAAGAAATTCATTTTTCGCCGACCGGCCGTTAGGCGTTCGTCGGACGGCGATGCAAATTATTCACAGTCGAAAACGCTCGAAATTAATGAGTTCGGTCCGCAGGAGTCGAGGTAATTTAGCCATGCGTTGAAAACAAAAACAGACTCCCCCCCTGTGGTTGGAGGCGTGGTTAAAACGAAGACCTATAATTCGCAGCTTTTCGGCAACGGCTCTTTGACAACCGTTAAAAAATGAACACCTCTCAGGCGAAATTCGTTTAAATTTATAATTCTGGCGCACCGTGAGCTGAAGCCCGAAAAAAGTCGCGCTATTTTTTTTTTCATTACACCGCGGCCGGGATTTCGCCTTTGTTACTTCGGCAAAGAGAAGCATAACTTCGGGCAAGGCTAGAATTAAACTCCACGATTCCCTCCTAATGACTCGCGCTTTTTGTGCTGAACTCCATAGAACTGATTCTCCGCGGCGAACTCTTTCTCGGATATTTACCTCTTCTTCGGTTTATCTTGTAACTCGCGCGAAAGAAAAAGCCGCATGAGATTATTCAGAGGAGAGTCTGATAGAAAATTCGCCGGTTCTTGTTTCCTCCTGCGACCCCATTGTTCGGAGGAACGATTCTTCTCTCGGTCCAAGGACGCGTTGTCTCTCATCGAACGACAACGGTTGTTGCGTACGAACTCGAGACGAAAATTCAACGGACAGATCATTTCTTCGACGGCCGAGATGATTAAGATCAGCCAGTCCTTCGCGCTTCGTCGAGCAACGTCGCCTAACTTCGCGTCGAATCTCTCAGCCCGCGGAACCGACGTTGGCGTTATTCGAGATGGACTTCTCACAGGAAACTTCCATTTCGGGAGTTCACAATGGCGCACAGTGCGTTGACAACAGAGTTGGGCAGTTAGCAATTATTTTGTGATTACTCTTGTAATTAATTATGAAAAGTAATCCTGGCAATCATAGTCGTTCAGATTAGATATTTATCACGAAGGTAAGCAACGATATTAACACTAGAACAACCAAGCACTAAATGCAACTGACATACATTGCCTGGCATACATTTTATAATAATGACAAAATAGCATTTGTTTAGATTTCGTGTCAGTTTTGTTTAAATATCTACTTCGAAAGAGAAGTTTATTAAAAGATTTTCTCATGCAGACATATTTATAATTTCAATATTTCTAAATGGAAAAATTAGGAGCAAGTCATTTTGGCACGTCCGGTAGGTCTAGTGTCAAAACAAACAAACAAGTACCAACTATAGGATACTTCACCTGCGAATGAAAAGTTTCTGTTGAAATTTGTTCAGCAATTGTGCTGTTGTGTTCGTTTTATAAAACTGGAAACTTTTCATTATGTGCACATGGAGTGTGTTACTAAAGGTATGTGTTTGTTAGTTTCTTCTTGAGATCAATAATATAAATATATATTAATAATATAAATTTGAACTGACAACGTAATTGAGGTTTTCAAAAATACATCTCAGAAAATTATGCAATATTTAGCTGCCCTTATCCGCTCACTAATTTTTAACCGTTTTTTTTTTATATCAGCGACGACTTATTAAGAATAAATCTATATCTCCAATATATAGTGTTCAATTGAAAACTGGAAAACTCGAAAATTCTATCAAATCTTGAACTTCTATTATCAGTTTAAGGAAGAAAATAGAGGAGACTGTAGGTACATTAACTTTGGATGACAATGGTTTATGCAAAAACCGAAGTTCTGTAGTGTTTTGAAAGCGTCTTGGTGTCGCCTTGAAGCATACGTAATCATAAATATAGGTTTCCACTCGAAAATTCGGCGTCCGAAGTTTTTCGAGTAGTGGGGATAATTTCGCGACGTTTGTCACCGGATTTCTACAGAGCTTTTCAAGGTTACTGCAATGTTAAACAAATACAACCATCATTGGTGCTTGCTTCTATATCCCACAATTTTCGCCTGAAACATTTTTTGGTGTCACCTATAATTTTCAAGTGGCTAAAATCAATGTGGCAAATAACCCTGGCTGTTCATGTTGTCATGAGACACAGGATATTGATCACGTCTTATGGCAATGTCCTCTACATGGCCACTCACAGATTGAAATTTATATATTCCTGAGATTATGGGGTTTTTGCCTTTCCATGTCGTGTAATGTATTACTCCAGAGACCTACAAACACTCTATGCAAGATCTTATGTACCTTCCTGAAAGATTGTGGATTGTGTATATAATGTCACTATCGCGTCCATTACCAATTAAGCGATTCCAACTGATATGTACCTATTATGTTACCTTCACATTAGTATCAAGTTATTATTGAAATATTATGTATGTAATACAGACTGCAGAATAACCTTTTATCGAAGGTTACAGCTGTACAGGGTGTACAAAAATTATATTTCACGACCACTCTAGCGTGATTCTACCCTTCTGGATCGGTGGAGATCTCTTAAAAAAATGCACCGAAAAACTGACCTTGACCTTGAAAATGAAGATCAAAGTGTCGAAAAGTTTGAGTGACCAGTACTATACGATGCAATAAAAAAATGATTTTCGACACATTTGACATTGACTCTCAAAGTCGAGGTCAATTTTGCGATGCATTTTTTTAACAGATCTCCACTGATTCAGAGGTGTAGAATCACGCCATGGTGGTCGTGACATATAATTTTTATACACCCTGTACAATAAAAGAAAATGTCAAGTGATGGAATTCAGTCCAGAAAACGGGCCTTCCAACCTACCGCGCAGCGGCGACAGGTTCCGCGGGAAAACCCCTCAAAATATTGTGCAGCCTCGGGGGCCGTTAATTGCCTCATTTGTATCTTGTCGTGGCGCGATAGATCCGCCCGCGCACTGCCCTGCGTCGCCCAGCGCCGCGCGGAGAAGAAAATTTCGGATAAAGCCGTCTGTCTAGCTCTCGCAGAGAAATAAGCCACTTGAGCTTCAATCCGTTCCGGCTTACAAGAACTGCGATGTTTCCGCTCCCTTTATTAAATCGCCTTTCCCCGGGTGGAAAGGGCGGGCCAAACATCCCGGGCCGAGGCTGGGCTATCGCGTCTTGTTTCGTGAATTTGGTCGAACGACGGGGCCGAAAGGGAAAAGAAGAGAAAGAGAGAGGAAAAAGAGAGAGAGAGAGAGAGAGATGAAAATGGAAGAAAAAAGAGGGCTAGAAACGGCAACTCGTTCGCCCCCGTCTCGCCTCTCTTCGAAGATCCGCTCCGAAACGTCGCTCCCGTCCCCGGCTCGCGGCGTTACCATACAACACGCCCGGGCCCCCTGAACTTTTAATGAATCGAAAGAAAAAGTTCTCGCAGCCTGAGAAGGTTAATTTCATCCGGTTGAAGCTCCGGCAAGGGTGCACACAGGGGTAGCAGGCCGGAGGGGGGGGGGGAGGAGGAACGTGATGTAACGTCTTGAAGCATTTAATCGCGCCGCTATTTGCCTGCCCCCGCCCCTTTCCCTCCCTGCCAACTTCCAACTCCCGCCTCGACCTGCAGGGCCTGTTTCTCCTCCGTTTATTTGGATTACTTTGAAACGGGTAATCTGTTTAAGCGCTCCTCTCGTGCGCGACCCCGACAAAAATAGCTGATTTATTTACTGCGTTTAACGCTCGCCCACGGAGACGAATGACGCGTGCAGGAAACATTTTTCCCGTCGACTCGCGGGGGATTGGATTTTAAGCAACGACACGGTTCAACTTGTACAGAGAACTCGGACCTGTTCGAGCAAAATACTTGCAGACTTACTGGTGACGTCGTAGTGGGGCGGTTGCCTGGGAAAGCTGGCCAATTGTTGCATTCCTTTTCACTGAAAATCAATATGTGCTCAATGTGTAATCAATATGTAATCAACAAGTATGTATGCTGGTACAGTCAAACCTGTTTTTGTGCGGTAGATAGGGACCGCATAAAAGAAACAGAACAAAATGAGAAAAATATTCAGAATTTTCATAAATAGCTATAATAAATAATTTTTTACAACATATAGAAGAAAATTTTTTATGCGGTGGAGGGGGACTGTATAAAAAAGAGTCTCACTTAGAAAATATGTCAAAGATTTATGAAATAGCGAGAAGTGTTTTCCAAACGAAATAAATAATTGAATTACACATGAAAACATTTCAAAACAATTCAATTTCTCATTTTAAACGTGGAGAAATGTTCAAAATGCACATAATTCAATACTGCTCGTCGTAGTCCAAAACGCGCATCTTCTTGTGATGAGAACATTACAAGGGTGTTATAATGCTGTAACGGATGTTATAATCTCGTTATTTTTATAAGACCTGCTTCCGGCAGATAAAGCCTTAAGTATTGTTCACCTTTTCAAACTTTGGACAATTTTACTATAATCGAGCTCGAATACAGTACAGTTGTTACTCGATAAATGTCCATAACACGGGTGTGACGAGCGACATATATCGGATAGGAGACACTATTCTTCATTTCTTGTTTCTATATATGTTAGCAACGCTTGCCTTCCAGCGTCGAGTATCGAGTATACCCCGTGATAGTGGGGATAATTCCGCGACGTTTATCATACAGGCTTTGGCGACAAATATAGAGAAATCACTGTATCGCAAAAAATTGACTACGGTATAAAACCGTACGTGAACGCACAGCAAAAAGTATGTTATTTCCCCTCGTTAAGTCTTCCGACAACAAACTTTGAAGAACGATGTGCTTTTTCAGCGATTCAATGAGAGAATATCCGTAACAATAATTTCAAAACATATAAACAGTGCTTTACGCCGCCAGGACGGCTCGGCGCGGGGATCAGGGTGGTAATCCGGAGGCAGGCAACCGCGCCATGAAAAAACGAAACGACGGCGACCCACGTGGCGCGGCGGTTGTCCGCGTAACACAAACAAAAACAAACGGATCGAAACATCGGAATAATCCGATAAGTCGATAGGCTTTCTCCGTGCGCTTAACGAATGGAAGCTCGTAATCGTTGGGAACGAATGCGAACAAAGGGGCCGGGCGCTTCGTGACGAACGACTGCGCGAACTTTCGCGAATTCTTGCTCGAGGAAACTCTGTGTCTCCCTTCGTTCATGGATTAGTGCTTCCGGGAAGTTTCTGAATGGCGGAGCCCCATTCGAACGGGCGGGAACGGTGATCAAGCGACTTGAACGACTTGCGAGCATTTATGGAAATAAATTTAGATGGGCAAGAACGGCGACTGCTACCAACAACGTCGAGGAGGATGGCGTCGCCGGCGCGCATCCGCCGTTGTATGCGGCAGCCGGAGCGGAAGTTGCGCCGCGTCGCGTCGTGGCCCGCGAATTTCTGGTAATTTCACAAAGTAAGGAACCAGCGGCGCGCACAGAGAAAGCCGGCTGCGGGGGCCAGTCGCGTGCACGCGCTCGTGATTTATGAAACGCGCCGTAATTGACTTGCATTACGATGCAAATCGCTCCGGTCACGATACGACTTAAACCGGCTGTCTCTGATTCCTACGGGAAAATGGAGAGTCTTGCCTCCTGTTCCTTCTTTTTTCCCCCTCTCTGTCCATTCCCTCCTTTTATCTGTCCGCCTTTATTTCTCCTTTTCCGAGGTCTTTGTACGGTCTCCCCGCGGTGGTCTTTTTAGGCCGAGCAAAATTAGTTACAGGTTTCACGGCTCCTGAAGTATTTGCACAGCGCTGCCGGGCTCTCCGTCCGCTTTCTGGAGCACGCCAGTCTGCTGTCAATAAGGCTTGAAACCGCCTATCGCGTGCTCCCTCGCGCTTCTGTTTTTGCCCGCCGCGAATATTTTTAAGCTCGTGCGCGAGACCGGCACAACGTTCCGTTGCCGTTTTCGAGCCATCGCGGAATAATGGCCGTGCTGTGTTTGCCGCGGAACGTCACACTCGCGAACCGGAACCGCTTCGTTCGACGACTAACGTGTCACCGCGGGAACTGTCTTCTTTTTTTTGACAAGGATCTCTGCCAACTACTCGCGGAAGCGACAATACAACCGAGCAAGTGTTCCTTTCTCCTGAGTCCTTCAGAAATGCGGACTTTGAAGTATCGTTTTTATTGCGCACCTGCAGCCGCGCAAAGATTTCCCTCAAATTGTGTAGTTACGGTAGACTCCTGTGTAACAGAGGCAAAAAATCTCTTGATAAAAAACTGTATGCGTGTACTTTATTTAGCGGTAAATATTCGGTAACAGAAAGTGTGTGGCAGAAAGTGCTATGTGCATATGCAGGCTGTTAATAAAATAACCATACAGTATCTATATGGCCTACAGAACGCAGTGTGCTGAGTAAAAAAGCCTTAGGAAACATAGGTCAGAAGGTCAACCGTTTCTGAAATATAAACGTTTCTGTTTACTACTGTCCTTTTCCTATTTACAGAAGATTTTCCGATGCACAACTGACTGAGGCTTGAATGCATATATTCAGAACTCGATTAATAAACACTGAAGCAAGCATGGCATGCGATGGAAGTAAGTGAGTTGATCATAATGCTAGAGTACAAAAATGATCGTATCTCAGAAACGACCTTTTGACCTAAGGCTTTTTCAATCAGCACAGTTTGTTCTACATACCATGTAAATATTGAACGGTTTCTTAAACACCATGTATAGTCTTTATGTACGGCGGACTACTGTAATTAAAAAGTTGAAAATCATACAACAGTATTTTTAAATTCTTCAAGTGATTGTACTGTGTTACATTTGATGCGTCAATGTGTTTCATTTACACGCCTATGTTCTGTTTCAAAATCGCGCACGAACATCCACAATCATTCAGTAACAAAACCACTATTTGCTTCATTTTTAATTGTGTTCTAATCCTGGAAGTGTCACTTAAAGTATCGAAGGATAGTACAGTAAATTCTCGATATGTGTCGTCAACACGGGTTTCGTCAGCGTCGTGTATCGTCCGAGCCGTCCGAGACCTCTCACGGGGTATACCGCGCTGTAGTGGCGATACTTCCGCGACGTTTATCATCCAGGCCTCGCGGACATATATAGAGAAATCACTGGATTTCTGAAAATGTCGACCATCCGATTGCGCGTCTTTTGGCGAGTACATCGAATGACAGCCGATAAACCGTTTGTCTCCACGGGCGAAGACAATGAGACGGAATCGCTGGAAGTTAGCTGAGGGAAAAGTTTCCTCGGAGTCCGATCCGACCGATTTACCGTCAAAGAGTTTACTTCTTTCTCTTGGACGACAGATCTATCGCGCTTCCTTAATTGTATCGGCCGGTGTCCGCGAGACGCGGACAGTTTCTCGCTGGCGGGTTCGCCGGGTTCATTTTCACGTGGGTCACGGCCCGGCCCGAAATAAAAAGACCAGAAAAAATCAGCCCGGGGCTCAGAACGTTCCGGCCGACCTGCGAGAGACGACAGATTAAACTCGTTTCGCCGAAAACTAATACGCGCGATTGAATTAAAATGGTCCTGGGAAAATGGGTCATCGGGCCGCCGAGATTTTTCTCTGATCAATGTCTCGATTCTTTGCGGGCTTCATCCCACGTTGGATTTATAATGCTTCTGTGCAGCCTTAGCACAATAAAGACGATGTTACAATAATGTCTTGAACGGTCAACTGTGGTTACTCAATTTTGTTGGGATTCAGAACGATAGAATGTTCGAACTTTATTTATCTTGCCACCGGGAGCATACAAGTGAGCTTTTTAATTACGGAACTGTAATTAAAGGAAGCTTAATCATTTTGTTGTAAAGAAACCCGAATTGTTTATCTTCTAATTATAAAAGATTATTTGAAATAACACCTTACCACTGTCAATTGTTCTGATACTTTAATTCTTTGCACTCGGAGCCAACGATTCTTGATTCATAATATCCCCTTGGGATGTAAAATGTAAAATGACTCTGTGGAGTTAGGGTAACGTTGATTGCTTCTTTTGATACTGTAATCTTTGGAGCTCTAGACCTAAAATTAAACAAAAATAATTTAATAAAAACGTCTTGTTCAGCGGCACTCAATTCTTTGTGACGCTAGTCTTGGAGCTTTTTGAACATACCGTGTCGAGTGGTTATCGACGAGACAACAAGATGCGCGAGTATGGGGGCGGCACACGCTGTTTTTCCGCGTCGGACAAGAGCACCTAAAACACGGCGAGGAAAATGTCGTTGTCCTTATTGCGGAAAGAAAGTTTCGACGACGCCTAGCGTCGGCGGCGCGGCACGGCGGTGACCTGCGCTCGAGAGCCGCGCGCAGTTTTTGTTGTCGCGTCGCGTTTCACGGTGGAACTTACGGAAGCGGCGGCGACTGCGATGAATTATTGTGCATTAGGAGCAGGCCGCCGGCTTTGTCTGAAACTACAAGAGAGGGGCACGAAGTTAAAGACCCCGTGTCTGCGGGATTCCACGTCCGACCGGAATTGTGCGAAAAATAACAAGCCGCGAGCGGTCTCGTGGCATTATGAATGGAAGGGTTGGTCTGGGCCGGGCCGGACCGCGGGGCTGAATGAACGAACGAGAGCTTAAATTTACAACTTTTTAACAGGTGCCTCGGCACGTCGGTTCCGCTGCCGCGACTAATTCTGCCGGAGCCTCTACCGTTCGTCGCATTCATCCGAACCTGGCATTCAAACACCCTAATTGTCATAAATATCAGAACCCGCGCGCCGCGCCGCGCCGCGCCGCGTTGTAGCAACGAAATTAATTTGACTCGATCCAACAGCGTCGGGAAAACCAAGCAAAAAGAAGATCGGGGAGGAGGAGGAAAAATGAAAAAATATCTTGGTACGCTCGGCGAAGAGGGAAGAGAGAGAGGGAGATAACGAGTGGCGGAATGTGATTCGTGAATAAAATCCATGCCAATTTTCAGCCGGATTTCCTAGCGGGGCTGTACGTCGGGTACCGAATGGTCGGTGCGCGTTGATTGCATACCTTATAACCGCAAGAAAGGATACAATGTTCACACGGATATGCACTTATCCCGGCGAGGTGAGCTACGAGCGCAGTCGCAAATAATCAACTATGCCAGCCAGCCGAGAGATTTCTCAACGGGACCTCTTCCTTCGCAGCCCTTGCGTTTCCCGTCAACGTATAAATCGTCGAACAACATTTCTCACCTGTCCCGCGGAGAATGCATAACTTACGAGCGTGCGCGTGCGCGTAACGCGTGCCCTCGCGAAAACAATTCGAGATCCGCCAAGACTCCGGCCCGAGGAAGAACCACGCCGAACGGCGCACGTCCCACGCTCGATTTGATCCATTATGGCTATGTTGCGTGGCCGGGGGATGAGTAACTTCGTTAAGCGCGAAGCATTTTAACCGTTCCGCCTTTCGTGATTCGTTCTGCGTGTCGCCGCGATGGAAGTGTGCAATTGAGGCTGTCGTAAAGTGTAAATTGTACAGGCTGATTCGCTAGAAACGGAACGCTTGAGCGACTTAACTACTCAAACCTTCGAAATGATTTTGCGATATCTTTCAGGTCCCGGTCTTCGTAGATTCGCGATAAGGCAGAGTAACTACATTACCATAAAAAAAATGGTTTTACGTGCTTCAAGTTTTCGTCCTTAAGGGCCCGGATTCCCAAAAGTAGAGTGACTACGTTACCGACAAAATATGGTTTCACGGGGAACAAGTTTTCGTCCTTAAAAAAAATATTTTGTCGCTGGTAAAGGGCTCATTCGAAAGAGGAAGGTTTACTCTAGCGCGCGCTGGTCATGCGCTGACGAGATGATGCATCCAAGCATTTTTATGCCACTAGATGAGTTTTCTGAATGAAGTCGAGAATAGCGCGCGCTAAAAAATATTTCCAGCTACAAATTGAGCTATATTTTGTTCTTTTTTTTCTATTATTTGTCTTTTTGTGTTTTATAAGACCCATCGGATCAAGACCAAGACGGATCTTAAACGTATGTTTGAAGGCTACAAACCTGCTGACTCTGCAAAAGTCACGCGACTACCCTTGACCCTTAAAAGACTACGAACGAGTGCTGAAGAAATTAGAGTACACGTGTACGCGAGTGCCTAGTTGCCAGTGTAAAGGTCGGCGTTAGGTGACCTAGGCCAAACATCTGTTATTCATGCTCACGGTTCAGATATCTATTCCAAATGCACCGAAAATCTTCTTATCTTTCTTTTATCCTTCTTGCCTTCGCGGTCGGCTTCATACAAATTTTTCTTTTTACGCTCCCGATACTCAGGTCATAAAATGCCAGCCTCTCTTTGCTACACCTATACACCCTTCTCATACGTACCCTCTGTATGCTACAGCTTGCTGCTTCTGGCATCTCTAAAATCATATTTTCTCTTTTTCTCATACATACGTATCGTGAAAACTTTCGTCTGACCGAGTCTGTTTGAATCAACTATGCTTTTCTAGCTCGTCAAGTCGAGTGCAAATTGTTTAACCCCTTGCGCTACTATTTATTTTCAGATTTTAGTGATTATAAATTCTTCATCGTTCAGAATTTCATAGAAAGAAAAAGATAGTTTATATTTATTGTACGCCTATGTTTTCCCCAAAGGATATGTATCAACTACAACAATATAGAATCTTATTTGGGTTTAATGGAAATTAGTAACATACATATTTATTAAAGTTTGTTTGGAATCCTCATCACAAGTCTGGGTTAAGGTCTATTTCTTCAAGGAATTTATATTCTTTATAAAGAGTACAGTGGTTTCTCAATATATGTCAACAACACGAGTCTTGCCAGTGACATATATCGTCCAGGAGATACTACTCTTCGATTCACGCTGAACGGAGAACCCAATTATGTTTGCACTGCTCGACGTCCGAGGCCTCTCCAGCTTCGTGGCCCCTCACGACGTATTTGCGACATATATCGAGAAAAGACTGTATTTTTAACGAGACTATTTTCACCATGGAACAACAACGACGACAATCTCCACGAAGAGTCGACCGACTCCCAACTCAAATAGCCGCTCGCCCAACAATGACAACAATAGTTCAACTCCGACGGATACCAGACCGGAGAAGACCGATCAAGCCATAGACCCGATTTAGGAAAATTCATCACGCGTCACCGTAAAAGTATATGATCCCGCAATCGCCTAAGCGACCCAACAGCCTGCTAATTCTTCCGGGTACGTTCGAGGATCCGAGCCAATCGTCCCACGAGCGTGGTATCGCCAGACGGCGAGACGCGTCCGAAGAATTCCCTCTAAAAATAGCCGTACTAAACCGTCGACTTCCGTTGTCTGCCGGTGTCTTCCCCGGGGCGACAACGATCTTCCTCTCCCGGTGAATGCTCCATTAATCATTCAGCCTGCTAATGGTCTGCGAGAGAGTAAGTCGAGGCGTGGACGAGGAGAACCTGGCGACACTTTAGAATCTTGCACGTGCTGTCGCTCGCGCGCGTATTCACTGCGAGACGCGGCGCACAGGAGAACGAGCCGGGTATCGTAAAGGGTGGATCGCAAAAGGCTCCTTTTCAGCGCCGGGGGTCCCGATTCTTTCGCTTGGCGGGCTCGCAGGAGCTGACAGAGCCGAGGGGTTAGCGCGTGCTCGACTATGATCGAATTCCATCACACGAAAACCGAAAGCGATCCTCGGCCCGACCAGAGCCCGACACGGCCCGCGCCGTTATCGCGCCGAACGGGGGGGGGGGGACGATAGAAGATTATAAAGAAGATGGGAAGCTAATCGCGACAACGAGGGGCGCCTGGATATTGTGTCCGCCGGTTGAAAAGAAGACGACGCGCGAGGGGTAGAGCTGAGGAACCTCCGGGAAACGGAAGGAGAGCGCGAGCGTGTTGTTCACGGTTACGTTTATTGCCGCTCGAGATAGCATGATGCGTTCGATCGTTACTGCAGGCCCTGAAATGGACGTCTCACCGCCCGGGGTTGGCGCGTCGCCTTAGAAAAGGCTCGAAGGTCAAGAGGACGAGGACGCGAGCGGAGGGTCGAACTTTTTGTCCCGGCTGATAGCTCCGATGAAAAATGGAGAGCCACCCCTCGCCTCGATTAGAAACAAGAATATGAATCGGCCCTCTCCCGATCGTCAATATTCATGGCAGCCCGACCCGGCCCGGCCCGACGCGTCGCGACGTCGCGCGGTGTCGCCAATTGCCGATCTACCAGGGCGAAAAGCCAGCTGCATTTGCCTGGGAACTTTTATTCACGATTCCTGTCAGGTTTGGGCATGAAAAAGATTTTTCTTTCAGTTTTTAAGATGCGTCAACCCTTCAAGGACATTAACAACCGCTTAATTTATACACAGTAGACAATACGGTTTCCTTGTGTTAGATTAAATAAAGGATTCCATCTTGTTTCGAGAACCTACATTAGAGCATGCGTCCTCCGATCAGTTTACGTCATTTTTTGTATGGTGGGTATACAGTGCATTCTCGATGTATGTCAACAAGATGGGTCTTACCAGCGTCATGGATCGTGCAGGATGCCTCTCGAGCTTCGCGGCCCCTCACGGGGTATACCCCGCGGCAGTGGGGATATTTCCGCGACGTTTATCATCCGGGCTTTGGCGCCATATATAGAGAAATTACAGTATGTGAAACGAGAATTTTTCCATAACTTGACCCAGCGTTTGAGGATTTTGTTGACGATTCTTTAACTTGTTTATGGTATTTAACATCATCTTTTGCAACTCTGTCAGCCTTTTCATTTTCAGTAATTCCAACGTGTACTGGGACCCACCAAAACAGGATTTTTTGACTCTGTTTGTCAAAAGAATTTCATTGTGTTCCTGAATAATGAGCTTGATAATTGGATTATCGGATTTGGCGACTTCTAAAGCTTTAAGTGCACTGATCAAAAGTGTTCGTTAGCATCGAGTCCTTTATAAGGAGGCGCAGTTTGTGATCAGTGCAACTTTCGCTTCTTGGTTCAAGCCATTTCACAATATTCGGGGACCGTAGGGAACCTGAGTTAAAATAAATACGATGTTGTTTAAATAACGATAAATGGTTAAAGTGAAAGTTTTTGCCTTGTTCTGTAATGCATCCTAAATTTTCGCAGAGTCCATTTTACCAGAGTTTTACTAAAACCAGAGGTGTCCTGAGACTTGTGAGCAGGAGTGTACATCTACACTGACTCGTCTCGTTGGATCGAGTATAGTAACAGTGACAAACACGCGAGTTCGCCCAGACAACGTGATAAAGGTCGAAGAAGACGACCAGCGAAGCATTCTTTGCGGCATGATAAAGCGGTTAACGACGCGGAAATCGAATGTCCGCGGAATACGCGGATCGATACGGCGGATAATTAGCGGGAGATAATTAAGACGTATAAGAGACATGCTCGAGGGACCGGGTTGAAAGAATGGCCGGAGATTTTTTCGTAATTAGATGGAAAATGCTTTTGTGCGTCGCTCGGCTGATCGACTGTGAAGATTTCAAAGGGCACTGATGAATGGATCGTTCGGTTCGACGTCAAGGACCTCGATTTTTTGACTTCGTGTCATTCACCTTTGTTTTGGACGCTCTTGTCAATTACCTTGCAAGCGAGAAGCTTTTTCCGGCGATGACAGTGCCCTGGTAATTAAGCGGGTATTCTGTTGGCCAGAAGACTGTTGATTTTTTTAGGTCAGTGCGGAGACATTAAATAGTTCTATCAACTTAAAGGCGACACTAAACATTTAGACAACGGGGTGGTTCAAATTTTCATTTCACAGATCTTTTATCTTGCGGTTCGTATGCATCTGTTCCGTGAGAACATTTTCGAATCATTTCGCGTGACGTTCTAATCATGAACATTTAGGGAGACGATAATTCTACTATTTGATTAAAAATTGTACTATTTGTTATTTATAAATTATACTAATACAGACACTATGCTTCTAAGCTGTAAAGAAAATTAAAATTTCTTTACAGGTGATAACGAACACGATTGACGAGTTATCTCGTCACCTCCTGCGCAAAGTTGAAAAAAGTTTCTAAATTTCACTATACAAATTGTCCTAAGGAAAAACATTTTCTTAAGCGAAATGCGTAAGTTCGCGTGTTTTTAAGTACAGAATACGACTCTTCATTTCGATTTCCGATGTCTGTCAAAACTTTTACGTCTTTCAATAAAAGTGCGTCTAAAGGAGAGTAAAAGTTCAACTACTGTAAAAGCAGGTCGCAGCTCCGGGAAGGTTAGGGAGCCAAGCTGTCGGTGGATACCTTGAAAGACTTCAACAGTGTAACTTTTCGCGAACTGGAATTCCTCGGTACGTTCGCGCGCGCCTAATTAAATTACTCGCGAAATGGCACGGCTCCCGGCAACCCGACACCGTGTATAAGTTTACCGAAGCCGGACAACCGCGCCGGAGAACCGAGAGACATTTTTTCTCAGCCGTATGCTCCCTCGGATCCTGAGGATCCCGTGGATCCAGCCGGCGGGAGATCATCTGGGAAATTTGGGCAAATAAACGCCGAGAGATTGCTTGCGATAGCGGCAGCCCGATCCCGGCCCGGCCCGACCGCATCGATAACGACACGATCGCGCCCAGGCTAGTGTAAAATTAGGATCGGCGAGCTCACCAGCCTGTAAGTGCAAACAAACCGGGCCGAATTATTTGCATGAGAGAACAAGCGGAAACCGAGAGCGATTTCGTTGATTCCCTCTCATAATGTTCGTTCGAATGGCCAATCGGGAAGTGTTAATTGCCGGCCGACCGAGTTTCAAGTGGCTGCAAGCCTCGATTATTATTTGCCGAGTCTATTCGAGTTATTCTTCCCGCCTCCCTTCCGTCGTTCGACCCGCTCGATATCGCTTTCGAATGCAGATCATCTGCGAATTGTTACACAAGAAACCGATGAAGCCGTGTATCCGATACGCTTCGCTCCAGAATTCAATCGTCCGGCCAATTTTAACTCGAACGTTCCGTTTATGAGGAAGATCGTTTGCGATAAATTGCTGCGATCTTGTAGCGGCTATAGTCGAATCGTTAGTGGAGAATTGGGGCCCTCGCAGGGTCAGAAACATTTTTAACCCCTTGTACTGCAGTATCGAGTCAGAGTCGTGATGAAGACTCCGAGTAGAATTTTCTAAATATGTAAGTTCTATTTTCTCGTAGTCAATATCTAATCATTACATAACACGTGGTTATGCAATAAATATGAATTTTCTATTTTTCCTAATAGAGAATAGGCATCAAAGAAGTTCTAATCATTGTAATCATTAAATAAATTGCAAGGGGTTGAACAATTATTTTTCGAGAAACCTGTTTCATTTAGAACGGTAAATATTACGACTCGTGTGTGCCCCTTCAAGATCGCCGCTGCCAACTTTTCATAGTAATAGTGGTACACTTTTGTCCTTGTAGTGTCCCGTTGTTTTGATACTCGTAACCTTAGAATGACCCTGTCTAAAAGGTTCATAAAGGAGAGAAGAAATTGAACATTTTCTCAATTCGGCTCGTGACGTTGCGGTTATTCTCTTTCGAAAACCGGCTGAAGCATCTTTCATTAGACGAGCAAATCGAGTTCGTGGCTCTTAATTGGAGCACTAAGACGTCGCCCATACCTCCAGATGACGGGCAAACCTTGCTGATGGATTCCCGTGATCCATTTAGCCGGGAAACATCGCGGGAGAAAAATTCTTTGCGGCCAGATGCGTCAAGCCAGCTTCATAATACCCTGGCAGAATGAACTGATTACGAGACGGTACTGCAATTTATCCTGCTCGTCCACCCCTGATAATGGGTTCGCCCTTCATCTTCCCTGCTCCAGATACAGCCGGGAGGCTCTAATCACTCCTTCGACTGTTAACCAACCCTAAACCACGCAGAATACCTCCGGATGCTGGCCGCGATTCGTCAAATCACCGAAACTTGTGCCGGCAACTACCATCAAATCCGAGTTTTACAGATTGAATTTTTCGATCGGGCAATTAGAGAATGCCTGTGTGCGCGCGTGTGTGGGACTGCAGACTCGGGGCTGCAGACTACAGTGAATTATCGATATACAGTGATTTCTGTGTATATAGGGCCTCGATGATAAACGTCGCGGAATTATCCCCACTGCCGCGGGGTATACCCCGTGAGGGGCCTCGAAACACGAGAGTCCTCGGACGCCGTAAAGTGGCAAGGCGGGGATAATTCCGCGTCGTTTATCATCCAGGCCTTGGCGACATATATAGAGATATCACTGTATTTCGTTTTCTACCTTTCAATTTTCCATCGTCAATAATATTCACTCTCTCAAGTGACACGGAAATTTCATCACAATTCATCTAACGCATTGTCGTTTATTCAAAAACGTTTAACGATATTTCCAAAATAACGGAGTGCAGTTATGTATGTAAATGACACGAAATCATCGAAATTTGAACGTTTTAACGAAAATGCAGCACAGGTTCCCGTTGTCGAATTGCTTTAAAATTTTGCACACATTTTCTCACCGGGTCTCACAATTTAGGGGAGGAGGGAGACCAGAAAGAAAGCTGAGAAATGCGGAGCACCATAACCGTCATGCTACAGGTATTTCCGAGGTGAAATAACCATTGGAGAGCGTTGGCTCCGTAAGTAGCATTGTCAGTGCCGGTCCGCCGTTTCATTATCCCGCGTTTCGGGCACGCGAACGCTAGATCTATTTTTCTTGAAAAGAGCGTCACGGCATAATAAATCGTGGCGACGTCGTTTCATCGCGATAGCCCAGGCGGATTGCTATCTGAAGGGCGTGTTCTCGCCGATAGGATCGTTTGTCCGCCTCGACGGCGAAGACGCACACGCGGGCCTAATCACGCGGGTACACGCGATTACGCGTGTCCAATATTCCGGCCAGTCCAATAGGCTTGATCTTTGCCGGTTGGACTACTCGTGTACCGGCCCTGCGATAACGGGGCTGGCTAGTTTATTGTCTTCGGATCTTCGATTATCTTGCTTGTTGTACAGCGGTCAATGGGGTTAATTGATTACCAGATGGATTCTTGTCGAGTCAATGGAGCATGCGCATTATTGCCATTGCTACTGTCGGATCTACGTATTGCTACTGTCGGATTGACACGTAGATCGCCCACTCAGAAAAATCAGAAAAGTCAGTAAAATCAGAAGTATTTAATAAAACTGAAATTGAGAAGCTAAAATTTCAGGTGCTAATCACTTTTCCGGCCCTATTACATTTTACAGGTCATACGCAAAAGTATCCATTACCACCATCATTCATTAATCATTATTTCTCAAGCGTTAAATAATAATTCTGACATCGTTTATCTAATTTAATTCGCAAAGTTCGTACACGAGATTTCAGTTAAACCAACAATCTGCAACCCCCCTTTCAACATACACTTAAATGTCGTTTATATAATTTTCCACTGATACATATTTGTGGTAGATATAAATGCAAACATGTTGAAACACGTAGAAAATATTGATTATCGGTATAACTAAGATAAATATTGTTTATGGTGAGCAGTACCTAAATAGCTTCTATTAAATATAAATATTAATGCAGTGACCTTTGGTCTCCTCCATCGTGTTGACTATGCTCGTTTAATGCATTTTTTAAAAGGCTGCGCCAGCAACGATGACTAGCAAACATCGACCGGCGAGCAATGAAAAATAAATGTAAAAGTATAGTCATCCAACGGAATTTCTTGATTCTACGATACAATTTTTCGACGTTTAAACAACGGCGGTTTATTACCTCTCGGTCACTATAATCCTTTTTCTGGGGATCGAATTCCTTCCTGGAATTTCTCTCCTGGTCATCCGGTGGATCCAGTTGCATACCTGAGCCAACTTGGCTTCCTTTCTATATTCATTTTGCGGTCGATCCACCAGCCATAACTAATCCAGTGAAAAAAACGATAAATTCGAAATACTTTGCCGCAATTAATAATTCGAATTAACCCATTGCATCATTAGCGTAACCATGCGCTCAATTTTCCTGGTCACTATCATCAGAGTCTCGATTTATTTTTTCTTATAATGCTGAAATATGAAGTTCTTTTACTTGTAGTCATTTTTGTACTTAAATATAACAAAGGGTTAATCCTTGCGCACTGATCGAGTAAATTTTGCCACGGAAGGAACCTTAACTTTATTGCGTTGCCCATAGAAACGTGTTAATTAAAACAATAATTGACACGTTCGCTACCAAAATTTGTTTCAGCAACAATCTTCGTAACCATATAATTCTATTAAATACAACGGAGTATCCTGTTACGCGAACAAGAAAGATGATTTTTCAAATTGCCAATTCAAATATGCTTTTACTACTACTCTTTCATAGTAGCAGTAGCAACGGCAGGAAAAGTCACGGGCAGGTTTCGCCCAGCGAAGCAGTGACCCACCTCGTTTCATCGATCCTTCGTGCTCTTGCCCTGAAACTTCTTAACTGTGGGGCTAAATCAAGGGGACGAAGGTCAGGCGAATCGGACCAGGCCGAGACGGCTCGAAAACGGCCTTTGGTGAACAGCTGCCTCAGCTTCGACGATTTTTGGATATATCGTAGAACAACATTCTAAATTCCAAAAGAATATAGTATTCTCTCCGTAACTATCGAAAAGATCTCTACCATAACTGTCAAAATCTTGTCCCCACCACGGTGTGAGTAATTCTACGAAAGAAATGCGCTGATTGGTCGTGCCCCGTGAATCTACGAGCTAATTGAACCCTTTGCACTCAAGTGATGACTCTGAAGCACCACTTGAAATTTTTATGGCATTATTTCAAAGAAATTGCAAGAAATTATACAAAATTTGTATTTATTAGATTAGTAACCATTTAAATACGATATGTGGAAATCGGATCAGTTTCGTACGAATAAAATGGAAATATTCTAAGACGGAAGAAAAATTTAGTTCTAGAATGAAAATAGCGCCGAGTGCAAAGGGTTAAAACATACAGTTCTGAGAGAAACGCATTCGAAGTTCTCTGCTGACAATCAAATTCTGCGAAAGCATTTTTACGGTTCTATCCATTTAAAAAACAATACATATCGATCGTTCGAACTAGTTACACGAGAATCAAACTGTCCGTGTCCGTGAACAGATTTGTCGCAACGAAATCGAGTCCGCGGTAGGATTTTTGTTGTTCCGGTCCGACTGGCGTCCCACGTACAACGTCCAAAACGCATTGAACGGGGGTTCCTCCATCTTCTCGAATGCTCGTGCACAGATTGGCCCCGGCGCGGAACGATAGCGACGGGTAAGGAAGCCAACGAGATTCACGGTAAATCATTCCCTATTGTTTGGCACAGCTCCCTTCGCTCGAAGAGACAGAAAATCCCGGCGTTTATATCAACGTCCGGCGACCGCTTAAGGCGGTGCGCGAGACTGCGCATTTTTACGATAATGGATTTGCGAATTACATTTACGATCGTGTCCTCGATACATTCGATGCCGTCCAATATTCGTAACTCACAGTCTTGACCCCGATGCCGGAGCCGCAAGGTATAACAATTGCTCCATCTGGGCCGCGACTACTTTCCATATGCGAAAAAGAACGATTTATGGCGTATTCGCGCGGCCGAAGCCCCTGAGCAACATGCCACCTCTGACTCATCTCCACGCGCAGAGTTTATTATCGTCAAGAGGCTCGTGTACCCGCTGTCCGTGGACATTCCGTGCAATTAGTGTATACGAAGGCCTCGAATAGTTTGGTCGTTGCCTTCTTCTCAATATTTGAATCAATATTGAGCACCTTTAACGGAGCCGGCATGGTTTGAAATCCATATACGTATGCAAAGGTCAAAATCTAGACAAACTGTCGCTTCGATATTGCAATGAGCAGTTTAGAAGTGGTCAATTGTATTTCCTAAAAGTCCAATCTACGTCTGTATAGAGCCCAAATTGCGAATTTCTACCTCATCGTGGAGTAATTTGTAATATTCAGCAGAAAACTCGCTTTCTGAAGAAAGTATGACGTCACAAGATGGCTGCCGTAGAGAGATTCTCTTAATTTCGAGAGATTTAGTGTTTGTATCGAAAAAAAGGCTCTATACAGACGTACAAACACGGTGGTATGCATTTTTAATTGATTACTTACTTATTTAAGACGTAAAATGTTTAGAAAAAAAGACACAGCGTAACATAGCGTGACAGTCAAGGCCAAATGCCTGCCGGCACCCTTAACCACTTCGCGACCACGGACGAGTTATCTCGCGACGAAATACCATGACGCAATGTCGCTTACGCTGTGCCACAGACGAGTTATCTCGCAACCAACCTGTAAACAAAACTTGTTCGCGATATAACTTGTCTGTGGCACAGCGTAAGCGACATTGCATCGCGAGATAACTCGTCTGTGGTTATTGTATGCACGGTATTTCGTCGCGAGATAACTCGTCCGTGGTCGCAAAGTGGTTAAGGGTGGTGAAGTAAAATACTTCTCGTGGTTCGCGATTTAACAAGCATATTTATTCGCGTTATAGATGTGGGTGTTCGCCTGTCCCCTTTTCGTTTTGATTTTTTGGTTTCTGTCTGACTGTCTCGTCGTGTGCGTCCGTCGTTACCTCGGTTTTTTGGTGATTGGTGGAGGATGGGTTAGGTGGGGGAACTGTTGCCCTTTTGAAATTGGACGTGAGTGTGTTTTACGGATCTTAGGTTGAGGAGTGGGAAATGTCTTCGGTCGTCAGTGGCATGATTTATTGGGACAGGTCTAGGTTCGGTTTTTTTAGGGAATCGGAATTGTCGGATTGCAGTAGTCGTAAAGTAACATAAACGTTCAGTTCGCAGCCGGTCCGCATGCGCTTTTTAGATTTGAAACATCCTTTCCGGATATATCGCCTGGAGGGAACGGAAGAACGGTGGGGTTCGTTGGATTTCTTTGTTACTCTCGCAACAATTAGCACGACGAATAAAGTCGTTGATCGAACTGCAGTCGATATACAGTCGGCCAAACAGTCTCCGTACCCCTTTGAAATGGTGTAACTTTTTCGAAAGTGGAATCGCGAAAGAAATAGTAAATATTTTACAACTGTCTTTATTCTAGTCTGTAATGAAAATTTAGAAAATACGTTTTGTAGATCCGTGACAATGATATATCGCTTCTGAAGATTTCATCAAAATCAGCCTATGTTGCAATCAGCTAAAAACACTCATCTGGACAAGCTCTTTCTTTGCACGCACACGCGTACGCGACAAGAATAGTTGACGAGGATAATGAATCTGATCGTTGAAGTTTGCGTGAGGCAGAACTTTGTTGCCGAAGTTAGTCTGTAATGAAATCGAAGCCCATTGCCGGCAACAATTAAACACTAATAAATAACTGGCGATATGAAATTCTGTCGTTGCCACGAGCAGTCCTTTGTGCGCGAAACTTCGCTTAATTTAAGTTCACCGCCGATGTAAACGAGGTTAACTCAAACATGTCCGGTTCTAGTAGACACAGCCTGGAAAATGCAATCGCTTTCAATATACGCTTTACACCCAGTGAACCACGCTGTAACCGATATCATTCGCAATTAAACAGATTAACAGTGTCGATCGTTTTTTGGACAGTTTTCTATCATGTGTTTATCCCACTTGTCGGTTTTAATGCATCGATTATCGGAGTAGTACGATCAAAGTTCAACAATACGAACCCCGAAACGAATATTCAACGCGCTGCATGCTTGAAACGCTTAAATCTCACTTTGTTAAGGGTTTTTATTGGGTTCATGAAGAGCAATATTGGGATCGTTGTTTGTAGACATACAAAACCATTTAATACGCCAGCTTTGTTTCATTTAATCGATTATACCATGAACGCCGCGCTCCGGAATCGCGTTCAATTGTTCCGTAAACCTCAAAATTTCGTATTAATAATCAATAGGAATTAATTTGTGATGATATAATATAATACACTCGTATTGCTTTGCTACCTGTACTTTTAATGAATCTTTTAATGAAAGTTTAGTGTTTTGCCGGGACAGACTCGACGTTTCATTTTAATTCATTTACTACATACTTCGCTAATTTATTACCAATACCGTTCTATTTTTCTGTGGCTAGTTTTAAGGCTGTACAAAAGTGCAAATAGAACGAGTAGTCACCTAACTTGATCACCTTAAATATATCGCTTATTTTGTATAATAAAAAAATGTCGGGAGGAGAAAATATTCAGTTCGAAGGCGCCAATACGGCAATGGGCTGAAATTTTTTCTCAATGGCATTTTTCTCGAGATTTCAAGGTCGTCGTATTTTTTTTTTTAACGGGACTGCATATTTTCACTACATGCAATGCAATATATTGACCTTCGCGAGACCTTTAGCGAGGAAATTATGAAATGTTTGTCGGGGACGGTAAATGAAGGAATTTAAATTTCTGCATCGGTCATTCATTAGCGTTCAAAAATGGTTATTTAACAATCTATTATCTTCGACAAAACAAAAAAATGCACGATAAGAGATCGCATGATCTCGTGTATTAAAATTAATATTCGACGCTGTCAGTTCGCTAACATTGTAATCTTTCGTTATCGAGACGCGAGAAAAATTCGTTTGCACCAAACGTTGTCCATTAGAGTCTAGAAAGGGTTATTTCACCATCTGTTATTGTTGAAAAAAAAAAGATTCACGATAAGAGATTACGGTCTCGTATATTAAAGTGACCATTTGACGTTGTCACGATGAAAAGATGGCCGAGCGATTAAACGTATCGAGAAAAAAATGGAGGAGGAGATATTGAATAGCACGTTTCCTCTTTCCGTCGGAGACGATAAGCGAAACGAACGCGGTATTTCGCGTTAATAGCTCAAACTAACGCCGCGCGAGGAGGATAACACCAGCGATAACAGCTGGCCCGTTGTAGACACAGCTCACACATAGTTTCTAATAAAAGGCGGAACTTAGATTTCGCTGGATTGCGCTCGGACGCAGTTGGGCCGACAGCCTACGCACGTGTCGTGTTTAAACAGCTGCCACGCGGCCGACTTTTTGTTCTGTTTTCCGATGAAGCGGACGGGTCCAATAGTTCCGGTGTTTAATCGTGTTATTGGTGTTCGCAGCGCGAACGTTTCATCCGGCACGAACATTGTCAGGGAGATTGAAATTTCAATTTGGTTAACACCCATTGCCCGACTCGACGGAATAGGTTTCTTAAGAAGATCCCGGAGCTGCTCGAAATCTTCGGAGAGCAATTCTCTTAATCTTCGTCGTCTCGCCATCTGTAAGTTCTGCAAATTCTACGGGTCTATTCCCTCGGTAAATAAGTACTTAAATAACGGATAATTAAATTGGGCAGGCAATTGCTCCTCGCATTAGAGTTGAATTAAGATTTAATGTCGTCAGATCGTGGATTAATAAAGTCGCAATTTATGGGGGAATATCAACGCTGCCTCGAATGTTTAATATTCTAATTTTATGGATTGTTAAGGAACAAGTATTTCGAGTTTTATATTAACCCCGACGCGTCCTTTGTGTTTATTTACTCAGTCAAGACTTCGTCGTACCTCAAGCTGGTTTTTATTTAAAAGGAACGTAAGAGGATTGTTGCTAATCTACCCACTCCTTTTCTCTCAACAATTTTTCAAATGCATAGTTCAACAGACAGCGCACAGGAGATTTCAAGTTTTATTTATGGTTACTGCTGTGGAGCCGTGGCGCCGTCATTTTGCAACGAAATTATCTATTAAAAGAAATTTGTCACGGTTCAAAGTCTTTGTCGTAAAGAGTTGCAAATAGATTTATCGTTTCTTTCATTAGGTCCCCGTAAAAAATTCTCATAATTGTTATTCGTGCTCGACCAATCACATGATATTTCTTACTTGTTTTAGTATGTAGATTTAACCCCTGAAGCATTGACATGCATAAAAGGCAATCAGATGACGCAAACGAATCCGGACGACCGCCGACCCTGTCTCCGAAGAATCTTCTTGTCGGCTTGGGATTTTTCATAGATGGCCAGCTCTCGCCCCCCCCCCCCCAATTTTTCCCTTCGGCAGGTAAAGTTTCTCACAGTGGGCGAGCATAGCGAGCAATCATTCGCGGTCACGGCGGCGGGTCCCGCAAGGAGGAAAATCTGTCGACGACCCACATAAAACCGGATCGATGCGGAGTATCCATCAGACGAGCTATTCCGAATCTTTTTCCGGCAAGCTGTCTGAAGCGTAATTTCCCTTTTTACGCGGTTGCAATTACACGGAGCACTAGCCGCGTTCCCGTTAGGCTGCTCCGACATCGGTCTCCGCGCCCGAATATCTCTCTGTAATAAAAGTACAAGTGTTTCCGCGCAAAGTGCCGGGGCGATATTGCGCTGGCTGCGGCGGGACTTGAACGGGTTGCATCCGAAATATCTCGCGGTAGCTTCCCGTCGGCCTTATTATTATTATTATTACTATTAGTACACCGGGCCGGTCCTGGCGCCGTCGAAATGCGTTGCTTTGGTTTCGGTTTGCTCCGCGATATTCGAATCCCACCGTCTCCGTCCTTTCCGTCTCCCGTCTTCGTCTCCGTCGTCGTCGTCGTCGTCGTCGTTTTCATTCCACGGAGAAAAGCTGTCTCGACGACACACCGATCCACGGAAATTCTAGGCGTTTACAGAACCGGGAACCGAGCTGCAGTCACGACACCCGCTCCTCATCACCGTGTGGCCCGGGTCTCGACCTACCACGGTGTCGTGGATACGAGCCAATTTCGTTCCCTCCGCCTTTGTAACAAGGTGGAATGTTCATCGCCCGCAGTCACGTACCACGACCCCGATGCATCGAAATGAATGCGCGTTCTCGCGCCGAAGTATTCACTTATCTAGCGACGAGATACGTTTCGCGATCTCGCCCGTCCTACGCTCGGTCCTCGCGGTACACGAGGAACGTGATAGCAACTTGTTCACATCGATGTTTATCGAATGTGTTAGGGGAACCCATAAGTAATCAATTATTTTGAAATCTGAAACAAACTTTGCAGTAAATTCAAGTTTTTATTTCTTAATTTATTATATAATCTCCATCATCATCAAGGACAGCTTGCCATCTTTCCTGCAAATTTTCAATCCCCCTCTTATAGAAATCCAGGATTTGTGAAGCAACATATGACTCAAGGTGCCTCTTTCAATCTTCTACAGAAGTGAATGTTTTATTTCTTAAATAATGGTCCGGAGACCTGGAAAGATGATAGTTAGAGGGAGCAATATCCGGTGAGTACGGGGGGTGCGGAAAAACTTGCCATTGCAATTCTTTGATTTTTCCCTAAGTGAGTTTCTCTGTATGGGGCCGGGCATTTTCAATTTGCAGTATTACACCTTTTCTGTGGACTAAAGATGTCCTCTTTTCCAATAGTTGACAGTACAACTCAGCAGTAACTGTTTCTCCAGGTTTCAACAAATCAAAGTGAATTATGCCACGAAAGTCCCACCAAATGCACATTAACACCTTTCTAAGTGATAAACTAGGTTTAGGGGTTGATATCGCTGTTTGATTTGCAGAAAGCCATTGCTTGGAACGATTTATGTTATCATGAAGAATCCATTTCCAACTCGTATTTTTATAATTTTGTGTAATGATTGGCATCCAAAAAGACAACAAATAAATTTATGTAATTAAGCATAGCAAGCAAAGACATACTTGAGTGGTACCAACGTCGACTACGCATAGCGACGGCCCTGGCGAGTCGAGAAAAGGCTGCAATGGCCGTCTGCAATGGCGTTGCACACACGATGTCAATGACTATTTTCTGCATCTTCTCGTATACTAAGGGAACCAAATACTTTTCGTAAATGGTTTCTTTACCAGAAATGTCTGTAGAATGCATTCCTATATAGTAAATTCCTGCTGGATAAAGGATTTTTCACATAAATACAAAAATAGAGCGTACAAAGTACCCGTGTCGGCACATTTTTGAAATTTTAACAACCATTTACAACTATTAGGAACTACATAAAAATATAATTGACTATATAAATATGTAGAGGAGAGTTCCCTCTATCTCCTGACTCACACTTTCTCGCGTGTTTGGTTTTTGCTTAACACGTCATTTTGTATCAAAATCGGGCAGTTTTACAAATACCAACATTTTTCGAAAACGCTGCGTGATGGAGCAATTCTGCTTTCAGATTTGGTTTTAGGATGAGAAAGTGTATAAGAATCACCTAACAGGTATTGCAAAACTCGAAAAAAGTTTGATTTTGTTGGACAGTGTAATTGATGTGGTACCCATATTCCTTGCCTATATGCCTTTCCCATTTCGTGTAGGTGCCTTTGTATAATTGAACATGTGGACCTAAGGCTTCTCGATAATTCTTGTATACTTAATTTTGGATCAGCCTCCACTAGAGATTTTAAGGTATCATTATCAAATTCAATTGGTCGTCCACTTCGAGGCCTGTCAGAGAGATCATAATGACCAGCAGCAAACGTTTTGAACCAACGTTGACACTTGCTGACCTTCAATACATCTCCATAAACATTGCAAATTTTCTTTGTTGTTACCGTCGCAATAAATCCCGCATGAAAATGAAAAAGTATGCAATAACGAATGTGCTCCTCGGAAGGAACGGACGCCGCCATTTTATTGCAGGGTTGTAAAAGAAAATTATACTTTTTAGAATATATTGTACGCAGGCTGCTTTACCGAAAACTGTAAAAGAATAAGTGTTTCCTCTTCAACGATCGGTACAGAACTAAAGGTAAAACAAATTCTTTGCAAATAATTGATTACTTATGGGTACCCCTAATGGTATTCTCTCCGTAATTGTCCATGGCATTCGAAAACGGCGAAATTATCGAGATTTATTAAAAATTGTGATTAGAACAAACATTTGAAAATCAACACTTTATGAAATTTTTTAAACTTTACCTGGTCGAGTTTGTCGCAGACGCATAAAATCCGCATTCCAGAAATAAATATTGCTCTGTTCTCTTTTTCTCTAAGAAAGAAGTTACTATACATCGTAAGTTACTTCTGTACCAAAAGTTTGCACCTTCTGATGTCTTGATGGTCTACCATCTTTCGTTTTATTTAAACATATCACGGAAACTTCTCTCCAAGAGAGAAGGGAAAGTATCTCTCCAAGAGAAGCACACTTCTCTGTGGCATGTTTTTTCCTTTGAGTCGTGTCAGTGTTACTTTGCAGAACTTATTTTAATAGCATCGCTTACAATTACTTCTTAAGTGTTGTTTTCTTCCTGTTCCTTTTATTACATTTTCCTTCCTCTTCCGTCTTGTTTTTCGTGAAAATATCTTTCTCATCGGTTGTCTACTAGAGGTTCGTGTCTTCTGCTGTCCTAAGGCACCATTATCTCTTGGTTTACATAAAGACTTAAAGTCATCGAAACTTTAATTGTCGAATAATTCGAAACAATTCTCGCGTTACAATCTGTCTTCAAAGGAACAATTCTTCCCGTTCTCTTGCTTCATCCATCGAATTTTTGAGTATCTTCTACTTCAAAAGTAAGCTTAAGTGTTCTTAGTGGATACACAAAATTTATATTATACACAAATATTATTTTCATATAAATCTGTTTTATTACAGTCCAACATTAGCGTTCGTCTCTTCAATCTTGTTCGAAACAGTGCATATCACTCTTTCCGCAACATGCTTGTCAATTCTTCACCGGTTGCGAACGGTCTGCGGCGCTGCAATATTTTTATCAGAAAATATGTTTAGTCAAATAAATAAAATGTTTCAAGCCAGTTCGTTTGAAGCTCAAAGAAATTTAAAAATTTCATTTTCCTACATGAAATTCAAAATATAGTCCAAAATTCAAGAGCATAAACGCTCGGCCGGTTTCGAGGCGCTTTTGACCTGCATCCCAAGCGGAGCATACAGAATGCATATGTATTCGCCATCTTTTACATCTTTTCAATAAATTATTCTCCTCTCTGCATTTCAAGCATCCTTAAATAATATTTTGCATCCGACACATAGGTCTAAGGCTTTCATCTAATGAAAAGTCTGATATTAAAATGGGAATTCAACAAAATCGAAGTAACTACATCAAATTTTAACAACAAGACTTTCGGTAGTTAATTCCAGACAAATTAATTCTGCGATTAAATAATCGACCCGTAAACATCTGTTTGCGCGCGTGCCAAAGTAATTATCGTCGATTGCTCGAGAAGAGTCGTGTGCGCTCTGTCAAAAAAAAACTCTGTAAGAAGACTTCGCCCGGACAAAGAATTTTTGCTTTTGCGAACGGCCGCCATTCGGGGCAGAATAATATCGCGGCTGAACCGTCTCGGGGATCAGAGGCGCGTCCAAGAATTTGAAGAAAGCTTCGAGACCGAGCTCGAAACAATTCTACCGTGAATCCCGGGAATCCTATCTTTTTCAAACGAGCACGCAGATTACGTTAAATATTAACTATAATCTAGACGCCGGTTTCCATTTGGGACGCGGCCGTGGAATTCGGGGAAGCTCGCCGAGATCCGTGGCAGCGTTTCGCAGCTCGCTCGCCGGGACAAGCAATTCCCGTGGCAATTTATTTCAAGGTAACTTGCAAAAGAACGAGACGCTTGTTTCCAGTTACCCGAGGCGTACGATTAAATCGCGGACAGCCGAGGCAACGTCCGTTTCTTCGCCGGCGTCGCCTTTTCCCGCTATCCGAGGGAAGTTCGCGGGACTGTGTTTGTGTTCTGGCGTCGGCTGACACACGCGATGACCGAGCGCGACGGAACGGATACAGTTTTAGGGACTATTCATATTTGTCGGAGGCGAACGTTAGTATGAATATTACCGCGGTTTCCTAATTCATATTTACCGGAACACTAGCAAGGCCACTTCAGAGGTACTCGAGATGCTCGCAACAAAAGCTAAGAGCCGTGCACAGCGGGGGTTTTCTACCTAACACCAAAACAGTTTACTCCCCTCTACCTCCGGGAATGCCTATGCATCCGCTGAGGGCTGGGCATCAGATGAATCCATTTTCGAAGTAGAGAAAAGAATATTGTTCATCTGAGTTGTAATGTTAATAAGTAATGGTTCAAACTATAAGGAACAATAAAACTCAGAACAAAAATACTCTATATCTTATAAATGATTATAAGAAAACCATTTTAATTTCGCCATTTTTACAGTGCCACCATGTTTGGGAAGTCTATCGTTAGGTCTGCCTATGCCCATCTCATTCGCCCAGTGTTTTGGCTTCGACGTCACACGCTACATAGTATGTGTGATCGCTGTAGCCAATATTTCGACTGTGGCCGAAAATACGTGTGAAACGAGGCTTGGCCATTGCACTCTGATCCAATCAGCCGCGCATTCGTACTTATGCTCTGTCCAATGAGACGGAGACAGTGAAGCACCCAGCGTGCGTCCTTTGCTAATTATCTTGTAAGGGTAACTTCAACTCTGCCGCACTCAAGCGGCTATGTCTACGTCTACTGTCTCGTCTCATTGGACAAGATATAGATATGCCATCGCATTCCTGCCAGGGAACCTTGCATCTAATCATTTTTAGGTCATTATGGACAAGAATTTAGAAGTTCACATATACATTTTTTTGTATCGTAAGACAAAACGATGCAATTTATGTGGAATTAATTCTTCTTATTCTACAAATTATCATATAATTGAGTCATTCCACGCAATATCGAACACTTTTGGGAGTATTGTTTCGGATTTCTTCCACTTTCACTTGGACCGCAACATATTTCAATGTCATCAAAATTCGAGACATAGTCCCTCCCTAATGTGGATACTTAATTAAAAAAAAAACAACTATTCTCCTTTTCACAATATATGTATAATGTCAATCGTTCAGTCGTCGGAACTGGCAGGGTCAAATAAACAGTATTGAGTTTCTGTAACAAAGAGGTTAGTTTATTCGTAACGTATTTACAATGCTTATTCACTATGTTAATCCTACCTGTAACAAAGAGAAACGACATTAAAGTTTATTCTCTACCCTTGATGTCAATTCCCTTCTCTAATTTTATCTAAATAATAATCAATTTGTTAATCAGATAATTCCGACTGAATATCTGGCTCCCACGTTTTGTCGTGTGTTGTAGATGTCGTTGTCTCCTTGTCATCTGCCGCGTTCGTAAGTGCGTGGCAGATGTGAATTAAGGAAATGCACTTATGTATTTTCCTTACATATGTATAATTTACGTTAATATATAAGGATGTGTGATGCTGTTTCACGAAGAGGCAGGAACAATTTCTATCTCCATAATGTTGTAGAGGAGAGATACCGATAGTTTACCTAAGGAGCTGTAGAGCCCCGAAAAACCATTTTTATTTTAGAGTAGTCCAACGGCTGGCACAAAGGCATCCGATTTTCGGTTAAGATGGCATTAGGCCTAGAGTCTGGCGTCAGAATCATCCGGTCCCGGCAAGTATAAATAGTCCTTTAATGGGAATTCATCTTCGCTTGCATCAATTGTTACGCACGGGTCACCGGGTGCAATCCCGACGAACATATTGCTGTCGTGCTAAGAATACCGATGACGTTCTCCCTATCGAATTCGAATCATCGATCGGATCTCTCCGCGACGATGCGACGCGACGGCACGATGATGTCTCGCAGAAAGTCGTTCGGTATAGATAGATCATAATTTTAGCTTCCACTATTCACATCTCGTGTTGACGGCAACGTCTCGATATGGGTGCCCGAAAACTCGGACTTTCAAGCGGTGAGACAATGCAGTAATTAATTTGTGGGAATTCTATACTTTTTCTTACGATTTCTTTAAAATTACATAAAACGAAAGGACACATTTGGGAAACGCCCCCCCTTTCTTCCGACACGTGACCTACGCCATTCTATTCGTTTTGACATGCTGAACACAAAATGTACTTGACGTTTTTGGCGCAAATGAATAGTTTTCGAGATATGCGAATATGATTCATTTAGCGCTCCGTAAACCAAGTGTTAAAAGTGTTCTTTCCTCCATATATTATTTTAAAAGATGCCTAAAATTTTTTTTTATTTTTTCTCCCCAAACAATTTCTATTTTGCATAAAGATCCGCATTAATCGCAAATAAAGGAAACGTTCCATCGACGTTTAGAAAAATATTTCACGCGGAACTATGCACATACCTTCGCGAATGAACCGAGTGTTCATCTCCGCGATAATGATGATAATAATGGACCTAGTAGTAGGCGTACAGTCACACTTTAATAGAGACCAATGAGTCTCGTTACCACTATGATTCATGGTACAATGAGTTCCGAATAAAACTGACCCAGAATCGCCGGTGGAGTCTCTGCTAACTGATCGAATTTTACCACACTTACAAATTCCAGTAATAATGCATTTTCCCGGCGCACACTGGTCTAGAATCGCGAACAGTTGGACAAAATTCATGTCTCTGTTAATTATATACAGTGTTTTCTCGATATATGTCCACAACACAAGGAACGTAGAAAAGGACAGTGAATCTCTAGAGGCCTCGGTTCATGACCCCTTTCAGGGTACACCCCGTGGCAGTGGGAATAGTTCTGGGACTTTTATCGGTTAGATACTTGGGACATGTATCGAAAAACACTGTATTATTATTTACCAACAGAATGGCTTTTAGGGGTCTTTAAAGTTGTGGAAACAAATTCTGGTATATCTTATTTGCTAGAATGAGAAGCCTTTGTACAACTATCCTTATAGGGTGAGTTTCAATATATGAAATGGAAACTTTGATAGTTAATTTCGAATGTGAATTCAAGTAATCAATATCTTATGAATATACCCTCGGAAGGAAATATAGAACTAATGGTCGAGAGTTGATGGTAGCGTTAGTACAGTAAAGTCCTGATCTAAAGCGGACGGAGCTACACGGTCTTAGTCAGTTCGCTTATCCCCTCCACAGTGGGGCATACTCCGCGAGGGGCCAGGAAGCTCAAACTGCCTCGAATTGTTCTTTTCTACGTTCGGCGAGGTCACGAAAAAATAGTACTCCTACACGATCTATGTCACAGCACGGACCCCGAAGACTGAGCTTGGATCAAAACTTTACTGTACTCGAGGCGCGTATAAAACTGACTGATACATTACTCCAAGAGACTCGAACTTGACTATTATTTATTTAACAAATTAGATCAGATACAAGTCCGTGTCCTTCTCAGTATATCTCAATCAAGTATTAGCTTAAGAAAAGAATTCAACCGATTTCATGACACGAAAATTTCTTAATTAATTCTACTTATTTTATACGTAAAGAGGGCCTCCTATAAATGTACCGTCTAAATCAGCATTCTGGCGCGCATAGTCAATTTTCACGAAGTCTCGCTGGATTGCGCGTAGAGATACTGTCAACTTTCCGGCACAGTGCCTATAATCAGCAGCGTCGTTTGTAATCGCTGCATTGAACACGGTTAAATTCTCGAACTACCGAAACACATGGGGAAACCGGGCCAATTATAATTCTAGTTTGCGGAACGTAAGGGGCACATATAATTAAGGTCGCAATGGGTAATAAACATTCGTATGACGATTGATAGTGTCGAAGCCACATCAAAGCGTTGCGTGGACGAAACACCGACCAAGAGAGGGGGGGGGGGGGGGCAGCATTCGGTTCGTTGATTCCTAGCCGAAATTCAACCCATGCCGGTCTCTTTAATTTCCCGAATTTCCTGTAATCGAAATTCTCCGCGCAGGAGCCGACCTATCCGATCACAGACGAAAAACGCGAAAGCCGGAAACGAAAAGTGACTCTTACACGTTAATACTCGTCCGACGGAGTTTTGGACGCTTCGGGTATTAATATTAATTCGGGTATTAAATTCATTTCCAAACTGTGTTCCGAAAACCTTGCTATCAAACAGACCGCCTCAAAAGAGACTTTTACTTACGGAACGAGTCGGTTTTATGAAACAGGGAACGTTTGCGGCGACGACTGTGCTACGGCTCTCTTTGCCGGCTTCCTCGTATCCTATTTGCCGATTTCATTGTGTAATATTCGGGATTCCACTTGGCGTTAGATCGCGAATCAAATCATTTTGCGGTACTCTCAGTTCGTTTCTTCCCTACCCGAATTCTATCATTATCGTGTAGCTTTTTCTAATTCTAATTCTTCTAATTCTTTGATTGAAACACTTTTGGAAGCGATAAATTCGAGATGGAAACATACTGAGATTCCGTTTTTCACTCGATAGAGTGATTCCTCTATATATATCGCCAATATCTGGATGATGAACATCGCGGAATTATCCCCACTACCGCGGAGTATACTCCGTGAGGGGCAGCGAAGGTCGAGAGGCCTCGGACGCCGAGGAGTGCAAACATAACACCGTGTTGTTGACATATATCGAGAATTCACTGTATACCACACGTTACTGGAGATAATTAGGTAATTTATTTGATTGAGAATAGCAACATATTTTTCCCAATTCCCAAATTGTGGGCTGAAAGAGTCTTTTCAGGGTTAACACCGAAAAGTGTCGAGTGAACAAAATTGAAATAGGTAGGAATAAAAATCGAGAACGGTCCGACAAACGATCTATACCACTCAAGCCGGACATTTTCTTAGGACGTGCAGCTCCGTTTCTCGGAACTTTCCCTGGGACCGGTTAATGCATAAAAATCGCCTGGCCTCGCATTGAGCCGGGTACGCTAAGCGCAGAGAGCGGAAACTCTTTCGTGATTTTTTGTCGCTATACTACAGTGTTCAGACTCTTGTGGGAGTCGGTAGAAAATGAATAACTCCTAAACTAATCCGTTCTCGACTCCTAATAATTTTTTAAAGTAAACACGAAGGTGCATTGATTAACGAAAAAAAAAAAAATAATTTGTTGAAAGAAAATTGACGTGATCCTTATTTTTTTATTAAATAAAAACCTTCCTGCTCATTTCTTTATCAGGTTAATGGTTTCTATCAAGGCTATTTTCAATTCTATTTAATTAATTCTAATACTAAAGTAGAACTTGTCAATATTTCAAAAAAATTTGTTTGATGCTTGAGATACCTTACAATATTAAACATAGCTTGTAAAAACCGAACCAATTTTGCATCCGATTTTACGCTTCGAGTTTAACAATACACTCATATATTCAATAAAAATTGTTGACAGTATTACGAGCTACGTTACACCACTAATGTTTCATAACAAAAATTTTTTTAGATTTCATACTTCGAAAGTTGAACTTTCTAGCCTTGTCTCGAACGCTGCGCGCCGCTTTAGAAGCGGCTCTTCCTGTAATTTATCCCACTTACTTCCCACTCGCTTATTTCCACAGGCCGTATCTACGTGTCTCTCGTTTTCGTCGCAATAAAAACGCATAATTTATGGTCAGGTGGAACTCAACAAGCGCCACCGTAAACATAAAAATAAACGCATGGTTACGTGGCGCACGGCGCCGTAAATCTAGCTGTTCGATTCCATTCAATATTTACATCGCCGGGGCGTAAAACGAGCGGGGGCTTGGATAAAACGAAACGAGAAGAAAAAAAGGAAGAAAGAGGAGAAGGGTTGCGAGGCAGAAAACAACAGAACGTCGCGACAATTAATCTCCGCGCTGTTACTTCGCGCGAAACCCGAGGCATCTATCGGCGCGAAGTCGGCGCAAAATTAAAGTTCCGCGTGGCACGTGTGCTCCCCGCTCGTGGAAAACAATGCCGGCGGCGTAACACTTGGCACGCTCGAACGATTGGAACTGGAGCACTCGAAGCAACCGGTATTAATATTTCCGCGGACCGGCGCGCGATCATGGACAGAGGACCGGTCAAATGATTTTGCTGTAACAAATATCGACGCGGTTCACGCATCCCGAACGAGAAGCCATCTCCGGCAAATATTGAACGTGCCGCCGGTTTTACTTTGACAAACAGAAAGTTGTCCCTTTGTGAATAACATTGTCCTGCTTCATTTTTCTACATTGTTACTTTGCGAGGAACGCGACAATTTCAAATCAGCGGACTGCGGACTTTATGCATTTCAAAATGAGGAACACCAAATGAATTTAATGCTGCAGGTGCGTTACTGCAGCCTATTACAATTATCAAGAGAAGAAATCAATTGTCATGTAACGATTATTTTGCACAAACATCCGCAGACTAACAATCAGGGATCGAAATAAGCGTTCTTGTTTTTAATAAAATTTTGTTAGAACTTCTACATTTTATAATCCACAAAGACGCAAGCTAATTAGCCCTACTTAGTATGGGCCTTCAACTACCTTTTAATGTAGACACACTCATAGCGAAGCCAAATATTGAAGCTTGTCTTAGTATTCATTCCTTTCTCAAAAATTACAATCTACATATTTAGTATTAACGGACACTGTTATCCTATTCACTTGTATTATTATTGTATTCTTTTGTTCTATCTCTGTATTCTATATTATTGTACCCACTTATATTATTCCTGTAAAGCAGAATAAACCCAGAAGGGTTTCAAATGCTTAAAAATAAAAAACTTCTACATTTCGTTCGAGTGTGGCTTTCATTTCTACACATTACAAAGGAATCACTGTACTTACCAAAATATTGACAGAAAATGAAGGCGGACTGACCAAGTGGTAGCCGTTAGGTCACGAAAAGGACATGCTCGTCCCGGTTAACAGTACACGGTCGCGAGAAGCGATTATTCCGAACGTAAACCGTATATCTCGTCCCGATTCGTGGACAGTCAGCCGGCCGTGGAGCTGTCGGTCTCGTAAACCGCTAAACTCCATCAGAACTGGATTTGTCGAGGGGCGTGGGAGATTCGCAAGTTCGCAGGAAGGGTCAGATATTGTCGATCGTTGGTGTAAGACGTCGAGGAACTAGTTTGCTGGCGAACGGAGAGGGAGCCGACGCACCAACCAGTCCCCGGTTTAACTCGCAGACGACCAAAACGGCGTGTCCCGTAGTTTCCGCAAAACTTTTCTGCCTGTCCTTCGTGATTAACAATATCACGCCATTCGGGGGTCAGATTCGAGTCCCCGACCATTTGAAATTCGATGTTGCTATCTTGATTGGCGCGAATCCATTAGCGGCCCTAGGTAAATCGTTAAGGGGGACGGACTTCCGATGCAATCTTTGTGTCGCTGCTTTTTAAGCTTTCAACGCTGAACTTACCACGCATCAAGATTACCAGACGATGCGTATTCCCCGCTAAACGCTTCCCCCTCTACCACTAAATGTGGCTCGATTCTTCTCTAACGACTCTCTGCACGAGGAGAATACGTGACGTCACATTATTCCCGCCAGAGCTGCTAGTACGTGCCAGCTAACCGCTGTGTGTGGGATAACTTTGATGTATCTTAATCCCCATCTCTCGTGTCAATTTCATACAGTAGGTGTAGAAAGTATTCGTATACCAATAAATTTGACACAAAAGTTCGTAAAAGTGTTATTTACGAATTATTCTTTTATAAACAATGAGTATCAACATATTCTAGGATATTTATAGAATAGATGCAGTGCAGAAAAAAATTATTTACTTGTATAACTTACAAAATTAACAAGAATAAACACAAAATCGACAGAAATACACAAGCAATAACTATTCGTACAGTTCTCAATTTGAACCGCTTACAGGAGAATTTATAATGTAAACATATCACATTGAGGATCGTGGATCGTCGATCGTGGTCCTTCGTGGATCGTCAGTATGTTTGTCAACATTGGTGATAACAGTAGCATTGAAAATTTCGTAGTATTGTCAGTTACAGTTTAGAAATGGGACGAAAGCGAGCGGAAACTACAATAGCAGAAAGAAAAATTATTGTTACTTTGCATAATCAATGTAAAAATTTGGCAGAGATTTCACGCATTGTAAGTAGACCTCGATCTACGATACAAAGCATAATTGATAGGTACGGACTTCGAAAAACACTGAAAAATAACGCAAGAAGTGGACGTCCAAGGAAATTTAATGATCATACTGGGCCAGTTATTATTTTCGAATGGTAAAGCAAAATCCAAAAATAAGTGCAATCAAAATAGTTGAACACCTTAAAAATAATTTAAATACGGATATATCTGTTAGTACTGTGCGTAGTGTTTTACAAAATCAAGGATATCATGGTTGGGTGGCCCGTAGAAAATATTTCGTAAGTGAAACGAATAGAAAGAAAAAATTACTATTCGCAAATAATAATGTCACTACGCTAATGGAGAACTAGAATAGAGTGATTTTCACAGATGAAAGCAAATTCAACATTTTTGGATCGGATGGACACTGTACTGTTTCGAGAAAAAACAAATACAGAATTGAATCCAGAAAACTTACGGCTTACAGTGAAACACGGAGGAGGTTCCGTAACTGTTTGGGGCTGCATGGAGCTGCAGCTGATGTTGGCACGTTGCAATTTATCGACGGAATGATGAACCACAGGATTTATATTGACATTTTAAAGTGCAATCTTCTTTTCAATGCAGAAAAAATGGGCATTAAAGATAATTTCGTTTTCATGCAAGATAATGATCCCAAGCACACTGCGTGCAATACCAGAATGTGGATACTAAATAATACCCCGGCGTATCTAAAAACTCCTCCGCAATCTCCCGACATCAACCCCATAGAACACTTGTTAGATTATCTGGACCGTCAGATCAGAAAACATGAAATTTCCTCAAAAGAAGACCTAAAATATGCTCTCATAGTGGAGTGGAACAAAATTCCACCACACGTAACATCGAATTTAGTTAATTCGATGCCCAAAAGGATTGCAGCAATTATAAACTCAAAAGGATATCCTACAAAGTATTAGTTAATCCTTTTCTATAATTCTCTAATATTAAATTAATTTACATTGCGGTTTTTTCGTCAATTTCTGGAGACTTAGGAACTGTACGAATAGTTATTGCTTGCGTATTTCTGTCGATTTTGTGTTTTTTACTGTCAATTTTCTAAGTTATACAAGTAAATCATTTTTTTCTGCGCTGCATCTATTCTATAGATATCCTAGAATATGTTAATACTCATTGTTTATAAAAAAATAATTAGCAAACAATACTTTTACGAACTTTTGTGTCAAATTTATTGGTGTACGAATACTTTCTACACCCACTGTATATTCGTCAGCAATTTGTAGAACAATTGATCCGAAACAACAAGTTTCTAGAACAATTGAGTCTTTGCAGCGATAATTCGACCGGGATCCTTGTAGCGATAATCGAAGCGACGTGTGGAAAGCATATAAGGTTCCCGCTGTATCTGTCCGCGGTCGTCGAGGGATTAATCGGGTGGGGCGCATGCTAGCTAGAAACGTTACAAATGTCATGCAGGGAGCTATCCTTGGGGTACACGGCTGGCATCGAAACTTTGCTCGTGACCCGTGGATAGTTCTATAGTACGTAAGTTAGCCATCACTCCTCCCCCGCCGACAGACAACGTCGATTCGTCGCCCTCGTCCTCGTTCCCGTCCTCGTCCTCGTTCCCATCGTCGTCGTCGTCGTCGTCGTCGTCGTCGACGATGGAAGGAGGTCTCCTAACGGTAGGAGGAACACTTGCCCAATGGCCGTCCGGTGAAGTACAATATCTGGGGTGGAGACGGGTGGTCCATTTAGATATCGATTTGCAATTTCGCCGACAATTACACCAGGCGCCAGAATATGTTCGTATAGATTAGGCCAGATTAAATGAATATTTACGAGGGCCCCGAGCGTCGGCCGACTGGCCCGGGTTGCGTGTGTAATCTGCCTTGCAAACATCGGCTCGTACTTCCCGGAGTCTGCACGCCTGTTATTATACGCGCATCGTCCTCGAAACTGCGTCCCGACGCCGCGCGTCCGCCGGATAACCGTCGGTTTTCCAGTTCACCTGGAAAGCGCCGCGGATAATTGTTCCCGTGTGTTTTTTCCACGTCTCCCTAAAAAGCCGAACCACTCTCTCTCTCTCTCTCTCTCTCTCTCTCTCTCTCTCTCTCCCTTTTTTTTCGTCCGGCGTCAATTGGAAACACGATACACAAACTCAGGGGAAATGAAAGGAGCAGGAATCGAATTGGAAATGGTATTTTAGCCGCGGCGATCGCTCGTCCGACTCCTGACAACCCTTTTTTTTTACGCGGGCTGCGAGCCCGTGCACATCTACGTACAGGGTGGTTAGTTTTCATTTAACGTTTTTCCACGAATTCACGGTGCTGCTTACTTAGGCGACGAGGGCCGTAACTGTTTCAAACTGTTGTACAGGGTGTCCCAGAAAGCTTTTTCCTTTGCCAATTCGCGACGACACGCTTTGTACCCGATTTATTAATGAAAAAAAAAAAACACGGACCAATTAGAGTAATATTGTGTGTATGATTACACTGTCCAACACCAAAATCGTTTTGCAATACCTGTTGGGTGATTCTTATACACTTTGTTATCCTAAAACCAAATCTGAAAGCAGAATTGCTCCATCACGCAACGTTTTCGAAAAATTTTGGTTTTTGTAAAACTGCCCGATTTTGATACAAAATGACGTGTTAAGCAAAAACAAAACACGCGAAAAAGTTCAAATGTGAGTCAGAAGATAGAGGGAACTCTCCTCTACATATTCATATAGTCAATTATATTTTGATGTAGTTCCTAATAGTTGTAAATGGTTGTTAAAATTTGAAAATGTGCCGATGCGGGTACTTTGTACGCTCTATTTTTGTATTTATGTGAAAAATCCTTTATCCAGCAGGAATTTACTATACAGGAATACATTCTACAGAAATTTCTGGTAAAGAAACCATTCACGAAAAGTATTTGGTTCCCTTAGTATAGGAGAAGATGAATAAAATAGTCATTGACATCGTGTGCGCGACGCATTCGCGCCAGACGGCCATTGCAGTCTTTTCGCGACTCGCCTGGGCCGTCGCTATGCGTAGTCGACGTTGGTACCACTCAATTATGTCTTTGCTCCCTATGCTTAATTACATATATTTCTTTTTCTTCTGCAATTCTGCTTTCAGATTTGGTTTTAGGATGGCAAAGTGTATAAGAATCACCCAACAGGTATTGCAAAACTCGAAAAAAGTTTGATTTTGTTGGACAGTGTTATTATTATTTTGTGTATTATGACCTGAATTGAAGGATCTCCGTTTCGTTGTGTGGTCGGCTCGCGTGCAAGTAGCAACGGATTTTAGCCGAGCGTGTAATTCGCGTCGATCTGCAATAAATTTCGGCGGGAGTCGCGTCGTTACAGCGTTTACGATCGTTAAGATTTCGTCGAAGAATTTTTGATTGCCATAAACCGGCACGCCGACGAGTACGCTACTCCACTCCCTTTTTTCGCAGTATCTTTATGCCCGACATGAAAAGCAGCTAGCCGCGTGATATGTCGACCGAAAGCGGAACAGGGCGAAGCACTCTGGGATTTTCAATTTTATCTCCTAAATAATGCCTCGATAAACTCTTTTATTGGGCAGCTAGGTCCCGCGGGAGCCCGGGCACAGGTTCGTCGTACATAATACCTTCCCGGAGGTAGTACGTCTCCGGGATCCTCTTTCTTTCGCCGTTATTCCCCGACGACTATGGACGTGATAGCAACTCGATAATTAGATAGACCCCGTGAAAGCTTCCATTAATCCCGAAATAATGGCTTTCGATGCTGACCCTCCCGATCCCAAGGCACACCCGTAAGACCGCCTTGTAATTGTTTCCTTTCGTGATGGACACTGAGCCGCGCAAACTGATTGCCCTTTCGTAATATATTGTTTAACGTTTAACCGATCGTTGCGACGCGCGCGCTCGCGTTTAGGGCAGGCATTGATGAAGGGATTAGTCCGATGCCGACGTACTCGAGCGCTGATGGCAACTATTAGGTGCTCTCTAATCATCGGGCAGAGTGGACTAGTTAACGTTTGAACTGCATCGGTAAAACATTCCGGTTGGTTAGTGAATTGATATCGTTGCCATTATTGTTTACTACCTGAGTCAACTGTCAACGAGATTAAAAATTACCTACCGACGTAAACTGATAGGATCGTAGGCAAATGGCATGTTAGCAAGCTTCCATAGACGTCATTGTCACTTAAATATTACCAGGTGCCTGAGTGAAAATAAAGTATGAAATATCAACATAATAATCTCCATCGTCTCCTACAATATACAGTGATATGTCGCCAAGACCTGCATGATAAATGTCACGAAATTATCCCCACTACCGCAGGGTATACCCCGTGAAGGGCCCCGAAGTTCGAGAGGCCTCGGACGCCGAGGAGTGTAAACATATGGCAAGACTTAATTAATTTTATAAGGAATTAATAAGTATTAAACATACTTCTACAGCGATCATTCCAAAAATAAAACAATTTTCACGTGGGTGCGGAACAATTGAATATCAAAAATTTTGTGACGTGAAAGTAGATGCTTCCTGAACAACGCACTCTGGATAAATTGTTAATAACGATCCGACTTTCGTAAGGAAATAACCGCAAATAATAGCCGGTAAAACAACCACCCTCAAAAGCCATGAATCCTAAGTGCTTGTTTAGTAAAGCACCCTTAAACGTGCACTTTACAAGATGCTTCACAGCTAGATGAATAACATAGTGCCTTAGAAACGATAGAAAACGGCATTTCTTGTCTTGATTTCTTTGGACATTAATGATTCACTAAATACAAAACGGGATCAACGTCAACCGAACATCCTGTTTTTCTTACTATTCGATTACTATTGGATTGCAATGCATGAAAATGTCTCTGGTATCTTCTCTGAAACATCATCACCTAACTTCATCAGGAGATATCCCGTTGCCCCAATTTTTTGCTCCTTCTGATATGATACGAAGATTACTTCGGAAATTTCTCATTAACGTAAATTCTTTATGAAGATTGGATAAAAATCTTCCCAGCTGTTTAACTTTCCAAGAATTTTTATGCCGCCGATAATATGCTAATTTTACCGTACATGTTTCCGCTAGACAGACAATCTGTATAACAGATTAATCGTCGACCATAAAATATCCATAAAATTTAAACAATTTATTGCGCGTAGCGAGAAAATGTAACCTTAAGATTGTCGTCACAATTTCTGTACATTCTCTCACCTGACAGGGAGGGGTGAGGGGAAGAGGGTTTATGGGGGCAGAAAATGTCAAAACACATAGCTTTAGAAATTGTATATACTATATACTAAGATTATATACTAAAACTATTAATTAATTATTATTAAGTAATTAAATAATTTTGCTTATGAATATCGATTCTACGTAATTTTTATCGAGAATATTCCAGCACACAAAAGTTTAACTCGTTTAATTCGCAAGAAATATTTCTTTCGTGCGTCGATGGAAAACTTTTCTTCTTCAGGTTATGTTACTTACGCCTTTTATTATCAGCAACAACGCATTATCTACTGTTCGGTCCCACACAGACCGAACGTGAGATTTACAACATAAACACGGTCGGCTGCAATAGCCGAGACATCGGACACCAACTCGAGACTCCTCATGAGATAGCCCTTTGACAGGGCAATGTACAAATATCTCGTTTTCCAAACTATACCTTCTTTCCCATATCCTTCATACCCAATTCATTAGACAATCCAAACACTGTTCCACCAAAGCGCATCTCTACTGTGACGACCAAAATGCACCACCCACTCACCAATTAGAAATCCTTTAGTGACCTTTTACAGTTAAGAACAGCCAATAGAAGAAGCCTCAGAGTTTCCATTATACATAACACGACAGCAAGAAGTTAGATCTCGAACGCGTATACACATTGTACCTTGTCGACTGACTGTGCGTGTTAAGTTTTGAAAATATTGTTGGGATATGGGGTTTAGTATAATAAACACTCAGTTGATTTAATAAGAAAACTGATTTATTTAAAGAGATTCGGAAGGACTACTTTAGCTCCTGACCCCTCGACACTCTGGACGAGACTAACGAAACATGTGCAACGGGAAACCGTTGCTTAGGTTTGAAGCCAGGAACGAAAGAAAAGGCCTGGGCCTGAAAAGTGTTTATGACACCCCCCGACCCTTAAGAGTCGGGGTACTGCCGGAGACCCATTGCTAAGAGTAATATTCAGTCTCCGCGTTCCTGGCACTCTAAAGTGATTCTCAACACAAAGATCATTTTTTTGCTTATATGTACAATTAGATATGAAAAATCCAACAAATATATTGAATTGTTGTTCCAAAATGTCGAGTTCATTTAATTAGACGTGGTTACCTCATCTACAGTAAATCTGTTTTCCTATACGGGGTGTCTCAATATCTCAATAGCTAAAATATCTCGTTTGTCTTTTATAAAAGAAGAAAATTTTAGAGGAAACCATTAGTTGGAGCAAATATTATGATAGGCAAAAAATTTTGTTCGAGGTTGTATTTTTTGAGATTTCAAGGTCATCGAAGTTTTTTTTAATGGAACGATATATTTTTATTATCGCCATATGATAGTCGAGGTCAAAACGAATCCAACGACCTGTAATATGATTACCTTCGTGTGACCTTGTGTATGAAAAACTCATAAAACTAGGGCAATTGATGTAAATAGTGAAATAACGATGACATGATCAAGGGGATCGTTGAACAAATTTTTATGCCTATATAAAACGAGATATTTTAGATGCTCGAGTTAGGTGAGAGACCCTGTACGTAAATCCAGTAAACGCAACAAATTATATCGCTCCCGGCTAAATATATTTCTTGCAATATCAAAAATTGTAAGGGGACAATACCGCTCGCTCTACAGGACTAGAAGCACGAGAAGTATTGAAAGTTGTGAACGATCCTAATCTTTTTGGCCCGACATCGTTCGTGAAAACTAGATCGACAAACTGCTTCGGGCAGGACTATCGTTGTTCTCGTCCAACTGCACGCAGCTGTTCGTTCGAATTTTCGCGTGCAATAAAGTAAAAAAGAACATGGTGGGACACCGGAAACAGGATATTTGCGGAAGAAGTCGCGCAGATCCCGGCAGAGATCGACAGCAATAATGTACCAGGAATTTGCCGGCGTGAGTGTCGTAGATGGTGTGGCACAGGATGCGCAGTGTTTGCGATGCCGGACCGTACAAACGAGCAGATACGTTTTTCCCAAGCTCGTCCGTCCTCTTCACGTTAACTCGAGGAATATCGTGACCGACGACGCTACGGGGAGAATAAACAACTAGGGTGGCGGTTGCGGGGGGAAGGGGATGGTGGTCGTCTCCCCCCTGGCGAGTCCCTTGTTCCCGAAACGCGACGAACTTCAAGGCGGAACGAGAGGTTCGTGCCTCAATTAAAATTTACTTTCCGGCGAGTCGCGGTACCGTGGGCACGTTTACCTGCGTGACTAGCCTCACTGATATCTAATGTCAATCCGGAGTGTTGTTTAGTATATCGTGCGGACACGGTTTCGAGCGGTGCGCGAGTGCGCAGAACCAGCCCTTCCCGGCTTGTCACAGTGAAAGTGAGGCGAGCACAAATGGACGGGGGAAGAAGTAGGGGGACAAGACTGTATTCGTGCGATCTGTCCGAGTATCAGTGCGTATGATGGAGAGAGGAACAGAGAGGATAAGTGAGAGAGAGAGAGAGAGAGAGAGAGAGAGAGAAAGAGAGAGAGAAGTGTACCCTTTTACAGGCGCACCTGTGTACCGCACGGGAACGTGATTTGTACACGGGCCAGGGGGATCGATCGACGCTCCGGCTCGTTTTCAAGGATTTCCTCGATTGGTATTCCAACGATTTTTATCCACTCGTGCTAACGGATCTGATCCATTCCAGCAGCGGCGGCCGCAAATTAGCATTTTACGAGCCACCGGCATCGAGGGGGACAATGGAGGCCCGCGTTAAATTCGCTGGAAGAAAGGTGGAGAGCTGGAGAATCCATTATCTGGATTGAGGAGAGCCTGATACTGCCGGCTGTTTTATGCAAAACAAGACGTAAAATGCCGGATGCAAATGTCAGTATTCGTATTCCATCTGAAAACGCGACCAACGCCCCCGCCCCTCACGGGTACACCTTTCCGCCCCTGTCCTGCCCGAAGATCATTTTCACCGCGTTCCCGGTGACAGTCAACGGGATCCCCCGCCTCGCTTCCCTTGCTTTTCTTTCGACGGCTCTTTTTCTCGTTCGATTCTCCGCGGCATGTGGAAGTGGCAAACTGAAAACGCCGAATTCGCTGGATCTAGCTGTTACGGTTGGTGTATGAGATGTGACGTTCAGTATTTCTATAGTCTTCAAACTTGCATTGCAACTGTATCAAAGACATCACAGTTTGATGTTAATCACCCTTATATTTTTCTCTTCGATATTGCTAATTTTAACACGTTAACTGTCATGTCAGTCACATATGACTAACAATAATTATTGACTAGATTTAGACATTCATTTTTATTGTGACATATCCAGACGAATCGAATTTTATTAAGATCTTTAGAATTCAAAAGGGTTAAAACAGTATCTCCCACGATACATTTAAAATTTCTAGTTTCGCTTTCATTAATTAGATTACTCTGATTTTGTAAGAATCTTTGGAAATGATATTTGGCACTTAACGTGTTAAACAATAATCGCTCTATTAACGTAAATCACTTGTTGAGAGACCATGCCTGGTTAACAATCTAAAAAGTACCTGATTGTTAGGAATTTTTTCTGAAACAACGAATAGACAATTTTTAAATGATTGCCTCGCTTAAACCGGGCCATAAATTGTACAATATGTAGTCAATTTTTCGCTTTAAAAAAATATTGCACTTTAAAGTACATTTTAAAATACAATGATCTCATTTCACCAAATAAGTTCGATTCTAACTAACAATAAGCAATAATTAAAAATTCAACCTCCAGCGAACAAAATTACCCTGTTAACCTCGAGAGGGAGATATTAATCGCCAGAATTTCGACTTTTGTGTTTCCGCCGCAGCGGGTGGGCCGGGTCGCGAAACGACAATGAATTTTTCCGAGTGAAATGACGCGAATGATTCCTTGTTATTCGGTTTGATTCGTTGCGCCGTTGGTTTTGCGATTCTTCTCGATTTAGCAGTGCGCGTGCGCGCGGAGGGGTGTAATGAGCTTGGCTGAGTCGTGTAATTAAATTCCCTTGCCAGTTGAATTTCCGACTCGAATTCGGTCGGCGGACATGGCCGACGAAATTATCGGCTCATTTTGTATCACCGGCAGCCTGCGTTTGACGGAACCCATTACCCGGCGCAGGAGCAGCCTCGCGTTTCGGCGTAAAACGATGTGTATGTTGCGCGCGGCAAGGAAACCGCCGCGCTACTTATCGTTTCGGAATCTGCGGATGCTTGATGAGCTGCCGGAAGGCATCGTGCTCCGTTGCACAGCTACAGTGCATGTCTGTTTATTGTGCAATCCGCCCTGCCCCAGCGTTGCGCGTTTTTATCAACAGAGAGCTCGCGAGCATTATCCTTCTTCATTTAAAAAAAAAATACCGCAGACCCTCGTATTGTATCAGATACTGCAATATTTACGGGCTGAAAGATATTCTAAGGATCCGGCGTACCCGAAAAGTAAGTTCCGTTGACAAATACAGAAGCGCACACTTAAGTGTCCGCCGCTATCACTCTCCCCCAATTTGAAACAAATAGGACTAAGCAGGCCGATAGGAACTTGATACGTCTCGGATACCGGTATCTCACTTACGTCCATTCCCTCTCCTACTTTCGATTAAAATCCCGGTCTCGGCTGTGGACACTTAAGTGCGCGCTGTTGTACACCGAGTTTATAAAACCAGTCCGATTTACGTCGTGTTTGGACTCATTTTAATCGGAAAAACCTCGACAACCCACTGGTAGTACGTTAGAAAAGATAGTACAAAAATTACTGGATTTGACATTTTCTTTATCGCGTGATTACCACAGATTTCATTTTTAAACAATCAGATTGTACAGATACATATAATACATTCAGTGGAAAATGATCTATGATATAAGTTACGATATAAGTCACTTGCGCGGTTCTGGCGAGTGACACTTGGACGAAATCTGTGGTTCTCGCCGAACGTTGTATTTGAAATACACAATGCATACTAGAAATGTAAAAGTCACTATTCGTGGTGGTGTGGGTAGTCCCAGTGACCTTTAAACGCGAGACTCGCTGTGACTTATATCGGCAATTCACTGTACCTAGAATTGTAGTACGTCCATGTGTATAACATGTGAGCTATGTAACGATTTTAAATAAATGTTTATTTGAGGATGAATATTTTGTTTATCAGACAGTACATTACGTCGATATCATTTCCATACCTTCGATTTGATCGCAAGAAATAAATGTCGTACGACGTATAATAATTCAATGAAATGCACAAAATACCGTAGTGATATTTTCTATATTAAAATCTGGCTTTCGCCATAACTAACCTATTATCGTCGATACATCAACACAACATGTACAATTTGATATGTAACTGCAAATTTAAATGGTCGTCTATCGACGAGAACCACGGTGTACCGATATGCCGCAGCGGCCGGTGTATTCCATAATTTATCCACCATTGCGTTGTTTAACGTTGAATTGTATATTACTATATAAATACGCGGCCGCATCGGTGCCCATTGTCGAAAATTTAATCGAAGTAGAACAACGCGACATGTGGTCAGACGTACGCACAAAAGCCGGCCGTGAACAGAAGAAATTCAATGCAACGAGTCTGATCATCGGTCCCAACGCAGCGGCGACATTATCGAATCGGTGTCCGGCATCAAATCCAATTCATCGAATTAATTAGCTACGCTAACTTGCCGCGCTATCGGCGGCGACGCGATAAAGACGATAATTACAAACTGTGCAGCGCCGCGCCGTCGCGTCGACCAATTGAAAACCGTCGGAATCGTCGTTCGAAATCTTGGAATGGTTGAACATCGGCCCCGGTTTCCGCGATTCCTCGGTAAAACTAATTAAATCCCCGGCAAGAATCGGATTAGCGAATATTTCTTCGAGCACGGCTTTCACCGGCCTAGTTTCCCGGCGCGCGCTGGACGGTCGAGCGCACCGTTTCGACCGATTTTATCCTGGCCCTCCCCTAAAACGCTTATTTAATAACGTACAGCTCGCATCGGCATTCGATGGGGCAATATCGGCTTGTTGCTTCGGCGAGCGTAAACACGGGGAGACGCAAAAAGAGTCGTGGAGCCAGAGACAGTCGTGTTTCGACGCGAAATTCGTTTCGCCGAAGGCATTTTGCGACTGGCTCTCGTCTCTCTCTCTCTCTCTCTCTCTCTCTCTCTCTCTCTCTCACTCACTCACTCACTCTCACTCTGTTTCTCTTTTTTTCCTGTCCACCGCCGCCGGTTCTCATATTCCTCGTTAATTCGCTTCGAACGGCGCGCGAGAGTACGCGCGGTTGCCCACCCACGCATCGGCACACGCATCGACGCTCACGGACGCACGCGGGTACCCACGATCGGTCCCGTGTACACAGTGTGTCCCATTTGAAGTTTTGCGTGCAATTATTTGCCACGTTACAGCTCGTTCCAGAAAGTATTTTACAGAAAACACGCACGTTTTCGAACCTCGTGGTGCTCTTAAATCTGGTTTAGGTGAAGCTGTTTTAAAAGATTTCAGGTGACCTTTCTTTCCGTGCGGAACTACATGTATGTTTTCATTTGGAGTGTATAGCCTGTCGCGTGACGAATTCACCGACCCATAATATGTCAACAGGGATGAATATATCGGACAAGGATTTCACAGAAACTGAGGAAAACCTTTCTACCTTTTCTGTGTTTCTTTTGTGTATACAGGGTGTCCCGTTCGAAGTTTTGCATGCAATTATTTGCCACGTTACAGCTCGTTCTAGAAAGTATTTTGCGTAAAACTTGCACCGTTTTGAAAGATACACCTCGCGATAATAAGCGAACCTGCTTTGAAGATGTCAAGATGAGTTTCGTTTCTCTGTTCGTTGCTTAGGTGGATTACCAATCTACTATTATTAGTTACTTAGGTTGTTTAGGTAGATACGTAGCCTGTTTAATAATGAGTTCGCTAATCTATGACATGTCAGTCTTCGAAGGTCGTTGAAAGTGATTCATTGTCGTTTAAACCTTACCTTTGTTGACCCTTCAGAATTGTTTGATGCTATGGACGTTATCATAATCTCTTGATGGTTTAGACTGTTGCCGACTCTAGGACATCTACTATTGAACAACAACGTATGACCTTGAATGCCCATCAAAGACAAACATATACGTGAATGAGTTACAAGCGAATGGAATTCATTGCACAGGGTAGACTTTGCTAGAAACATATTTCGAAACGAGCTATAATTTGTGGGACAAATGCTTGGGAAACTTTGAATAGGACACCCTGTGTGTATCCGACAGAAGTCGAAGTTGTTCGACCGGCGCACAGTCCCGTCACGAAACAGTGTATCGCGCGGGACCATCGAACGGGCTTCCGCACTTGAAGCGAGAGACGAATTGTGTCCACCGGTTTGTGTCGTTCGATCTCCTCCTCCTCCTCCTCCCCCCTCCCCCGTTTCAACGGGCTCGATGAAAATACCCCGTGCCCGAACGGTCAACCGTAACCCTCGATACCTCGTTCCCGAGTTGCCCCGCGACCGTATTTCCATGCCCCGGTGGATTTATGAGGCGTTCAACTGTTCGAGCCGGGACTGCCCGCACGGGGTTTACGCCTCGACCATGTCAACCTCTGTCTTCGAGGACGTTCTGTTTTTCCTACTGTCTCCCTGCTGCGACAGTTTTCGTTCAGTTCCCAGTGACGTGTAGAAGGTCAGGAAAATACAGTGAATTCTTGTTACGAGTCAGTTGCGCCGTTCCGGTGACTGACTCTTAGACGAAATCTGAGGTTGTCGCCGAGCGTCGTATTCGAAATACACAGAGCACGCTGGAAACCTAACAGTCATATCAGTGTACAAGTCATAAAAGCTTATGACTACTAAGAGATAGTGACAAAATGACTGAGAAAATATCTTTCTCCTACACAATGTTGCAAATAGCTCGAAAGACGGCTCTCGAGCTTCTGACCCTCGAGAGTGGTGTGAGTAGTTCCACTGACTCCAAATTGTAAGGTCAGCACTGACTCGTAATGCGAATTCATTGCAAAGACAGTTGAGCAGGAGCGACGTACCGTTTCTAAATAAAAATTATTTTTACTCGTTCTTCTAAAGAATACACCATCTTATACAGTTAATTGTACTACGATATATTAGGTCTACCGGAAAGTTCTGTCCGTTTTTGAATTGAAAGAAAATAACACGATTTTCATACATTTAATAATATTTATTGTAGAATATACTTTCCATCGTTTTAGGTGAATACATGTGTGTAACTCCAATGGTAAAGAGAGGTAGTCAACCGAAGTCAAGTTGTAGTCTCACTTGGTGTGAAACTATCGGACAGAACTTTCCGGTAGACCTAATAGTATCACTTATTACGATGATTCACACTTGACTAAATGGTACAATCTTATATTGAAAGACAGACAACATAAACAAGAGATCAATAGTGGACAATGTTGTTTTCAAAGGGTACGTGCTAGTACAACTGGAAAACATCAACGATTTGCGTCAAAGAAATTTACACAATAATATGCTCGCTCTACTTCTCTTTAAACATCTCCGAAATTAGTGCGCGGATAAAAAGAAGTATCGTACGAAAATTGCTGGTCTTTTTACGTACAATAAGATCCTATAATAAAATGTATAGGTTTCCACTTGAAAAACCATGGTTGACCTTCAAATGATCTTGAAAACGATACCCAAATAGAAACCTTCGAAATCCTTGGACACGTGCTTTACACTTTTTAAGTATCTTTCATACTTCTCAAGATATTCGGCTGGAATGTTTCCAAATGAACAGCCTGCGCATGTCGCCAAGGCCTGGATGATAAACGTCGCGGAATTATCCCCACTAGCGCGGGGTATATCCCGAGCCGTATTATGTTTACACTTCTCGGCGTCCGAAGCTTCTCGAGCTTCGCGGCCCTGCTCGTAGTATACTCCGTGGTAGTGGGGATAATGCCGCGACGTGTATCATCCAGGCCTTGGCGACATATAAAGAGAAATCACCGTAGAAAACGAGTGATCATCGCGGAGCTTCTCGGGAGTCGTTCGACTCGGAGCAATACGGCGAAGCAGCGGGAGATCTGTTCGCGGACTTTCGAGAAGAGTGGTTAACGGGTTGGCCTCCGGTTCTTCTGGAACAAATCCGCGCGGATTTATTCGAGCGCACCGAGTGTTTTTCACTTTGAAAATACGCGAGTGAAGTATTCAGTCACAGGCGCGGAAGGTCTCTGTCGGTTCGAGGCATCACATCGGCGCCCGCGACAGAGAGAAAGGGGATTCTAAATAATTCAGCCTGATCTCGGATGCTTTCTGACAATCTCGAACGGTCGAGAGGGTTCATTGACGCGCTTTTCGATTTTTATGTCTCCGATTCCCCCGTGAGGCGAAGAAGATTTCTCGGCTCGGTCGCGGGCCCTCCGCCGATCGATCATTAACAGATGCTGAGTGTACGTAATTCTCCGTGCCATAATTTATTCTATCCTCGGTGTCGGAAACGAGCGGCCCGAAAAAAAAACACACCGGCGATTCCCGGGCAACGGCAAAAAATCCACGGTGAGCTTGCAAGGATAAAATGTTGAATAACGTTCACCTCTTAATAAAACACCGCCGGGCGGATTTATCTTCAGAAAATGCTTCCCCGCCGGGCACGGCTCCATATGAATTTTTCAAAAAAACCGCTTTCCGTTTTTCTAAGAGCGATCCCGTGTAAATTATTGAAAACCCCGATGTTCGCGAATGAAAACATCCTTTGGATTTTAATAACGTACGATTCGGAAAAGTAAATTCCTAGGTTATTATTAGAGTAATATGGCGTTGAGGCCGTTAGTTATATTTACACACTCGCGTCAACACTCGAAGATTGTAGGGGTGTGTAGGTAACCGAAACTGGTTCGGGTTCGGGTCGGGTCGGGATCCCGACAGTTTGCAATGTTCGGGTAACCGAAACTGCGGTCGGGTGGATTGAAGTTCGAGGATACCGAAACTTTGTAATCACAGGAGTATGTCTCTTTTTCATTACCTTTCAATCTAATTTTGCATTTTCACTTTTCGGGCAGGTACCCGAGCATTGCAAACTTTTGGGAAACCGATCCGATTACAATATCGGGTGCTTAGAGCCTGTGCCTGTTTTAAGTTTTTTATTACAGATAAAAAAGTTGTAGAATTAATATTTACTATTATTTTCGCATCTTCTGTCAATTACAGTGAATTCTCGATATATGAAATTTCCTTTGCACATCAGTTAATAAACTATTTCTTCTAAATTCTTGATAAAATTCAACTGATGGGGTCCACTTTTTACAAATTTACGTCATTTTGAAAGGTGTATGGAGACTGTTTTCATTGACTGTAAATTATATAATTTTAACCCTTTGCGGTCGAGAACCATTTCAATTATATTTCTCGTTGGGTAGAATATATTTTTTTTATAAAACGAGATTATGTGCGAAAAAAAATAAGGAAAAGATATTGTGTTCAATGAAATCATTTTATTTTTTTAGAGAATAATAATATTGTTTAGTTTTTGTTTTTGATCGCTCTGCGTGTACCGATACCGAATACTGCGTGCAATTTATGTGAGAGGGGGAGCGAAAAAATAACTTTTAATATAATATGTGTTGTAATGTGTTACTACAATTACAATTTCATAAACAGTTGTACACAAAGTATATTGAATACTGACATACATAACGGAAATATTGTTGACCTAATCAGTAAGAGTATGACCCCGCTTGTATAGCGGAATTCAACCGCAAAGGGTTACTATTTGTAAAACGAAAAGTCACAGGTTGGTAATATCGCGTAATCGTTGCAGCAAGAATAAATTCGCGAAATTGTAAGCTGCATAATTTCAGTGCTCCACAAAATGGAAAGTCATAAGTTCGCCATTTTGACTGGTGTTTTCCTGCAGCGTTGAAGAAATCCGTGATCGATTGTGAAATGGAGAAACGATACATTGCGAATTATGATTCGATCGTATCGTGAATTACTTTCGCGAAGCAGTTCCCCGAGTCTGTGAAAAATTGATGTGTAACCCCGTCGGATTTACGAAAGTTCGCAAAACTTCTGGGAACGCAGCCTCTTATCACTAGTCCGCGAAGAAACTTCCAATTGCCTTGGACGTCGATGCTTCCCAATTTATGAACGGGCTCGGAGTTCACGAGCATTCTGTTAGTAACGACCTCTTCGACGGAGAGATTCCAATAGCTTTAAAAATCAATAAGCTGCAATTCCCAATTTACGAATCACGTTCTCCGAGAGCTCGTGCACACAACATTCCTCAGGAATTTCTCTGCTCGCTTATCTCCATCAATCGGGATTCGATTTTTAAATCTGTTTCTCTAATCTTCGCTTGCTGATCATCATTGTACCTTGTACATCCTTGTTACACAATTTTTCTTCGAAATACTCTGTAATCCTTAAGGACCTGGTCTTCGTAGATTTGCGATAAGGTAGAGTGACTACATTCCCGTCAAAAAATGGTTTTACGTGCCTCAAGTTTTCGTTCTTATATAAGAACATTTTTTCGCTGGTAAAGGGCTCATTCGAAAGAGGAAGGTTGAATCTAGCGCGCGCTGGTCAGCAGCTGCCGAGATTATGCAGATATTTGGTAATATAAGCATTAGAAGTAGGCAAAAAAATTGACGATGCGCATGCCGTGGAATCCAAGCATTTTTATGTCGTTGGATGAATTTTCTGGATGAAATGTGGAGCAGCGCGCACTAGAAAATATCTCCAGCTACAAATTGAGCTATATTTTGTACTCTGCGAAATGAAGCCAAAAATTTGAAGCACGTTTCGATATCGATAATACACAGCAAAAAATGTGACAAGTTTAGTCACAGACCTTGAGTCTGTGTCGGAAGGCCGTGAATGGAAGATATTAATTAAAAAGTCACGTGACTATGCCGGGCCCTCAATGGTTTACTTTATACTATATATTATCTCATAGTTCGTTTACTTGCCATAATATGATTAATAATATTTTTGCATTAAGAAATGGCATTCGTGTATAAAATAATAAATTATTTAATAAGAATAAGAATCATTTAAGAATAATCGACCAGCTAAACACGCCGATTTCCTCGTACAGAATAAATCGTTCACCGATATTTTCAGCATCGATTCGTTGAAAGATGTTCAAGAAACATAACGACGCTCCTGTGCATCGGAACGCGCACACATTCGTCCGCTATATACACAGCAGCTGAACACAGCTGCAGCTTAATGAGCAATTAGCTTCTTAATCGTTACTATCATCGGTTTGTACGCTAATCCATGGCTGTGTGGCTACAATTAGTGCGGCCTGCCTACGGCGTGCATACCCAGCGAAATGACGTAAACGATTGATATAAACTCCGAGCAGATGGGAAATTAAGGACTCATGTGTATGCATTTTCGGGGCAATCGTGGTAAGATCGATTAAGTCGGGTTAAGTGTGGAGATTAGCGAGATATTTGTCTCTGTTAAATTCTGCCAAATCTGTATAGCGTTTCGCAGACGTCGAGCCAACAATGCCAAAAAACGTACGGCAGAATATTCCCTATAGAAATTAATTGAGAGAATACAATGATTAATATTAACCCTAAGTCAGTTTCCCACCGAACCGAACTATGCTACGGTAGGTCTAAATGGATCAACCCCTTGCATACTTATTTATTTGTTTTACGGTTTCAGTGAGTGGAACTTTTTTGCAATTCGTAATTTCCTAGAAAGAGGAGCAGGAGTTTGTATATATTAACAACGCCAAAATATGTAGATTTTCATTTCTGTTCAGAATCTTCATCATGAGCACGACTCGACATTGTAGGGCAAGGGGTTAATAAAAATTGTGTTGCATATTATACAGTTCCGTTTCCGAGAAAATTTGTCTCGTCGACAGCACCAGAGATCAAACGACGGGAGGTGACAATACATAACAGAAAGTGCATGATTCACTGGCGCGAAGTGGGGAATTCCGGGGCAACGATTATCCAGCATGAAAGCTCAATGAGAAAAGAGGCGTACAGCTATAGGTTGTGTTAAATGTGCCATGAGTAATGCGTCTCCGATAGAACGTGTATTACGGAAAAGGATTACTTCCACTTGCTATATCCTAGATTTTGTTTTATTTCCGCGTATTAGGGGAATCTCCGTGAATTAGAAAGGACACTTTATCGAGGCGAAAGAAGATGAGGTGGAGGAGGAAGAGGAAGAAGAAGCGATTAGTTCGGGGAACGAAAAAGGTACGCGATATCTCGTCGGATCTTCGAGTTCCATTATTTTCAGGAGTTATTGCTGAGACGCGGAAAAAGTTCCTACATTTCCTTCTTTAATCGAGCCCATTGATTCGAGTTTGAACTCGTATCCGTCGTCACGAGAATTCTTATGAAAGCGTACCGTTCCCCAAGTTAGGAACTGACATAATATCACGCTCGGACTCGCAATTTACGACGGGGACCGTCGTAAATTGCGCCTTGTAAATGTGCGTTACAAGAAAATTGCCTTCCCCACGCATATCTAGGGTCACTCGTGCATTTCAACCGCGGCAGAATTTTTCGAACCACTCTGGAAATACTCTACGTCGATCGTTTCTCGATAAGTCCCGAAACGAATAACAATGTTTTTAAGCATCTCGCCGCGGCGAGTTCGCGATACAGGAGAAGGAAAAAATAAGTATCGCGTTCCACCGGATAGAATCGAACAATGTTTTATTGATGATACTTTTCCAAGTAATTGTACGGATAAACCAACGCAACTGCACTCGAGAAACGAATACCGCGGTAATAAATGGCCCCTATGCATCTGAGATTTTACGATCGAAACCCGTCGTTTCTATCCTTGCATTCTCCTTTGGATCCGGGAAATATGTATATAATGAGATGTCCCATACATTATTCTTTATCATTGTCTGACAAACTCGAATGGATGATGCGGATTTTATACACTTACCATCCATGAGTGGGTATCGTTTGTTTATCGTGGATATGCTGATTTTAATGGTGGAGAATTTACAAACCGGTAATTGGTTAATAATCTTTTTAACGGAAATATTGTTATAAAAGAGGAACAGAAGAATGGCCCAATCTGAAGCTATTAAATTAACCCGTAGGATAAGGGACCCAATTACTGTGGGGGTATCAGTTACTGTGCCTCTATTAATTATACTTACTTTTAACACTAAACCTACCACCGCCGGTCAAAATGACCGGTTCCAGATTTTTATTGTACAATTACTGAAATTGTGAAGATGTTTTCCTGGGAAATGTTTAAATAAATATATTTAGTATAGCATATACAATAATAACCGCACAAAATCTAAATAAATTCAATCTCGTAATTTTTACAAGACAACATGTATCAGTTACTTTTAAGGCTCAGTAGGTTTAGTGTTAAAGCATAATGAATATTAACAAAACAGATATACTCTTTACAAGGACACTCTACATAAAGGGTATCCCAAAATTTCTGAGGTCATTTGAAGCGACATTTTCCTTTGCATAAAAATGTCCGCCTCGGGGGGAAGCTTGTGTAAAATGAAATTTTGGAGCCTTTGTTTTTTTAAATCGATAAAAAGTTAAGCATTCGCAGTAGACTCCGGACTTTAATGCAAAATAAAAATTATTTGGATTAACTGCAACGCGTAGGATCTACATAGACATTTGGTTTTCTTTTTAATACAATAGTTTCCAAGATTTGGGAATAATGCAATGGTGTTTTTCAATTCTTCAAAAGTCTTTATCTTTTTGCTTTCGATCTACCGATTTCATAGATCTATCGAGTCGGTTCTTCCACACGATTCACTTTCCCGTAGTGCTAGTTGCGATCGGTACACCGGACCCTGCCAAAAATAAAGGAAGCAGCGGAATAATGCGACCAGCGGGAGTGAGGATGTCGCCGAGAAGCTATTAGCCGCGAAATATATCGCGAGTACGCGATTCGATTCCTGGCCTTATCTCGGCCGTCGTGAGCAGCGACACGTGTGAGGTGAATTCTCCGTTCCGCAGTTACACCTGCCGGATCTCATTTGCCCGGTATCTACGACGCTGAACGGAAGCAAGTGGAACTGTCAAGGATCTCATCGATTTGGCTTCGAAACGCGATTCCGCCGGGACGGTTTCCGGTCGTTAGTACTTTTCTGGGCGCGGATTTAAACCGTTCTTTTTCCCCTTAAGCTTTATTGAAATTGCGCCATCAACCCTTCACCCTACGCGGAAGAGGATCCGTGGACATTCGTTACCGGGAGACAGAAAGAAACGTCAAAATAATCCTACGTTCCCGACGTTCCTCGAGCAGCCAATCGCTTTCTCGGTCCAGTGAAAAAAAAAATGTCTAGCGATTTGACAAGCAAACGAAATTATTGGGGGTGTTAGCGTTTATTAAAGCAGTGGGATTTTACAATATCGCGTGTACAGTGTTGAAGATATTAATGGCTGTGTACATACAACTGTATGACTAAAGACACGGTGTTACAATTGTGGGTGTACGTGACGACTTGATGGCTCGACTGACTGTTAGCGACTGACTGACTGTCCTCGCTTTTCCCTTACAGCAAAGGTCGCCTATACTTAAGGGCTGTAAACCGCCCCGTAAACCTAAGGTTCTGGAAGTGCCGATCGTTGTACACCAACAGGGGGGACTCATAAGTAATCAATTATTTTGAAATCTAAAACAAACTTCGTAGTAAATTCAGACTTTTATTCCTTAATTTATTATATAATCTCCATCATTATCAAGGACAGCTTGCCATCTTTCCTGCAAATTTTCAATCGCCCTCTCATAGAAATCCAGAGTTCGTGACGCAAAATATGACTCAATGTGCCTCCTTTCATCTTCTACAGAAGTGAATGTTTTATTTCTTAAATAATGCCCCAGAGACCTGGAAAGATTTTGAATAGCAATGAAGTGCAAATTGATCGACGAATATTTTTGTTGGTCTCAGATAATTGATGCGGTACTCATATTCCTTGTCTATATGCCTTTCCCATTTCGTGTAGGTGCCTTTGTATAGTTGACCATGTGGACCCGAGGTTTCTCGATAATTCTTGTATATATAATTTTGGATCAGCTTCCCCTAGAGATTTTAGGGTGTCATTATCATATTCAACTGGTCGCCCACTTCAAGGCCTGTCAGAGAGATCATAATCACCAGCAGCAAACCTTCTGAATCAATGTTGACACTTGTTGACCTTCAATACATCTCCATAAACATCACAAATTTTCTTTGTTGTTACCGTTGCATTAAATCCCGCATGAAAATGGAAAAGTATGCAATGACGAATATGTTCCTCGGAAGGTACGGACGCCGCCATTTTATTACAGGGTTGTAAAAAAAGATTATACTTTTTAGAATATTTTCAACACAGGCTGCTTTACCGAAAACTGAAAAAGAATACGTGTTGCCTCTCCAACTACCGGTACAGAACTAAAGGCAAAACAAATTCTTTGCAAATAATTGATTACTTATGGATACCCCTAATAATTTGAATCTTTACATGCAGTTGCTTCTTCTTTGTCAGTTTCTTCTTCTGTGTGTTTACATCGCGTTGTCAGCGGTGTCATCAGACATTGAGCCCAGGCGAGTTATATATTAGTGTCCATGTTTACCGCACCCCTCGTCGAAGCTGTGGACATTTGTCACGCACGACAGAAAGGAACGTCAAAATAATGCTTGGCTCCCAGCGGCCCTCAAGCAGCCTCCTCTTTTTCGTTACAGTAAAGAATATCGATCTTCTAACGTTTTCAACGGACAAGTAAAAATAATCTAGACCCTTTTATACAGCTCCTTCTTCTTCTGTTTCTTCGTCTGTGTTTTACGTCGCGTTGTCAGTGAGGTCATTAGACGTTGGTCTCAGAGTGAATTAATATCTTAATGTCCATGTTTATTTCACCTCTTGTCGAAGCTGGTCCGTGGACATTTGTTATGCAGGACGGAAAGCAACGTTGAAATAGTCCTTCGGCACCAATGTCTCTCGAACAGCCAATCTGTTTTTCGTTCCGGTAAACAATGCTAATTTTTCTAGCGCTTTGACAAGACAAATTCATCTCGATCTTTGTGCACAGCTCCTTCTTCTTCGTTTTCTTCGTCTGTTTTACGTCGCGTTGCCAGCGGGGTCATTAGACGTTGGGTCTAGATGACGTATATCTTAGTAACCATATTTATTTCTTTGCGATGGTTTAAAATGGATTAGGTGTAATTTAAGACAGTGGAAACATTGGAAGAATTTTAAAGGTACAGTTATATTATTTTCAACCTCTTAGACATATTTGGAAAGAAAATAAATTTTTCTTTTCTTTTCTTGCAATTCAGATAGAACATTTTTATTTTGCATATGGATCCGTTATCCAGTATTCTTTACGGTCTACACAGTCTTAACCCTTTGCACTCGAAGTTATTTTAACTCTAAAACGAAACATTTCTTCCAACCTAGAATATTTCACTTCTATATACAGAAGAATATTTCACTTCTATGTATATATTTTTATGTTGCACAAACGAAAATGGTACAATTTACTCGTACAATACTGAAATGTTTAGTAATTTGTTAAATACAAACAAATTGAATAATGTAAAAAATATTTTGAATAATTATACAGCAATTTTTAGTGATGCCTTACAATCGTCATTCGAGTGCTAAGGATGATTAATGATGTTAACTAGATTGAATTTATCCAATTATTCAATTTATTTCTGAACACTTAAGAATGCGATCTATATGCGTTATCGATTAAAAAGCGAAGGAAGAGATGGATTTTTCGAAGTTGGCGGACCTCGTTCCCAAATGTTTCTGACTTTCTTTTACTTTCCTCGGGTTTGTTCGTTTCTCTCCTATTTTTTTTTTTTTTTTAGAGTCAGGCCCGGGTGATTTATTAGCCGGAATAAAATTCCACGTTGGAGACGGAGTGGCCTCGTCGGAAAAGGCGTGCTTAGCATCGGCACGACGAGCCAAGCCTGTCAAGCCGCGGATATACGAGCTCTATTGGATTCGGCTTGCGCAATAACGCGAAGTCGCGGGAATATTTCTCGTTCTGCTTGACGCGTGATAGAATCGGGCAAAATGAAAAATTGTGGACAGACGCACAATATGTAACCGGTGACGGCGTGGGCCCTTTCTTGCCGTTCGAGCTGCACGAACGCCCGATAAAAAAGGGAACGGGGACCCGAGGCGACAGGTTAATTGCACCGGAAACGGCCCGGATTCCCGATTGGACGTGTATTCGCATAAGAAACGTCTCTCGATCGCGGAGTACTCGAAGACCCCGGCGAGCCGCGAGGAATTGCCGGAACTCCGCGAACTTCGCAAGGAAACTCGCGAGTAAGGAAAAGATTCTTCCAACCCGCCCTTCTCTTCTCCGCTCTTTCGATGAAGATCTGGTTGCAAATTTCGACGTTTCACTTTGGACTCCACCGCGATATACGTCCAAACTGAAGAACTGTACATCCTCCTGTATGTTTGAAATTGCGACGAATGATGATCGTCTATGCAGTTTGGTGGTTGCAAACGTCTGAAGTTCCCGGACATCTGGGGCATGGTTGGACACAGTTTAATCAGATTCAATGCTGATAATTGCGATTGACGTGTAACTGTTAATCTTATTATAAGTCGACGCTAAACGACTCAATTACGATCGTAGATGGCTAACAATGCACGGCAAGCCAGAGCAAACTCTCGAATATAGAAGCGAATGCTTGAAATACATTTTGTAATCTGATTATGTATTACTCCCCTCTCGGGTTAGTACTAGAAGAAACTAATGTTTATAGAACAGGGGGTACAATAGAAAAGAAAATAGAATCAGTTTCTCTCTACCGACATCAGATAAAGTTTGCCTTCTATACAAGGTGTATCACCTAACTCGACCGTCTGAAATATCTTGCTTGTCTTTTATGATAGAAGAAAATTTCGGAAGAAAACATTAGTTGGTTCAGAGGGGAAAATATTATGATAGGCAAAAAAATTTATTTAAGGTTATATTTTTTGAGATTTCAAGGTCATCGATGTGTTTTTAAATAGAATGGTACGTTTTTATTATCGCTATATAATAGCCGAGGCCAAGACGAACACAACGACCTGTGATGTTATGACTTTCACGTGACCTTATGTCCAGGAGCAACCTTCTGGCTTCTCCGAACCCGAATTCTGGCCGGATCCGAGAGCGGGCACGCTGGAGGCCCGACTTGGCACGATTTGTCCCAAGTTTGGCCCAACTAGCATGGTTGCTTATTAATTTCAGTAATTTCCTATACAGCTTTATCAACCCTCGAGATATACTGTTCAGCAAGAGACTCGGGAACAGGTTTCAAAGAGCAAATTAACGATGCGTTTCACAACTAACCACGCACAAGCTTCACACTTGTCTCTGAAATTCGCTGCTCGAGCTATTTAGCAACCTCTCGTGTTATTCCTTGCATGAGTTGTAGTTCCCTTGAACCCTTAGTTCGCCGCAACGGTGTTCTGAAAGGGAAACCGCAACCGCAGTCGAGATATAAGAATGGTGTAAACATCTTACGAATGTTCTTGTCACCACAAGTCAACTATTTCACTAGTATAGAAATAGAATATTGATCGAAGCGATGTTTTCCGATGGACGACAATTTTATTCTTAGATGCAACACTGGTATAAAAATATGTGCTACAACGTTATTAAATATTGGTGCTCAACATTGATATCTAAATACTTAGGGACGAGAACGGACTTAAAGGCAATAACCACCAAATAATACATAGTTCAATAAATAGTTTTGAGGCTCCCCGAAGAATCGTAAAATGTGGCCATATTTTTTCAAATTTTTTAACACTTGAATCGATGGTAAAATTTGCAAAACAAAGTAATATTTTTGCATTAAGAAATCACATTCGAATATAAAATGATAAATTATTTAAAAAGAACAGTCTTTTGTGATGATGATTAAAAAAAGAAAATGTTTTTATCTTTAATAATAACTTTGGTATAAAATGTGTTGTGTAGGCAGTTTTCGTAAAACGCATCCAAAATAGCAAACTTTGATGGTCCGTATCCTTTAAACAATTTCGAAGATTACAAAATGATGGCTCAATAAAAAAAAATATGATTTAATTCACATGGAATGATCCCCTTCCTAACTTGGATATTTCCTTTAAAAAATTGTGTAATTTACGTATAACATCTGTCTTATGTATCACTACTGTCTCGTCTCATTGGACAAGATATAGATACGCCATCGCATTCCTGCCAGGGAACCTTGCATCTAATCATTTTTAGGTCATTATGGACAAGAATTTAGAAGTTTCCATATATATTTTTTCGTGTCGTACGACAAAATGATGCAATTTATGTGGAATTAATTCTTCTTATTCTACAAATTATCATACAATTGAATCATTCCACGCGATATCGAACACTTTTGGGAGTATTGTTTCGCATTTCTTCCACTTTCACTTGGACCACAACATATTTCAATGTCATCAAAATTCGACACATAGTCCCTCCCTAATGTAGATACTTCCTTAAAAAAAAAACTATTCTCGTTTTCACAATATATGTATAATTTACGTTAATATATAAGGATGGTGATGCTGTCTCACCAAGCGACAAGGACGATTCCTATCCCCATGATGTTGTAGAGGAGAGACAAACTGCCGCTTCAATATTGCAATGAGCAGTTTAGAAGTGGTCAATTGTGTTTCCTAAAAGTCCAATCTACGTCTGTATAGAGCCCAAATTGCGAATTTCTACCTCATCGTGGAGTAATTTACAATATTCGGCAGAAAATTCGAATTCTGAGCACGTATGACGTCACAAGATGGCCGCCGCTGAGAGATTCTCTTAATTTCGAGAGATTTAGTGTTCATATCGAAAAAAAGGCTCTACACAGACGTAGCAAAGACATGTACAAACACGGTGGTATGCATTTTTAATTGATTGCTTACTTATTTGAGACGTAAAATGTCTAGAAAAAAAGGCACAGCGTAACATAGCGTGACAGTCAAGGTCAAATGCTACTCAGCGGACCACCGTGTATCTGGTCGCTGGCAGCAGGAAGGAAAATGTCGAAGCGTCGAGCGCGGCAACGGGAGGAATTGCGGCGTAAAGGCGACGCGCGTCTTAATACCGTCGGGTCCGTGTTCCGCGGCGGGCGAACGAGATTAAAACGGGACGAAACAGTGCGGCGGAAAGTTTGTCAGCGGGCCAGGCGAAAGGTTGAGAACGGCCTTTCGCGGTGGGAACTTTCAGCGACGTTGGTTGCTCGCCCGTTCTCTCCGTGTCCTGTTGTGTCGGCCGTAAAAGCCCCGGTGTCGCGCCGTGTTGCGTCGCGGAAACAAAACAGGCGGACGCGAGAGCGACTTGAACACGCGCGCGCGCGGCTCGGCGGAATTGGCCACATTTTGTAACGATAATGCGAAAACTTCGCCCCTCATAGAGAATAATTCCTGTAGCTACGGAAAGCTGGCCCGGGAACCGTGCGATACGTGTCGCTGAAGCCATTCAACCTGCGCCCTGTGCGTCCACCTGCAACGGAGTTTGCATCCGCCGTGAAATTTTACGGGTACCCAGCTGGTTTACGGCCCCGGTCCACCCAGACGCTGGATCCGACGCTTCATTCCGACCAATCGCCGTTACCCGAAGATTACGAACCACTTAACCTGCCCGGCCTCTCGCGCTGACTTGGGCGATTTTATACGGTCAGGTCGCCGAAAAGTTTCCGGATAGTTTCACGGTCTTATTCTGGGTCAGATAGATATTTTATCGAAAAATTATACGAAGCGCTTCTCGAAGTGTGCACTTTCCGTCTGTGAATTCTGCGCATCATTGAAAAATTAACGGGTTCACCCCTGACTTACTGACGCTGGATAAAGTTAGGCTACTCGTTTAACCCCCTTGCCCTTCAATTTCGTGTCAGACTGGTGATGATGATTCTAAACGGAGATTAAAATGAATACAGTGGTTTCGCTATGTATGTCGCCAAGGCCTGGGGGGTAAACGTCGCGGAATTATCCCCATTATCGCGGTGACACGAAGCGCGAGAGGCCTCGGACGACGAGGAGTGTAAACATAACACGGCTCCATGGTGCATCTCCCGATACACGGGTATATCTCCTAGACGATACTTGACGCTGGAAACACCCGTTTTGCAGACATATATCGAGAATTCACTGTATGTGTGTTATTAATTTCGTTTGCTATTTGGCAGCTACTCTCTACACTCATTATTACCTTGCGTACCAGAAATCCGTTTTAAATGGATTACAAAGTATTTTCAAGTCTTACAAGTATTTTCATAGCTATTAAAACTTCACAATCACAAATTTTCAGGTCTATCTGTATGGCGATAATCGAAAAATTATTTTATACTTTCTAGTACGTCTTAAAAACATGGAACATTGAACATTTATTTTTGTTGGTGTACAACGATCAGCACTTCCAGAACCTTAGGTTTAAGGGGCGGTTTACAGCCCTTAGGTATAAGCGACCCTTGCTGTAAGGGAAAGGTGAGGACTACAGTTAGTCGCTAACAGTCAGTCGAGCCAGCGAGTCGTCACGTTAAGAAGAAGACCCACATTTGTAACATCGAGTCTTTAGTCATACAGTTGTATGTACACAGCCATTAATATCTCCAACACTATACTCGCGATATTGGAACATCCCACTGTTTTAATAAACGCTAACAATTTTTATTTAAACAATTTTAGTATAAGCTTGCAATTTCCCAAGAAGGCCGATTTGTTCCAAACGACAGCGACGCGTGTTTTCATATTTCGCGCAGCTTTCCCGAAGTTAATTCGCTAAAAACGAAAAGTCCGGCCATTAGAACTTTCTATTTATCGAAGCGGGTCCCTCCTAAACGTTTGCTATCGTGTTCCCCGCGGCTCCGTTGCGCAACAGAAGCCCCACCCTGATCGCAGTTCTGCCGGCGTGGCCGCCGCTGAAGGGTTAAGCCTCATCCCCTTTCTTCCGTTCAGCTTTTGTCGTCTCGACCGACGGTGGAATTCGCGCGACGTTTAATTAGTTTCATCTTGCAGCACCCTCCACTCCTCCATTCTCTGACCGTCCGCGGCGGGGATTCGCTGCGGACCAGCTCTTCTTGGCGTTTCGGTTATGCCAACCTATACCCCCGACCCTCTCTTTCTCGCCCCCCTGGAAGGTTCGTCGATACTCCCCGTAAATTCTGTTGCGCGCCGTTTCGTTGCTTCAGGAACAGAGTTTTTACCGTGTATCTTCGAGCATCCCATCCGGGTACGATTATTTGTGATTGCCTTGAAAACGCTGACAAGTGACTATGAAGTTTAATGAATACACGGCACCCCTTTGTTCGATTCCTCGTTGCCCGGTTACGGGATTCTTCTTTTCGTTTCTCCTCCTATCCCTTTCTCTCTCTCTCTCTCTCTCTCTCTCTCTCTCTCTCTCTCTCTCTCTCTCGCGGCGGAGCAACGTATTTTTTAATTGGACCGTGGCGCTGATCCTGAAATTCCCCATCGCGGATTATTTCGTATGTAGATGGAATCTCGCCGGAGCAAAAATTCCTGTAGACCAGCGGAACGCAATCTCGCGACTTCAACGATACCACCCTGTCGCTGTTACATCGAAATATTTAGGTTACCCGGCCTTACCTGACGGACTGCGACAGCGTGCTTCGGTGATTCTCTTCCCTCTTCTCCCTTTCTTTTCCCTGTTATTTGTAAACTTTAGTCCTTTAATAGAATTCCTTAGGTTAGTGGTGGTAAAATCTTCTCTTCCAGTCGAGCGCGCGACCCAGAGCAAGACGCTCAGGATTATATGCGCCGACCTAGATAACAGTGCGAGAGGTTGCGAGGCTCTCTTTCCCCGAAGTTCGATGTCCGACCAAGCCAACAAACTTCAGCGGGGTTATTAGTACCCAATTTGTGTGCCGAAGTCTATTAAGCCGGCTACGCTCCGGAATCGTCGCGCCGGAAGATCGTGCCGCGCTTGCCGGGCGGTTAGGCCGCGTAAGCTATATCAAGATGTAATAACAAATTCGTCCCGTCCCTGTAAACCGGCACGATTAGAGCGGGTTAACGGGGCGACACGCGTCTCGTGATAACGCGACCATGCCGACAAGCCGTGTATCACAGTGTATTTCGAGGCGACAGACACTGCTCTATTTAGCCGAAGTTACCACGGGAGGGCCTGTAAAAACTCCGGCGGAAAGGATACGCCGAAGACACCGAGAAGCTTCTTACGCCGGCTCGTAACGTCAGCCCCATTAAGGTATCCCGTGGAACGATCCCGGGAATCCCGTGGAACGGTGAGACCGTTCCGAACACCAACTCCCGGGGAACTTGTCACCGAGGAGAATGGCGTGCTAAAACGCCGCCACCGGTTATTTGTATGGTAACGTTACCACGCCCGGGGACGTTCTTTCAGTCCAAGATGGTTAATGAGGAATTATCTGCGGCATTTTAACTCCGCCGTTTCTAAAAAGAGATCTCGGAAAAATTGCTCGCCGCTGGTTCAAACGGAGGTTCGTTAACCGGTTGAAAAATAAGGGGTGTTTTACAATTTTTTCTTTTCTTTTTTTGACTTGTTTTTATACACAGAAAGCCGTGTCCTTTTCATACGTCAACGAGCACATCTTATTATGCTTCTGATACGTATTTTCCTAATTTTACATTAAACTAGACGAAAGTTCCTTTCGAAGTCGTAAATGCATATCATTTTTATTCCTGAACACGACACGTATTTTAATCTGAAAAATACGTCTTATATACATCACTGTATTTTTTATTAATTCATTCAATTTTTCAGCATTCTTTGCTCAACTCTATCTTCGTTGATAACAGCGTCTACTGACACCGTTACTACGTCTCAATCATTTATATCATTATTAGATTGGGGATCTTTATGCAAAATAAAAATTGTTTGCGTCGATCGTCAGAAACAGAAACCAAGTAGAATATTATTTCTTCCGTTAATAATTTTAATAGATGAAAAATAATATATCGACATCTTTAAATTTCTTAAATTTTCCTGCAATTATGAATTTCATCTGAACAGTTTTGCTATAATTGCATTGAGAGCCGCAGTCGAATCATTACATTGTTTTTCACATTGGTTTCCGAACAATGGTATTATTTCTTTTATTCGGTTTGAATTATCATTCGAAAAACAAATGAGACCGAATTAAATCCTATTGAAAAACAATATTTGATCAGCATGTAATCTGTTGAGCAGGCATGCAGCGAACACCACACTTTCAGTAAATTATGCAAACAGAAGATTTCAATATTCGATACAAATGAATTCTATCGAATATTATATCTGGCAATTGTTGGCAACTAATTAATCTTTCAATCACACTTTCAGCGTACCACGCATTTCAGCTTTTGGTAAGTTATCGAGGCACAATGTTTTAATATTTCATGCAACGTTTCTCTATTATTACATGTCGAATTAGATTCAGCGAAGCTGGGTAATTGAATCTGTTGCTCGTAGCCGCAGAATTCGCAACACAGTGCCACAGAGATTCTGTCATAAAGCAATTCGAATTCGACATGCACTACATAAAAGGTCTTCCGTGCAGCTCCTCTTTCGAGGGTAGACGTCCACGAAGACACGAAGTTGCATCACGATGCAACCGTGCACTGTAGCTAAGTTCTAAATGCAGCATCGGCGCGAGTTCGTGGTTCCGTGTTCCCTTATTCACGAATATTCCCGAATTAGGTTGTCGTCGCTCGCGCGTGGAAGCGAACGTGACATCGCGACGAGACGTCATTACTCGGGGCAACCCTGGTTAGGGGGGTAATTTTCCTTGATTTTTCGAAGGATCGTGCACGCGTCGACGCGTGCAATAATTACCGGCGGCTAACTAACTAGAACGCGGCAGCGAAAAGGGAGCCGAAAACCGGGGGGGATACGTATCCGGCGAGAGCGGGGAATTTTATTCCGTGTGCCGCCATTAAAACAGCTCGTTTTCGCTTTCTACGGGATTGAGTTTCAGAGATTAGCCGAGTTCCGTTGCCCGGTTACGGGGAGAAAGTTGCCGGAGCCAAAATTGAAGCACCTCCGAAAATTCGCGCCGCTGAAAAAGGAGGAGGAGGTTAACGGTGAAGTTCAACGAAATTGTTTCCTTGTTTCCCGCTCGCCCGGGAAGCTGAATTCATTCCGGGGGAAGAATTAGCATTTGATTCTCAGCCCGAATGAATAACGTTATCCGCCGATCTGGAATCGCGAAACTTTCCGACGCGTAGGAATCGCGTCGAAGGCGCTTAATCGTTATTACGTTAACCAAAACGCCGTTAATTCAACGGCCCGGAAGTTTACCTTTTCCGCATTCAAAGTGATCGCGCGGCAAACTTCGAAGAATCGCACTCTTAGCATAAACCTTAATAAGCTGTTTACACTGCGCGCCGTTCAACGGTTCTCCCCGGGTCCGTTTTATGCGCACGACAAATTGAATCGCGTCTTGACTATCGGCGTGAGCTATAGTCTCATTAAGCTCGGCTTGCCGCTCAAAGCCGCTTCCGAGGTTGTAAATAATGCTAGACACGCTAACGCTTTTATAGCATGATTTTATTCGCTCTTTTGACCATTTAGTTTCTATTAAGGATGTACGAGGGGCGTATCCGTTGCAGATAAAGCGTTTCCGAGAGTTGCTTCTCGATGCACTTTAAACAGCAATTAAATTATTCTGTTATCGAGCACGATGGGTTTCCTGTTCATTCAAATTATGGAGAAACGTACACGATCGTGCAATTTTCCAGATAAATCGCTTCTACTGCTTTGTTAGATCTCACCGAATAATATTGATCTATCGGTGTCGACAATTGTTTCGGTTTTATTCTTGTACTTCAAATCGTTTATTTACGGAAATGATCCTACACTTACCGCTTTCGAAGTTATATCTAACTTTGAAAAAGCTTTCAGTATCCACAGTGTGCTATCTCAAGACGTTTGTTAGCTAACATTTGCAGATAAAACAACTAGCAAATGCTTAGTTGCGGACAGAGACCAAGAATAACAGTTATTCCAAAAATTGTCTAAGATAAAAATCATGAAGAAGAAGTGGATTATTATTGAAATTTAAGATAATCTACACAAAATATAAAGAAAAACATTCGAAGAACAAAATGATTAACAAAATATCGAGTTATATACTTTTTGGATACAAATAACAGTTATTATTGTCCAAAAAGTTGGATCCTCCTCGATAACTGTTGTTCATGACGGTAAAACTGTTTCGTTCGCTCATAACAGTTATCAAGGAGAGAAATTTCTTCTGAATTTCAGATTTATTTCGAATTTCTCTCATTGATAACTACGGATCTTTATGCAAAATAAAATTTTTCTACCTGAATTGCAACAGACTGGAGTGAAATAGAAATTTATTTTCTTTCTTAATACGGTTGATAGGTTGAAAATAATGTAACATGATAACATTTACCAACAAGAGAAAAAATTTTCGGTTACTTGTAACCCTTATTTTATTAGTCGATGAAATACTTGTTATTCCATGACCTTCTTTCTTTTTGGTTACAACATTTCGGGTCCCTGGTTACGGAACAAAACAGTATCGCTGCAATACATTCAAGAATTTCGTACCGGAGATAAACATGCTTTTCATATTAGAGTCTTTTCTCAGGCTGCTTTACCGTACCGTTCGGATAATGGAGGTTCCACGGCAATTCTCGCGAAGGAGCAGCGCTAACTAGTATGGCGATTCTCCGCGAATTAATTCGAGCGTATGATCATTCGCATCTTACGGTTTCAGAGCAGTCGTTACGTTTAATTTCTGAGGGCATCGTGACCCGGTTTTCAGCATCCCCTATCTTCCACCCTCTGGCTCTCTCTCTCTCTCTCTCCCTCTCTCTCTCTCTCTCCCCCTTTCTCTCGCCCGCTCTCGACGCTCGTTATTACACCGGAGAAGAACGGTTGATCCACTCGACAGTTGGAGCAGCCGCAGCTGCAACGGCGGCCGCATCTCTGTTCCACCTTGGGCTGCAACTGCTGCTGTAGCTCGCCGCCCTCGTTCATGAGAATTGTATATTTCCTCGGAGCACCTGACGCCACCGATCGCCTTCGAATTTGCACATTCGTTCATCTTTTATTCTATCCCGACCCCGCCCCCAGACTCTCCTTTCCGCCCTCCCTCCCCACCAGGAACTTTTCTTATTTCGCCTATCCCCGTTTCGAGAGCGTCGATCTTTTTCCTTGAACCGCTGTCCAGCAATATCGAGTTCACCTGCTGACCCTCCACACACGCCGACAAGAGCCGCCACCCACGCGACGGATTTCTGCGGCCGACGTTCTTGCCACTTTGTTGGCCAGAAGTTACGGCCGGCCGCATGTTTCAATCCTTTGTGGACGCGGATTTCTGAAAATATTCGAAATACTTTCCTCGGCGAGCGAAATCCTACACCAACGTTTTCAGGAATAGTGTACAGCAGGGAGGAAAATTGAACCGATGAAATCGTTTTTTTTTTTTAGAAAATCATGTCTGTTTAGTAAAACTGCATCTAGAAGAACTCGAGGTGGCAAAAGACACCTCTCTAAATTTTAAATGAAAATCTTTCGAGACTGCAAAGATGCATTAAAGGGAAATTGAAAAATGATCGGTAACTGTTAAAATAAGCCAAATAGGTATACATAAAACAGCGATAGATGTAGTGTTGGTATAGTGATTTCTTTATATATGCCGCCAAGGCCTGGACGACAAATATCGCGGAATTATCCCCACTACCACGAGATATACGCTGTGAGAGGGCACGAGGCTCGAGAGGCTTGTCGTAAACATAACACGGCTCCGGTATGTCTCTTGGACGATATTTGTCACTGGCAAGACCCGTGTTATTGACATATATCGAGAATTCACTGTATTTTATTTAAGATCCTTTGACTGCTCCAACAAATGCAAATCGTTGGGGCATATTTGTTACTTGATATTCATAGCATTCTCGAGATTTTGATCCCCATCGTTCTTCTAAATTTTATTATACATATCCAAGACTTTGTTAATCAGCGGACGGAACTGACACTTCTGAATTCACGATTTAGAATATTCGCTGAAGGTATCAAGATTTTCTATCAATGAGAAATATATATTGAAGAGGAGTGCAATAACATTTTGCTTGGTCACATGTTGAAATCAAAATTATTTCCTAGACCTTATTCTTTACAGTGAGGAAGCTTCTCCAAACCACCGCCTGGTTTCTCCTTCACACACTTTCTGCATATGAATCTTTGCTTGCTCCTCTCCTATAATAAAATGTCAACAGGCCCTCGATCACGAGAAGCGTCTCTCCCTCTCGATTCAATTTTCGTCTTTTGTTAAGGCTAATTAGGTTCCGCGCAGGCATGAAATCGAGGTTCGAGAGAATTCTAGTTAGAAATCGATGAAATTACGAATGGGACACGGAATGATTCCCGAGTAGATGAGAATGGCGCCATGTGGATTGCAAACTTTGTATGAGATTACATTTTGATGCCTCGTAAAGAAATGTCTATCTATTATTTCCATCTTACTAAACCGAGCAAAGAAACGGATGAGCTTTTATTACGTTTCTGTTTGTTTACAATTTATGTGAAAAATTTGTATTGTGCATAACGATTTGCAGCTTACTCGTCAGACACAAAGATATAGAAAACGCAATACAGTGATTTCTCGATATATATCAACAACACGGGTCTCGCCAGCATTATGTATAATTCCGCGACGTTTATCATTCAGGTCTTGGCGACATATATAGAGAATTTTGAGTCAATTTTAAGGGGGCTATCTCGCGCGAACGTGGAAACATTGATCAATGTTACTTAAAATTTTCCAAAGTGTAAACTCACGAAATATTTAAAGTCTGTGGAAAATGGATAAGCTTAATTGATTATGCAGGCTTGGTTATGCTCGGCAAACCGCAAGCAACGCGGGCAATTTGTATCGTGATTCAGCAGGAAGTTGAAAAATTTCGGTGCAAGTTCTGTTCATAATCGCAACGCTATGGTAGTATGTCTCGAGCGCGAGAGGGAAGATCCAGTATTGGTCCTCCTCACGGAAACTTATAGGAGGACCACGGAGATGGGCAGCTTGCCAAAAGGCTGTAAGGTTGATGTGAACCCGAAAGAGAGCCATGTATCATCGGTGACTCGATTGTAATACGTAAGTAGCGTTCCTCGGACCAGCGAACCTCGTCGATTCTTGTGACCGGGTCGACGTTAAAAATGGCCCCACGCTTTCGTGTCGAGTGACAAAATGGGTCCGTGAGCGAGCACAGGAAATACCATCGTGTTGAAAAGCTCACTTTTGGCGGCTCCACGGCAGAAAAATTCGAAATTCGTTAACACTGACCGTACCGAGCACAAAATGCGACTGGTATGTTTCGTAAAAATTACGAGACTGAATTTATTTAGATTTCTCGCAATGTTTAGAACAATGTGTGCTTGAAGAAATTTATTTAGAAGCACCTTCTAATCGCAATACTGTGATTTCTTTATATATGTCGCCAAAGCCTGGATGATAATCGTCGGGGAATTATACCCACTATTGCGGGGTATACCCCGTGAGGGGCCTAATACGGGTCGGGTACGACGTTAAGCGTGGATCAAAGAATAGCATCTCCTGGACGATATATGTCGCTGGCAAGACTTGTGTTGTTGACATATATCGAGAAATCACTGTAATTATAAAATTTAAGATGTGATCCGGTGATTGAACCGGTAACTTTAATTCTATTTTATAGATTTGCGCTACAGTAGGGGCGTCCGGCAACCCGAGAACGAAAAACGCAATCTCGAATTTTCATATGTGAATATTTGTAGAAGTACAGGAACTTAACTAGATTAAAAGGTGTAGAATGTTTTATAATTTATATTGCGTAACCAACTTCGAACAAATAGCTGTTCAAGATTTACAACTCATGACTTTGTACAATATTTAAATGTAACAGTTAAAGGGAATTAGTCGAACGACCTCATTAGCCAAATAGCTCCGACCTCCCCTTGTTCGAGTCTATAAATTCAAATAAAAACGTACAAAGGTCTATTCGTTGGTATTTGGTGTAATTTTAATTGTAAGGTACGGCTGAATAAATGACCTCGTTGAATAACTTCTCGCTGAAGCGCCATTAAGATCTTAATAATTATGTAATAAAAATCAGAAACGGGTGGTTTTAACCGGGCGGTTCTAACGTTAGTATAATGACAGCGTATTCGGTGCAATGGGACCGGTTCTATTGTTCTTGCTCCGCTGCAAAAATCCGTTCGCAATTCGGCTTCGACATTATCGTTCCGAATAATAACGCACGATCGCTGATAAAATGTGGCACGTCCCTAAAAATACTACGCGCAGAATGCTGACTCTCGACCTTGTATCCATTTTGCCCGGTTCCATAACGACGCCGCGGTTACAAGAAGTCCTCGGTTCCCCGACGCAGACGAAGCATTCATGAAAATTATGTCAGCCCGTCCACGCCCAGGAGCACGAAGGGTTCGTTAAAATAAGACAATAAAGAAAATAAAGCGTGGCTGGGGGTGTAGAGGGGGTAAGAAAACACACGTTTATCGATCGACGGCAACAACCGCTCGCGAAGGAGGAGCGTTACCACATCAGAGTTATTACATCGTTTCTGTAGTTAACTCCGTGGAAATTATATGGACACGAATCGATGCAAAAAATCCGGGGTATATCTGGGTCGAAGAAATGGCTAACCAAGGTTCAACTGTTCGAGTGCGACGCGGCGCGAAATCTCTTTCCGCTCGGCGATTCGAGGGGGCATGTAAACGCTGCCGAATTGAAATTTAATTTAATTGAAAAAGTAACACCTACTGTAGCTTTAAAATAATTTTTAACAGTTCTCAGTCGAGAGATGATTTTTAAAAATGGGTCTCATGTTGGACTACTTTTCAAAAAATTGTTTTTTGTTACCCGTCTACACGAGACTGCCCCCTTGAGGGGAGAACCTTGTGTGAACGGCCTGTTTTACAAGAATTTTTTCTGAAAAATGTAATGCGTAGATTGATTTGAAATTTGAAGTATCGTTCATTAATGTTATACTGTAAACAAAAATATTTTTTATAAATTTTAATAATTCATATCAATGGTGCAACGGTGGATTGAAAATGATTTTTGGGCAGAAAAACGATCTCAAACAAAAAAGTCAAAATGGGATCGTTAGTTTGTGCAAATACGTTCAACATGACATTCCTCTTTTATTAAAATTTGCAAAATTGCAAAAATGGCGATGTTTCGAGAAAAAAACGGATTTTCTGTTGTGAATGTCTGTTAATAACAATATTTTAAAGAAAATATTACAAAATCGGAGCTCAGAACAGATCTTCCTCAAAAAGTTGTACTTCACTTTATTTTGAAAATGACGCACAAGAACATCTCTGATCACTTTCCAACTTTTTAGATCGTATTCCTGAGGAAATTTCCTATCGATTTAAACAAAAAAAAAAAGGTTCGAAAACTTAATTTTACACAAGGTCTTGCCGTTTCGCAGGAGTCAGAAGCTGCTTACTCGCGCGTCGTAATAATCGAGACGAAGCGAACGAAACGTGCGACATTTCTCGTGTTTTATGACCTCGAAAATATTGTTCCTGTGGCTCAGGCAGGGGCAACGTCACTTCCGGCCGTTCCACGAGGAATATTTTCGGTACACTCCGGCGAAACCGCGAAACGATAGATCGTCCAATAGAAAAAGGAGCTCGCATCGCTCCGAAGCTTTCCCCCCGTTCCCCTTCTTCCCTTTCGAACTGTTCGCGAGCATTCGAATAATGCAGTACGTGCACGGTGTCTTTGTCGGGACCGGTTCCCGTAAAAGAGATGCTTTCGACGGTAGAGGGGAACAAGCAGAAATTCCTGACCGCGCGTAGAAAACAGTAGACGGTGTACGCACGTGATATTTACAGTAGCCCGTATTAAGGTCAATGCATATCTCGCAGGCCCGGCCGGCTCAACATTACAACCCTGGTTTTGGCCCTAGCGTTTACTAGCGGCAATTGTGTCAGACTTTGGAACCGAAATTCTTCTCTGGCCTCTCGGGCCTTTTCCAGATGACCTTTCGAAAGCTCATTGACAGTTCCCTGCTGTGCGTTGCATAAAAAAAATGTTTTTAGAGGCTCCATAGCTCCTTAGGTAAACTATCCGTATATTATAGTATACGGATAAAGGTTACTCTCCTTTACAACACGATGGAAATAGGAAACGTTCCTGACACCTAGTGAAACAGCATCGCACATCCTTATATGTATTTTATCATGCGTAAATTATACATATAAAATTCTTCTTAAATAATTTATCATGTTACACGCAAATATAATTTCTTAATGAAAATATATTAGAAACATCTTTGTTCTGTAAATTCACCCACCGGTTATAAAGTGTAAAAAAATTTTTAAAAATGTGGTCGTATTCTACGATTCTTCCTGTTTGAAATTCCGTTTTTTAATTCACGGAGCATCAAAAATTGCAAATATTGGTCACTTGAAACTGTTATAAAAATATATTAGATTTGAGGGAAAGTTCTGCCGTATTTTAAAGAAAACGTTTGAATCAATTTATAAAAGTACGTGTTTAATATTATTCCATGATATAATTTTCATTATTTGTAAGGACTTGTTCCCATCTTTCAGGTAACCTGTGCATTCTTATTTCCTAATGACTTAATAGCAACATGTGTTTTTGATTTACAAGAAAAATTATCTGCTTATTTAAAATACGACCCGTATAGGAACCGGTCTTCGTAGATTTGCGATAAGGTAGAGTGACTACATTACCGACAAAAAATGGTTTTATGTGCCTCAAGTTTTCGTCCTTATATAAGAATATTTTGTTGCTGTTAAAGGGCTCATTCGAAAGAGGAAGGTTTAATCTAGTAAGCGCTGGTTGTGAGCTGCCGAGATTATGCAGATATTTGGTAACATAAGCGTTAGAAGTGGGCCAAAAATTGACGATGTGCACGCCGTGGAATCCAAGCAGTTTTATGCCATTGCAAGTTTTCTGGATGAAATCGAGAGCAGCGAGCGCTAAAAAATATCTCCAGCTACAAATTGAGATATATTTTGTCTTGATTCTCTGCGAAATAAAGCGAAAACTGGAAGCACGTTTCTGTCGTCAGAGTTCATAATATCAACAGAGCAAAAAATGTGACAAGTTTAGTCACAGACTTAATACCGGTCGGATCAAGATCAAGACGGATCTTAAGTCTGTTTCTGATGGCTGTGAATGAAAATTATTAATTAGAAAGTCACGTGACTATCCCGGGCCCTTAATATTTACGCACACTTTCAGAGAGACCAACCTTCCCCTAAAAGTGGACTTTTGCAAGTGGATTTTTTCGAGAAGCTAGAATAGTTTAGGGGGAGCTCTCTTAGTAAAATTTCAGGTTTTTCCTAAATGTACGAAAGAATATAATACATGGTCTATTTTATTCTGCGTCATTTATAAATCGATTACATTAGAAACCAAACAGAAAAATAATACAAATTTCTGTAATAATTCACTTAAATTAACATTATGAAGATGGCTAGTAGAAAAATTGTAGACATACAATTGATTATGAGAGACATCATAAAATTTACACTTACGGAACAATAAGAATTTACGAAAATAATTGTTGTGTACGGGCGTTACATGTTTTTATCAAATAATTGTCGTTCATAAAATGAAAGGACTGTATGGTTTCTTTCATCTTAAACAGTTAATATTCGTATTTAGAACAGCAATTCTATTAAAACGCTGTGATTGTTGTCGACCGTGTTTTCGTTAATAATTTTAATGACTGTGTATGCAACGGCAATCTGCTGTTATTGCTACTATTATTGTATTTTCCTTGTTAACTGTATTGCTGATTTTAATTATGATCGCTCTCCGAATAATCATGCGTCAATCTACAATCATAGTAGCGGCAGATTTCTAATAATTGTTCTCAGTGACGGTTGTTTAATGAACACGTCCGCCACTGGTAAGCACCACAATGATTATTAAATGTATTACTGTTAATGAATGAATAATATGTAACGGAATACAATAATATTTTCGGTACTCCGATCTATGGTACCGTGTTCGGGTTTCATCGTTTCCGAAAATTCTTGCCCGACAGATCGATACGCTGATGAAAATAGGGCCCCGAGCGTCCGCGTTCGAGATAAAACTGATTCGCAAGCATCGCCCCGGTATTAAAAAGTATCGAGCATTCGATGACGCCGCGTCGAATTAGTTCCGAATCACGCCCATTAGCCGTTTCCTGCTGGGAAACAATGAAAGAGTCGACCGAACGAATCGATATATTGGGTGTCGGGCAAAAGGAGGAAGTCGTTGAAATTAACAATTATACACGCCGGGGGGAAAAAATCCTCGTGCGATTAAACCACTCGCGTAATTTTTCGCGTATACACGAATCATGTAATTCTCGCTGAATGGCGCCGGTATCGATTCTTATGGGTGCATAAAAAGCTCTAACGATTACCGTTTCTGCTCGGAAAATTGTATGATCGCTTATTTCTCATTTCTCTGGGAACTTATGCGCAGAGAAAGGATTATGAATTACATTCATTTCGCGGAAATAAATTCGACCAGTTAATGGCAAATTTACGGACGCATCTACGTGTTGCAATGTGTAAGTTAGCTACGCACGTGGAAGTGAAATAAAAAAGAACAATGTTTCGGCCTGTACAAATTAAATAAATCCGAATGAATCATATTTAATATACGTTTCTTCGTTTACAAAAGTTTCGTGCTAATTAAACATACGAGAACAGGAATAAACACTTAATTAACAAAACGCATATTTTAAATTTTCATTACAAGCTCAAACAAAAAAGTTGTGTTAATTACCATTTCTATTTTCTCATGTAATTCTTACCAATTGCAATTTTTTCAAAATCTTTGTCGCAGATCATTTGGAAAACCAATTGTTCTAATTTCTCAAGAAAATCAGGTCGTTCGATCCAATCTAAAAAAAGTTATACCGTTTTCAAGGGCGTTCGAATACTTTCGTCAGCCTGTGTATATATTGCAAAATTTCATTGAATTTTTCGAGAAATATGATGTGATTTCTCGTTTCTGGAGTAACGGGAAATATCGAGGAACCGGGAAACAATGGAAACCATTAACCGACTTTTGTTTTGTTGCAGATTTCTTCGTGAGCTTGAGAGGATCCGCGATCATTCTTCGACTGATGTGTTATGAGGTGAGTAACGCTATATCGAAACTTTAGCTACATAGACCGTGCTCCCGTGAAGTATCGTTCTATCGATAGTATCCGATGGAATATCGATTTTGAGGCAGAACCAATTAACCCGACAGAATTTCCTGTAACGGGATCGTAATAGATCGATTATTGCATTTCCTTACACGATCTTAGGGATATTGTTAGGGGCAATTCGGGAGGGAAACTTGTTGCTGGACAATTTTGATGGAATCCGGCGGTGAACGAACTATTCCAAGCCGTTGCTTACCTGCACGGCCGAAATTATGCGTCTGGTAGCTTGGAATCGCTGGCCGCTTCGTAATTGTTTCTAAATTCATAATTTCTCCAACGGTTACTTTAACTCCAGAACCTTAACTCTGTAGAACTCAATTTATAAAATTTGTCAGAGCTCCTATATTTGTTAATTATTAATCCTTCATGATTATAATACTTCTACAAACATATTCCAAACACCACACAATTCGAGCCCTACTTACTTGTTCAATTCTCGGTACATGCGAAACAAGTTCTCGGATAATCGAGAATTCAGATATTGGTTCGGATAATCGAGGTTCCACATTATCGTGTATTAAACGAGCAAGCAAGCTCCGAATTGTGCCGTGTTCGGTCTCATTTTAATCAGAAAATTCTCACCAGTGTGTTGGTCAAAATGTCACAACAAACTAAAAAGAAAATAGTTTAACAATTGAGATTATTATAGTCCGACCAATATATCTATCATGGTACACTTCTCGGTGTTCGAATTCTGTGATCAATTTTTCACAACTATCGTGCGCATCTCTTTCATATGCATCGAGACGTTACCGTACTCAGTCTCGATTAAGCTCGTTTAATTGCACAACAATGGAAACGAATCTGCTGCGGTCAGAGTTCTCGCGCACAGTTCACACTATCTTATCATATCCCGATATTAATGTTCGGAGTCGATAGGCGGTTATTGGTCAGCCGCGATACCGGTATTTATCGGCGCATACCGATAAGCTTATCGGGGCCAACAGCTCTATCGGCGAGCGGTTGTTTGAGCAACGACGACACGATTTATCGATATAAGATACAACATCAGGAGCAGGCTCCTCGGCGATGCTTTCGTTTTCCATCCCCGCGGAATAAATATTCCGTTCGTGCACTCAACGGGACTCACTCGTCAATTCGGTAGCCTCTCGAACAATATTTATTTAGCCGGTACCGATTTCGTTGGCATGATATTGGTTTCCCGTGCCCGTTGCTTCTATTTTTCCTATCTCGCTCTTCGTACCACTCGATCGCACTCTGAACCTACTATCGCTCGATCCCAAAACATTCCCATCGCTGTTTCTTGCAGGTTGCCTCGAACATCACATTGGGCTCCGGGCCTAATTCATAAACATTTACGACCCCTTTTCGCTGCTATTCGAATATCTTCAACCCGATGATCGCACACGGATAATTCCCTTTCCATGAGAAAAAAAACTGTACTCGAGGAGAATTCAGTGAACAAAATACTGTTGTGCACTGGATAGAAAGTCGATCTGTCGCGGCAGGTCAAATATGTTTATTTATATTTATTTTATCAAGTGTTCAATGTATTCGGAACAGTTCTCTTATGTACGTCCACAGCTTAAAATTTTGGCAAATACTCGATATATACCAACAATGCGGGTTTTGCCAGCGTCGTGTATCGTCCAGGAGTGTACCCCGCCATAGTGGGAATAATTCCGCGACGTTTATCATCCAGGCCCTGGTGACATATATAGAGAAATCACTGTATAACGCATCACCTACGATTATTTCCATCTTTCCGCTAGGAATTTGTTAATCAGTTTATCAAATAGCAGTGGTAATTTTAATCGTGAATTAAGTCACTTCTCCAGTAGTCTAATTTGGTAGGATTTTTTGGCGAAGATTTCCTCAAATGGAGAAACATACTTCATGCAACAGTTAAAAGTACGACATTGAAAGGAACTCCATAAATGATTCGCGACTGTATACGAGTGAGCGCAATGTTTTTCCCGCGCGGACAGTTTAATTCGTGAAAACTCGATTACGATTAGCCGGAGGTATTTCCCCGGCTGCTGTCTCAATTTTAATGTTGTGTTTCATACTCGGTATCGTTCGCCATTATTGCCGTCAACAAGCGAATAACAACCCGTACCCCAGCCGGAGCGGCGCGGCGTGGCGACTTTAATTAACGATATTAGCGCATCGAGGTGGGAGCACCGTCGTACTTTTAGTCGCATTACAAACACCGTGCTCGTAACGTTGAATCAAGTTCCTGCGAGCGATACGGTCGAAACTGCGGAAAAGCGTCCCGTTTTTATTTCCGCGGGGGCCGATACGCGATAGCAAATTCCACGCATTAACCTTGAACCGTACGGCTACGGGGTACCCTATTCAACCGTGTTAATTACTGTAATTTGATCACTGTTCAAGATCAATGTTCAGTTTTGCCAGAAATGCATAAAATCCGCGATCTATTCACAAATGTAAATCTAACGATCTTCAGTCAGCCACATGGGAAAATATGGTTTCGAGCAAAAAACATTTAACGATTTGACTAGTATTTTTATGCACATGCATGTTCTTCAAATATCCATAAATTTCGTTATTTTCACGAATTTAAACAAATTCTTTCGCAGACATATTTTTAAAGGGGCGTCTTAAGAAAATACAAACAAGTCAATTTTTTCTAGGTTCTATACTTAACCCTTAGCACTCGAATGGCGACTGTAAGGCGCCACTAAAAATTGCTGTATCATTATTTAAAATATTTTTTACATTATTCAATTTGTTTGTATTTAATAAATTACTTAAACATTTCAGTATTGTACGAGTAAATCGCACCATATAACATGAAAAATATATATGTAAAATAAAAATATTCCCAAAGGGTTGATTTGAAGTGATAATTTCGAAGAAAATCGAATGTTTCGATAACGAATCAACGTCAAACTAAAAATATGTATTCGTAGCGTGGAGAGTTCTGCGAATCGAGGGTAACAGGTATACATAGTTTAAATCTCCGTCATCGTGAAACGTCCGCTGTCGTCACGGAATGCTCGTGTCGATCAGCTGGATCTTTAAATGTCGAGCAATAACGATCCGAGCCGATAGATACGCGTCGCGACTGAAATATCGTCGAAAATAATTCAACCGTGCGGCGGATCGGTGTCGACTGGCTGCGACACGGTCGAACCGGGTCGCTCTAATAACATGAATAATAGGTGTCACAGAGGATGGTCACGCAATCCTAATGGCTTTATCGACACGACGTATCGCGGGAAACAATGTAGGCAGTCGGCGTGATTATAATCTCATAACGAAATAGTGTCGTTCATCTTCGCTAATCACGATATCCGTGTTCCTGTGTTTGAGGAACTCGCGTGAGGGGCGCGCCCGCTGCTTCGACAAATTGTTGGCAAAACCTCTTCAATCGCCGCACGGTGAACAATACTGCACATGTATCGGGGAACGTGCGCTGCAGGAAACGTTAATTTTAAACGGGATCGCTTGTTAATTGTTATATTCACGATCTCCGTGGCAGGAGCTGGAAAATTGATACTGCCGTCCAACAAACTGTAACTTTTTTCACAATACGTATTATCTGCCTTTATAAACTTTTTGTATTCTCTGGAATACGAATCTTAGTAGAATTGCTCCATGACTCGCACATTTTACAAAACACGAGTGAAAGGGATCTTCGAAAAATACGGTATTGCGAACATTAAAAACATTGGAATGTTCGAACTGGGATTAAAGGATGAAGGAGAGCTTCTTGAATATAATGATACAGTAAAGTCTTGGTCTAAGACCAATCCTCGGGTCCGTGCTGTGACATAGGTAGTGTAGGGCCACTATTTTCTTGCGTGCTACGTACCGTCGATTAAACTACTAAATACAGTTCAAATATTATCGCGTTTAGTGTCATTTTACTCAGAAAAATGGCACGAATAAGTTGGCGAAAGTTCCATAAAAAAATAATGAAAAATAAATAAGTCTTGTAACTGGATTAGATCAAGATTTTACTGTATATGCGGTTGTTGCATTATGTGGTCTGGAATTATGGCTGTTAAAGCTTAAATGAATTATTTTACGAAAAATTCTTAATCACGAATTTTCTGTAGACCTCTTCGAATTAATTTTAAGTTGTGTCAAGGTCAATTTATTTAATTAAGACAAGAAAATATCCTCGATCACAGCATGAACGGTGTACACCTTCTTTCAACTTCAAGAGCCGTTTATATCAATGTGTAACTATGGTAATTTAATAATTACATACTCCATTAAATTCAGGAAGCTGTCTCCTAACCTTCAATCCCACATACTTCCTAAAATTGTGATTTTTCGCGCTATACCGTACTCTCTGAGAAACAAGTTTTTATAGGAAACCGAAGTTTTTGCAAGTCCGTTTCTGAGGTTGACGTTCTATTAAAACAATCCAGTAATTATTACAAATGACAACACACGTTGTCGGCTTGTTTAAAAAAATGTATGAACAACTAACATCTCTTGGTGCAAGTTTACCCCGCTGTGTTGGTCGAAGTTTGCCCGAGTTCTGGAGAATTTCTTTTTATTTCGGCCATAAACTCTGCACGCGAGGTACAGAGAGAAATTTGCTGGAAATTAGAAGCTCGATGTTACGGTCTCGAGCTTTGACTTTACGCGGCCGCTCGGCAAGTCGTACGAACATTTTCTTTACGAGGTGTTCTTAGTGTCTCCGTTGCGAAGTCGCATCCTCAATACTGTGGCGCGATGAGGCAATGCATTTGCATAACGATCGCCGCTATGGAAACGCAAACTGCACCATAAATAGACCATCTCGGAGTGATCCGAACAACGCAGTTACGTGTTTGCGACGTATCATCCCTATTAGCTTCACGATCTGTCGGACGTGGCCGGAAATCAATCGACGTTTCGCTGTAAAAGTCGGTCAACAGGTTATACATCAAAGCACGTTCCCTTTCGCCGCGATTCACAAAGATACGTGCGAGTTCTTGGAATGTGAACGCTAACAATGTGTTCGTTTGACGCACTCCTGTTTATGGTCGTTCTTAGGTATTCAACATTTTTTTAGAGATGCATCGTTATGTCAGAATTCTCGATATATGTCAGCATTATGGGTCTTGTAACCAAGCGGTGTTACATTTACACTCCTAGGCGTCCGAGGCCCCTCTAAGTTCGTGGCACGGTTATACCCCGCGGTAGTGGGGATAATTCTGCGACATTTAACATCCAGGTCTTGGCGACATATACAAAGAAATGATTGTATATACAGGATAAAAATTGTCAAACGGGAATCAAATTGAAATTTATTTCCTTCCTGAACGCGTCGACTGCATAATCTTAAAAATCTTCCATAAAATTAAAAAAATTTAATCAATGAACCCAAAACTGGAAAGACAAAATTAATAATACTTGTCACTCAAACCTTTTACACTCTCTATATTCTAATTCAATTTAATCTACTCGACCATATCACAATAAAAATTAATTTATTAAGCTTTTTCAGAGAAATAGTGTAACCATACATGATCAACGTGGCGTGTTCAAAGTGTTAGTATGATTAAAGTAATAACGTCTTGAAATTCCTACAATTGTTTCGTTGTTTCGAAGACAAACGAGACAGTTCAAGTTGTGCGTGCAGCATAGCTGCAATTGGCTGTGACAACTGCTTTCCTCGTAATGGAATATAGCAATTAAATTAACTGATTGAGCATGCCATACGTTGAACAGTTCAAGAATGTATCGGATGCAATTGACTGTGACCGCTTTCCACGAAATTAAATATAGAAATTGAACTAATTGCCGCAATATCCATTGGACCGAATCTTACAACGTCCGCGGATTGGTTCGAACGGGTAACCGGTAATTCATTCGAAAAGTTGCAAGCGTAGAATGGTAGACACTCGGCAAATCAATGTAATGTCTTGAACGGCTGCTGGATGATAAACGAGCGGGGACCGAGAACGGCGTGCGATTATTTACAGCCAATCAGTGGGAGAAACCTATCTGGCGGACAGACGCATAAACGCTCGTAGATCGCAGCGATTGACATCGGGGATAATCGAACTGACGAAGCAGGATTGATAGAAGGACGAACGACGCTTAACGGGATGGCGGGTGGCGAGCCAACTGCGCGTTGCCACCATTTCCTCCGCTAACTGGAATTTCTCCTTGACGACGATCCCGAGATCTCACGCTCGTATCGTGTTCGAGGATCATGCTCTTGGAAAGTGTTGCTTTTAACTCTGATGACAAATTGCAGCGAGAGAGAGAGAGAGAGAGAGAGAGAGAGAGAGAGAGAGAGCGAGCGAGAGAGAGCGAGAGAGAGACAGAGAGAGAGAGAGAGAGAGAGAGAGAGAGAGAGAGAGAGAGAGAGAAAGGGAGAGAGAGAGAGAGTACATGACCCTTCGGGTGCTATAAACGAGTCATCGATTTGATCTGTTACTAGACTACCGAAAGCGTTCATGCATTTGTTATTTCGGGCTTAACTGTATCTCAGGAAATCAAGTGTTTTTAACTTTTTTAAAAATATAATTCTGTAAATTTTGCCGAGAAAATCCCATTAAGCAACGCGCATAACTTTTGAATTACTGATCTCCTAGGACTGAAACTTGGATTTCCGGAGTTTTCTCGGCAAAATCTACAAGATAAGGTAAAAAAAAGTTAAAAATTTCCGGTTTCCCGAGGTAAAGTTTAACCTTACTTTGTGGCACAGATACACACCTACAGTTAAAACTGAATGTGCTAGCAACACAATTTTTGCAATTATCTAAGGTAAGCCATATTCGTATACAGCGTATCAAAACGTGTAGAACGGCGTATAAAGGCAGAAATACGAATTCTGAAATACGGGGTAGATATTTTTGAACAGGAGTATCAAGCTGTCCGAAACTCGCCATTTATTCTATAGCCACGGGAGAAACGAAACCGACAGTGTACATTGCCAGATCCGGCAGCTACGGTCTCGCATCGTCGACTAGGACGACAGATGTCTCACGGTCCTCCAACTACATGAAAATCCCATACTCGTACCTTGCACTGTGCTGCTGAAGGTGCTGCACCAGAGGGTAGAGGTCGCTTCCCAATTGGTGGCCGGTGGTCCCATAGTTACCGATCTGAAATTTCTAGGAAAAGTGTTGTTCGTAAGTAGACCGTGGATATTCATGCAAAATAAAAACTGTCACTATCGATCGCAAGACATAGAAAACCAAATAGAAATTTCGTTTCTATTTTAACGACTTTAACCTCTTAAGTACGGCACGCTCGTCCGCAACTCTGTCTCTCAGAGACGGCGCTTCCGGCCGCAGATGGTAGAAAAGCTACTATAGTGGTTCGCTCCGTTTAAACTGATGGTTTCCACGAAAACCACTATAGTGGCGTAGAGTACTTAAGAGGTTAAGAAGTCAAAAATTACACATCGACATCCTCTAATTCGGGCTTGGGAAACTTCTTCCCCGCCATCGCTTCACAACCCCCACTACTAGTGTCTAGATTCCCCCACCACTTGCCACTTCGTATTACCCTACCGTGCTTTTATCTCTCCTTGAGACAACCCCCCGTATAAGTTCGTAGCCCTTTGGCCCCTTCTCCCACTCTCCATAGGAAAATGGTGGGTAGCCACAGGAATGGGAAGAGGACTCGCATGCGGCTCGCGAGCCACCAGTTGCGCAGGCCTGTTCTAATTCTTCTAATCTTTGTACTGTTTCAAATTTCAATCCCCCAAGATCTGATGGAACTTCTCGGTACCATTTATCTTAAACCGGTGTCGACGTATCTTATAACATTTACCTTAACCCCTTGCCCTACAATGTCGAGTCATACTCGTAATGAAGATTCTGAGCAGAGTCTAATGAATATGTATGTTATTAATTTCCTTTACACCAAAATGAAATTCTATTTTGGCCATGGTAACGTACAGTTATTGAAGAACAAGAAATTAAGAATTACAAAAAAGTTCTAGTCACTGAATGAATAAATTCGCATTAAATTTCTTTTGCAGAAATGATTCAAATTTATGCTGATAAGAACCTTGTTTAGAACGTAGCAGTTATACCACACATGCGTTCGCATGAAAGTCGACCCGGAAGTTATCCGGATAGCTATCTGTCAATGCAGCTTTGAGGTATCTTCAAAGAGGTAACTGGAGGAAATCCTGAATCAATACTATCGATGCCAGCCGTGAAAAGCTTATCGACGCCTGTAGGACAACTGTAGGTTACCAGACGGTCTGCAAGACGTACGCTGGGAACTGACCTAACGGTCTAGGACAGACGATCAGCACAGTGCATCGATAAAGATTAGCTGAACAAAACTGAAGATGTTGGTTGGCAAAAATAAGCTATTCTCTACACAAAAAGGAGGCTCTCTCTCTCTCTCTCTCTCTCTCTCTCTCTCTCGATAAAAAGTTACTTTCTGTGTCTCTCATTTTGTTTATAGCTTTTTCGACATAAAAATAGAATAAATTCTATCCCGAAAATCAATGTTGCAGTTTTAATTTAATGTTGAAAAATTTCTACAGGAACGTACAGAAAACTGGATTTTGTGCCTGCGTTACCTTTCGTGTTTAGTTCAAGTAATCATAGTCGATAATCTAGAGAAAGAAAATAATAATAAAGTTATGGACATGTACCATTTTAATTCAAACAACAATTCACCCTCTCGCGTAACAAGTAGAAAGAAAAAAAATCAGCGTGGGGACGACTTGCTCGTGCTTACCTTAGCTAGACTCTTTGCAACTATGTCCAGGTGTACCCGTATAATTTGTGAACGTTTCTTGCCCCTGATCCAATTTAGAGTCGAAAAATGCGAAAGTATAGTTTCGCCGGTCCAGCCCCTGTTCCTCGCAAGCGCGGTGCAACAACGGCGAGAATTATTGCAACGATGTGCAGTTCGCCGGGGTGCAGGTCGGCTGCACTAACCTAGCCGCGCGCAATTCGAACTTTTGTTGCCGTGAAAGGCAGCGCGCGAGTCGCGGGGCGCTTTATTAAACTCGCGGGAACTGTTCCATTTAAAATTACATCCGTATTAGTCCGGGGCTAAGCGACTGGCCGGGGGGCATCCGAATCAGAACACACAGGCGGCGCTAAACTCCTTCCACACAAGTTCGTCGTGCCCGTGGATCGGGAGCACGTCGTGTACACGTCGACGAGCTCGAGCGCTCCTATTCGGTTACACGCTTAATTATCCTCGACTGGTTGTGAGTTTCCGGCGCGGAGGCGAGCTTCTCGCACGGTCTTCTTGGCCGGGATCGTTTCACGGTCGCATAATGTTCGGCTCAATTGACTGAGCTTTGTGTACCAGGAACGACCGAGCTTGTAAACCCCTGGCCCCGAACAGTCGGTTTCGAATTCGCTCTATATCTCTCGCTCGAGCCACCAAAATTAATCATTTCAAATCAGCTGCGCGGAATTCGGAAAACAGTCGACACGAAACGAATCGTCGCGCTATAATCAACAGTGAAACTTATGGCCCATTTTAACACTTTACTTACTGCTTTAACACTTTACCTAAACTACTTTTCAATCAATATGCTGAACCTTTTATTTTTTTCGTAGCTATTTCTCGTATATTGTCTTCCAAATCACGTTTCACATTCGCATTTTCACGCTTTTAAAATTCTTCGGTAACAAAATCATCACTCTTGGTTCGCGGTTATATTCTGTTCTAATTGCTACTTAATCGAAGCAGTTTTCAACATTAATTAATACAAATACTCTCCAGCTGTTCGTATCACTTTACTCGTGCTCAGTTCGTATCCCGCTTTTAATTATCGTCCTTTTATTTGTTTTCAGGTCAGTTTCGTTTGCCGGCTCGCGACCTTACCGAATCGATCCCTCCACTCTCGATTTTCCAGGAGTGGTCCCGCTTTGTGTATTAAGGAAAACTCCGCTGATCGGGTGGGGAGATAATTGTGCTGTACCTAAACAAAGCTTACAAATCTCCTGTGACATATGTACAGTGAGTGTAAAAAGTATTCGTACACCTCCCTCTCTCTCCCTCTCTCCCTCTCTCCCTCTCTCCCTCTCTCCCTCTCTCCCTCTCTCCCTCTCTTTCTCTCTCCCTCTCTCCCTCTCTCCCTCTCTCCCTCTCTCCCTCTCTCCCTCTCTCCCTCTCTCTTATAGGTTTAGAAAACCATATGTTTGTTTATGTAATTGTACATTCTTTTATGAAACACAGACACAATTACGATTATTATATGTTTCAACTACAAAATATGACATAAATGAAATAACGAAAAGTTAACGTTAATGAGATATCTTAAACCAGTCTGAAGTCCCTCAAAATTAGCACACAAAAAGTATTCGTATATGTAACAAATTTAACAATAAACGTGTTACAGTTTGCGAAAATAAATTACATTAATATTTCGTTGGATAGCCTTTCGACTTTATAATTGCGTCCAGTTTTCTTGCCATTCAATTCATTAAATTGGATCTGATTTCGTGTGTAATATTGCACTACTCCTCTTGAAGAGCAAGTTTTAATTGTTCTCTACTTGAAATATACCGGGATCGGATTTTTTTATCAAACAGATCCCATAAATTTTCAATCGGATTAATATCCGGTGATTGCGTAGGTGTTTTTAAATATTGTGGTGTGTTATAAAGCAACCACTCTCTTATGTTGCGTACTGTATGTTTGGGGTAATTGTTGTGAGTGAAGATAAAGTTGTCTTTTAGACCCATTTTTTCTGCACTAATTACAATATGGGTTTTTAATATGTTTAGGTATATTTTGTGGTCCATGATTCCCTCGATGAAGCATTCCTACAACCCCAAACCATGGCCGTACCTCCGCCGTGTTTTACTGTGGGACATAGTTTTTCTTTTTGTAGCTCTGTATTTTTCTTCCTCCAGATTGTACACTTGCCATCATAGCCAAGAACATTAAATTTACTTTCGTCAGTAAATATGACACTTCGCCAAAATTCGATAAGCTTATTAATATTATCTTTCGCGAAATCAAGCCTTTCTATTTGCGGCATTTACTCATAATTTCTCCTTCAGTTTCACTTGTTTCGAATTTTACCGAATGTTATAAAAATTGCCTTGTTTTGCAGAAGGTTGCCACTAGACCGTGCATCAAAGACCCTGTCTGACTATTTGTCGGGTCCCGCTAAACCATAATATAAACAATCGGACGCCTTTCAAATACATTCTAGTACCTGTGCGACTACTTTTTGCGCGCTAATTTAGAGACACTTCTCATACTTTCTAATTTCTTTCGTGAACGTTGAGCTTTTTAAAGTATATTTATATGACAGTATGTAGTTAAAATATATGACAATACAATTATGTTTCGTTTTATAAACATGTATGCAATTACATAGAGAAATACATGGTTTTTTAAGCCTACAAGAGATGTACGAATACGTTTTACACTCACAGTAATAATCCCAAACGAGTGCAATGTTGCGTTAACGATATTGCCGATATATCGTTGATCGGTAATCTCGACCTATTCGGATGAACGAGGCTTAACACCGGGTTTTCCGCCAAAAATGATTCTAGAAGCCTTAATATGCGAGCACAGGTGAGCTATCTGTCTGCGCGGGGGTGTATTTCCGGCGCCATTCTTCCCGTCGTCATTCGTTTTTCTCCGTTTCGCACCTTGACGGCCGTAAAGCCTCGTACAGATCTGAACATTTCGACGAGTATTGCGCCGAACGCCACGCCGAACAGCGACCGAAACACAAAATCTACATTAATTTCGGAAACCGAGCGGCGCGATTTTGCGTTTCGGTCGCTGTTCGGCGCGCCGTTCGGAGCAATGTTCGTCGAAATGTTCAGGTCTGTACGAGGCTTAAGGAAGAGTTCGGGGCGGGGAGACGGAGGGGGACGGACGGGGTAGCTTTATATCCGTGGTAAGATAAGAACGTTACTCGTGGCGGAGATTTACATGGGACGGCGTGAAATGCAAGCGTGCCGGAATCCGGGAAACCGGGCCGGAATGCTGGGCTTTTTTCCCGGGCCGGAAACAAGGGTCCGCGAGCCACCGTCATTCCGATCTTCGCGCTGCGTACACCGGACGAAAGCTACTCCGCGAAAGATTTATCCTCGTTAACGGTCTAACGATCCCGGACGACCGTTGCTCCGGTTCTTCCGCTGGTTTTTGGTCGGCCATCCCGAGAAACGCGATTCCTTGCGTGACTTACTCGCTCTCTCCGACCCGCGGCGGATCGAACCAGGTGTGTCCGTGTTCCATCGTGCGCGTAGATGTGCTCCACCAGCGAAATGTCGGACTTAGAAATGTCGGGGGAACATGTCTCTCTACTAACATTCGCAGCAGGTCTGGAAGTGTTTGGGCCGTGTTCGCCGTTTTTGTTGCACCGAGAGAGGAACGTTGTTTGCTTCTTTCGGATGACTCCGGCTCTGGCACCCTTCGGTGACCTGTTTTGCGAGGTCACGGGGTTTGTCTCACTCGTCAACACGTTCAACGCCGCACGAGTTCTACGTACACGGGCTCGCGAAAGTGTTCGAACGCCCTTTAAAACAGTATAACTTTTTCTATATTGGACCAAACGAACTGACCTTTTTTGAGCAATTCGAAGAATTAGTTTACCGAATGACGTGCGAAAAAGATTTTGAAGAAATTACGATTGCTAAGAATTTTAAGAGCAAATAGAAAAAGCATTTTTCAAAACTTTTTTATTTCGAGCTTGTAATGAAAATCTAAAATATGCGTTTTGTAGATCTATGCTGGTTAGATATATACTGAAAATTTCATCGAAATCGGTTGACGCGAGTAAAAACAGCACGTATCTAAAGTCATTTTTAGTGATAGTGTTAACCTAGTGTTAACTCAGATTGGTCAAGGCTCAGGTTGGTCAAGAATTAGCGTGAATTAAATATTATTTTAATCGTGGGCTGGGCTCGATGTTCTGTGAGTTGGATACGTTTTATATTTACTATTAAATGGGAGAGCCGGCACTTTGTGTTTTCATCTCCAGGATTATTTTAAGCAGAAATAGATTGATTTTTATGAAATATAAAAATTCTATTAATTGCAAGACACAAGGAGCTACGTAGACATTCGTTTCTTTTCTTAATCATTTTCTAGGGTCGGTGTCAATACAATCGCATTTTTAATTCCTGAAATGCAGTCATTGCTTAACATCGATGTGCTCAATTTTGTTACAAGTGCATACGATCCGCAAGTTTATTCGTCACATTGACCAACTTCGTGCAAAATTCTAAATTTCTTTGAATTTTCGAGCTACCGAATTTCCCTTGTCGCTTTTTATCGGATTAGGTAAACTTCTTTCATTTCGCGGAGTTTTTATGCTTGCTAGAGTTAATTTATGTGGCGTTAGAGTATTTCTGTTTGTACAGCGTCGTTATTAACTGTGGTGGTTAAAGCGGGAGCTCTTAAACTCGAAGATTTATGCCGGTGCACATATTTTTAACAGCTCGCGTGACTCTTCGCGATCTCTTGCTACGAGAGTTTTTCGACCGAACGTTCTTGTCCACCGTTCAAGCTATAATTAAATGTTTAAGGTCGGATAATAGCCTTCCAAATGTCTGGTATAATCACTCCCTTGAAAACGTTACGGCACTCGATCTTCTCTCGAAACCTTTTACTTTTCATGTGGCACATTCCCGATGTCGTTGGTACACGCGCTCCTACACACACGATCTCCTTCACGCTCGTCGAACCGAATCACACGTTAGATCATTCGATGTCCCGCGATTGCTTCAATCTCATCGCGATGAAAAAATCTCGCTGGAAATCATGAACGTGATACGCCTCTCGCGCCATCGAGTATCGATTTCAACGTGACAACCTTGGCGCAGCTTCGACTCCGTTGCAGCACATAATGCGGTGTAATTAAAACGAAGTTACCGGCAGTTTAATGATTACGAAATCTCGCTTTCCGGGCGAACGCTTCGTCGGATCGAAATTAAATCCTGTTTTAATTAATCATACGTCGCGTGCCCGTCGACTTTTCGACCGTGCAATTAAACAGGCAGCGTCGCATTACGCGTGGCCGAAATAGAGGAGGCCCGAAGATGGTCGCGTTATCGTGATTAACATTTTCAATTATTAGCCGCCGTATCGTTCGTTTGTGCCAGTACACACTGACGCGCCCGTTAAAAGGGTAACGGTGCTTGATTCGGCGGAACTTCGCGCGATTTCGTTCTTCCGACGTCACGCGCCCGAGCTAATTGTAATAGACGGACGCGGCCTAAATTAGTAACACATTTTAATTGAGTAATTACCGTTTTCGGGTTCGTTGGATCTGTTTAATTGGCACGCTCGCCCCGGGCGCAGATTAGTTATAACGAGAACAGCGGCCCGTATCGGGCTGGTTTCACTCGTGTCCAAAATTACGCTCCTGGACGAAACTATAGTTGCGCGTGCACTGCCTTTAATTTTTCGAACAGTACATAGAATTTCTCAATGAAACACACAGGATCGTAACTGTCACGTTACTGTCAATTAAAGTTCACCTCGCTGGCTTTATGAACAAACAGACAGAAACCCTGGAGGCGAAATGATAGCACATTTTCAAAGTTTGCACATACAGGGTGGGGAAATAACTTTCTCCACCTTAAATATTTTTATATTTATTTCTTTTTTTTTGTTGTTGTAATAATATGAACCAAAAATATGTACAAAAGTTGCACGGTATAGTATTGCGATGTAAACATATCTTATATGCACGACGGTGTATCGGAAAGTTCAAGGTCACCTTGGAAGGAACCAACGATCGAACGTCGTCCCTGAAAGGTCAACAACTGGTATATTTATTTTCTATTACTTCGAGCGCCGTTGGCTTGCTCAGGAAGACATCGAGATGAACTTTATTTATTAAAGGATTCCTTCTTTCGTCGTACCGATTACGATATTGTGTATCTCGTTCGGAAGTTGTACGTGGGTTTCCAGAAATTAAAGACAGTGGTATCATTTTGTCCAGGCGTGTAGGAAAACAGTCCCGGGCGTAATTTCCGGTTCTTGCCCAAACACGGAACGGACCCGCCGACTCTTTGCGCGGTTCTAATTTCGCGCACGGTTCCCCGTAAACGTCTTATAACTTGCGGCTTCCAGTCATTTGCGTACAATTATCGTTACCCGGATTACTTTCGTGCGTACGCCCCTGTAATCCTCTTCCCCTGATTGTAGCTCTCTTTTTCGTTTTATTTTCCCTATTTTTCCGCGGAGAACGTTCTACGCGTTTATCTCGCGTCTCGCAAAATATCGTTTAGTCCGCTGTTGAAGATGTACACGGGTCCTTCGAGGTTTTAATTAAAGGCATACCCGCTTCCCGCCGCGTTTCTTAATACAATATTCTTGTTTCAACGTCTTTTGTGCTCCTCCCCCCCCCCCCCCCTCCTGGCCGTGAAGTAAGCATGCGTTTGCAGACAAGCGCTGTTTTTAACGTGATTTTCTGCCAGCGTTATTAATGAATTGGAGAAACTCGCGGCACAGCAGGATGGCAAAATTCATAAAAGAACCTCGCGAAAGAATTTTTCTTGAAAACTTGGCTGTCCGTATCGAGAAATTAAAAAAGGACATTTTTAGAAACGGTGAACCAACGCTAGAGTTATAGCAGTCTTACGAGTGGAGTGTAGAATAAAGATTAAGATATGCAGAAGTTTATACACATAACAATACTGTGATATTTGCCTTTTGATGCAACAGAAAATTTGGATGGCACACAATTTTCTTTGAAACATACGTTGTAGTTCGATATCGAATAGCGTTCACGATGATAAAGAACATTTAGAACGACAAGGAACAGCTGAAGAACGATAAAGACACATTTTTATATTTTTAGTACTACAGTAAAGTCTCGATCTAAGCCGAACGGAGATACACGATCTTAGTCAGTTCGCCTGTCCTCTCCACTGATCGCCAAGCAATACAAAGTGTAAACATGCCGCGTAATCCGATATCGTGTCGGGTATACCGGTGTAAACCACTACTAATCCGGTAGCAAACTTTCTTTATTTTTCATTATTTTTGTAATTCCTTTTCCACGTTCGGCGGGGTCGACGCGGTTCCAAGAAAATAGCAGACCTACACGATCTATGTCACAGCACGGGTCCGAAGATTGGGCTTAGATCAACACTGTACTGTAACTTATATCTGTGTACTACAGTACCCAACAGAGAATTTTTTGAAAGACTGAAACAGAATGGAAAAGTCGACGATGTACCGAATGAATATTAATAAAGTAATAAATGATCTTGCCTTTTAACCAAATATCCAATAATATTCTGTTCACAGACTAGTGAAAATGATTCATAATTATCAAGTAACATGGCAAATTATATTATGTAATGCTCCATCAAATAATGAATAAATATGATGTTAAAAGTCATCTGGAAATTCATTGAACGCAACCACGAATCGGCGTTCGTCATCGGTCTTCTCATTCTGTACTTTCCGAAGAAATAAATGATTAATTGCTGCATTTACATTTTATTTATATACGACGAATGTTACTGTTTCATTTGCTTGTTTTGCCTTCATCGAAATTGTTTTCCATGTCGAGCGTGTGCATAATCGTCACGAGAAACGCTCGGTTGCATTAATCCAGTACTTTTTGCAACGAGTCACGATCAATATTAATGAGGTAATATGCCAATTTACGAAACATAATTGCGGCAGAATCGATGAAGCCGCAGAGAACAGCATTCGTGTACTGTTCTTCCTGTAGTTTGAATTCTGGTCTAATCGAAAACTCATTTCTTTAATTCACATTCGTCATAAACGCGTTCATTCGAGGCACTCTGTACACGAATAAAGAAATTTTCGCGCGTCTGCGACAGTGATCAACGGTACGAACATTTTTACGCTCCCGCGGGATTCGCGAAATGATGTTTCAGCTACCGGCGAAATTCGTGGCCGGGAGCAGAAAGAAAGGCACGTTCACAAAATTAACAGTCTGCCGTGCAGTTTGTACATCGGAGTATTACCTTCCGCCCGCGGATAACATTATTCACCGAATAACGCTTACGTTTCCGAGTGGGAACATTACCGGCATAATGCAGCGCATCATTCCCTCGAATTTCGGCTACATTTACCGGCGTGCGAGGGTCGCAGGCTTCCGGTTGGTTTTTCACCGACCTCCCAGCGGCTTTCAACGTTAAAAACCATGGCACTCTTATTACCGTATCCCTGTCGAATATGTTAAATTTCACCACCGAGTTTTGTGGCGCACAGTACCACATTTTGCCAAAATTGATGAAAGGATTTCGGTCCAGACTTTTGTTTCATTTTCACCACAGAACATTTTAATCACCGAGAGAAATGTATCCGAATATTTCCCTTCGCACGAGATGGGAAAATATTATCAATTTAATAATCGCTGTTAAATGACGAGAAACAAAAAAATCCAGAAACATGTATCCCATATTTTTATTCATAGATCACGGATACGAGAAAATTGCAAACACTTGAATTTTTATGATATCATTAAAACAAAACAATTTTCTGACAATTTTTTTTCCATAAAGCCTACAATGTAAAAATATTGACTATCCTATTCCTTCTGGTTTCTAAGGTGTTTCAAAAAACAAGTTTTTAACCCTCAACTTCGAGGGCTGTTTTCACCCCTTCCATGAGGGGGATGACCGTTTTTCTTTTCGAACATTTTTCCGGAAACTACCTCTCTCGTATAAGTTTTATTAAACTCGGCTAGTGTAACTTGAGTACGTTCTTTTGTTAGACTATGTTCGCCATCGGTTCCATTGTGCGCTGATTTAATTTTCGCTAATTCTTTTTCGGAAGCAACGCGCCAGTCGCAGCTGCGCACGATTTAAACTTAAAAGTAACAAATTAGTCGCTCCTCCTCCGCCGGTCGGCCAACCTCATCCTGAACATAATTAAACCGGTTGCGTCTTGCGAGGGAAACAACGCAAGTTTCGCACTGAATTTTTTAATGAGCCGTTGGCAAATTGTAGCGTCCGTTAAATTGAGTTTAGTGCAACAGTTTGCCAAATAAAGATACCTTCGTTTATACAGTCTTTAACTCTAGAATTGTACAGCAACCGAGGGCAACTAATTCGGAGAGTTTTTTAAGAATTATGAATGCGTGTTTATTTCCTTATTACACGCTTAATTGTCCTCATTTAATTGCCCAACGAAGATATCGATTTGTTCAATTATTGCTCGGAAACGTTGCTTTATGATTCCAGAACAAGTTTCACAGAAGTCTTGCTCATTTCGTTCGCGTAAGCGATCGGAATTATTAATAATTATTCTTAATTACTTGATAATGAAGTTTGCACCTTCGACTATAATATAGTTAATTGTAGAACGAATAAATTGATATTCGCTAATGATGTCACAATCGTTTTCAAGCAAGTCAATAGCACTGGTGTCCACCACGGCAGTCAATGTGCTAATGATTCGGAATGAGTTAAGAATTGATGAAACTTTGAACATTTTTTCCAAGGGCACGGCTCATTTGCGACTTTCGGCTTCTTTGAGACTTTCGTTCCTTGTGACGAGTGCTACAATTTCCCCATAAAAAAAATGATTCGACGTTGAAAGTCATGCCCAAAGTCAAGTTTGCGACAACTTTTTTTTCAAGGACCTCCGCTCGAAGATGTCGCGATATTACAATTTGTTGCATCCTGCAGTTACACGCTTTCCAGTGCGTGGCAGAGAATCGTCGAGCGCGGTGTGCGCCGCTCGTTGATAAGTCAGCGCGCGGATAGCTTGGGCGTCGTCCTCGTTAGGCCAGTTCCAATAGCATCTGCGGTCCCGTATCATCGTATAGCATCTCAGAGTCCACGGAATATTAACGTCGGTGAGCGGAACAGTTCTCCCGGTAGATATCGGAGTGACCTTCATTAAGGATAACCCGTAATCTTGCTCGCGGTGCACGTAGTATAGTGCCCGGTCAATTCCGTCGGCGATGATATTTGCAACGTGGCCACACGAGGTGGCAATTACCACGTGGCGTGCGGTCCGATCGTAGCCGGGCTGCGATCGTAGCCTCGAAGTTAACCTGGCCCGGGACGAAATACTTCAGAAAGTTGGCTCGCCGGATGCCGACCGGTTGAATTGCCGGCCAGCTTTCTCGCTGTAGCTGCATACGAAGCTGTATTACAGGACCGCCCCGGCTAATGTCTGCGGAATTCTCGAAATACCTAGCAGCTGCCACGGTCAAACGTCAAAGCGAGTTTCCTTGTCGTCTCCCCTGCTCTTCGTTCCGCCTAACCTCCCGCGCGCTCCCGAGCCCCACTTCTTTCTCGCGCACACAGTAGGGGAAGGTTGTTTAAGTCGTACCTCTAAAATAAAATTGCCTCTAAATTGAAAATTTTGCAACAAAATATCGGGTTTGCGATATATATACCAACTTTAGTAAATACAGCTTTTATTCGTATGAAAATAATGCATCAGAACTGTTCATATTTCTGTAAAACATCAATTAAAAAAAAATAGGTGATCGATACGACTTATCAAACCGGTTTGTTAAGTCGTACCTCCGATCCCAAAGTCGTATCTATACCAAAGTAATATCAAAATCAGAGTAGATATTAGTTAAATAATAATTTATTTATTTACAATTAGTACAAATGAATTTTTTTACTTTTTTAGACACTCCAGCACATTTGTCATGCATCCAAATTTTGCATTTTAGGCACTGAATCATATTACCTTTCCTATTCTCATCACAAAGAGTACAATACCACTCATTATTATTCTTTTTTTTTTCTTATTGGATGCTCCTGTTATTATTTTTCGCTTCACAGACGTCTCTTTTTGTTCTCCACATTTTTGCAATCTTTATATGAAGACGACGTTAATTCACAATCTAACTGCGCTGACATTGTAAAACGTATGGAACGTTAAGTCGTACCACCGGTACGACTTAAAAAGCGCAAACAGGTACGAGTTAACGAACATGTGCTTTCCGTTCCACATAACCTCAATAAATACATCAGAAGGAATATTTACAATAAGAAACAATAAATGGATAGATGTATAACCAATATTTAATATGCTATACATATTTAGTTGTGTTTTACTTATCACAGATGCTTTCAAACACCACAAGAAATTTAATGAGTACGAGGAACAAAATGATTTTTTGGCACAACTTTTCAATGCTGATTTGACGAGAACTGACTAAAGAACATGCTTGAAGTATCATCTTAGCCTAAGCGAATACAGTATTCTAAGTTGCATATAGTGCGTTCTAGTTATAGAAAAGACCTAGGTACGACTTAAACAACCTTCCCCTATGCACACTTCCACGGTACTCGAATTTTCATAAAGAGTCACCCCGAAAATTCGCCCGTTTTTCGGTCCCTTCGAACATTTTTAGCTCCAGAATCGGTGCAAATTGTGAAACCGTCAAATTAATTTTGTAGGATTCTCGAGGAATGGGGTGATTGATATCTTCGTAACGCTTTGCTAAATGCTAGTATATTTAAAAGAATAACGGTGTAAAAACGCTGACGCAATTAACAGTCTCTCTCGCAAGGCAGTCGCAACTCTACTCTACGCTCTTCCCGAATATCCACGCTTTATACTCTTTCACCACCTTGCATTCATCTCGCTTGCAGTCTGTCTCTCACATCCATAACTTACATTCGTAAAAACATACACTTCCCTATCGCTCAGTTCTAAACACTTTTCGTTCACACCTTCGCACTCACTCGAGTTTTCCCAAACATACCGGCGCCGGTCTGTCGCAACATAATCCGGTCGCCTGCACGCACGCACGCATAATGAACCATTCATCCCACAATTTAGAAGAGAAGTTAAAGTACGGGGGCTTTCGGGTAATATTAATAAGTCTTTTAGTTTTTAAATATTGTTACACGTATCTAGGTTTGGTACATCCCATGATATTGACCATATCCATCGGACTCGCCATTCAGGAAATTTCGATGATCAACTATGCGGTTCCAGCTGAACGAAAGCCCTCTAGACCTTCTGGTTACAGACTCTTCTGTGACCAGTCTGGTCCAGGTAGACGACGGTATCGGGTGACTCGGCCACGTAGACGAGCATTTACACGGATTGACAGTCTTCAGGATGTGTAGGCTTAGAAAAGAGGCCAGGTGGATGAGACTGAAAGGGACCTGGATAAAGTTCGGATGAATGAGGCCACCGAGAGGTCCAGGTGAATGGGACAACTCCATAGAAATGGCCACCAGTTCGAAGGGATATCTGCTCGAGGACCGAGCACGGGAGACTGGATTTGCTCAATTCGTATACAGAGTAGTGCTCACTTAAATTTTGCTCAAATCTGTCACGCTTAAATTTTCACGAGCCGTCCCCACTCTTCTCCTACCACTTGGTCTTATTCGGTATGTATGAAATGTTAGCGTTTATTAAAACAGTGGGATGTTCCAATATCGCGTGTACAGCGTTGGAGATATTAACGACTGTGTACATACAACTGTATGACTAAAGACTCGGTGTTGCAAATGTGTGGGTCTACTTCTTAACGTGACGACTCGCTGGCTCGACTGACTCTTAGTGACTGACTGTAGTCCTCGCTTTTCCCTTACAGCAAGGGTCACTTATACCTAAGGGCTGTAAACCGCCCCTTGAATCTAAGGTTCTGGAAGTGCCGATCGTTGTACATCAACATGAAAATTATTGTTGCTTCGAACCGTTAACCTGAGAACAGTATCTAGATTCTGATACGATTTGTATAGAGTAATTCGCGTGTCGTGGGAAACTGTGGAGAGGATACACACGATCGAATTTTTTTCAACACTTTCTGTCCACATGTCAGCCAATGGCAATTCTGTCGGGTTGGCCCGCGACAGGAATATCCTCTGACAGGGCTCACTTTATGCCATTGTGCTGTCCAGTCGTGTAGTATATTAAAAATTCGTTCAAGGAACGAATCGCAGCTCGCATAAAAATACAGATACGTGTATGCACTTCCATCGAATTATTTAAAAATCGAACGAATCGTAACGACGAGCTTGCAAACGAATGCTCCGGTGTCCCTAGTATATTTCGGTGTGCCAATAAGCCGGAAAGGCGTAGTAACCTATTTTTATTTCGACATTTTTGTCTTCTGAACAGACCTTTAGCTGTGTTTTAGTGAGTACGTTGCTTAAAACGTCAAACGATGAAGACAGCTTTCAAATTGGGGGAAATTAATCTACAGGATGTTGCCATTTCCTTTTATTCTGCCGTGACAAAGAGTTTCCGGTGTTTCATTTCGGAGCTCGTTTCGTTTAGTTCCATTATTTGCCAATTGTGTGTCAACTTTCCAGTTTGTTTATCAACTTCACGAAACTGCTGAGATTCTTTTCACTACAGTTGATGCAATATTTACGCGAAGTCAGCTTCACAAGAAGATATTCATTTTATCTGCCGTTTCTGAAGAAACTTTTCAAATGAAATTGCACAGCGAACATTCGGGGTCAGTTAAAATTTTTGTTGAGTTCGCTAATGGAAAAAATTACAATCGTTCTGAGAATGACAGGAATAAGAGCCTAAAATTGCGTTTGTTTAAACAGCAATAACTTCGTAATGGTCCGAGAGTTGGTCAATGGTATAAAAATTTTCAATTTAAACAAAAATAGTAGAATTTCCCGTGGACAAAATTACTATCGCAGAAAATGCGTTTCAGAGAATATAATTATGCAGAGGTATTCGAGATGTACAGTATCGAGAGTGGGTCAGTCGTACGTTATTTTTTAACATAACTCTGGACGAAGTCTGTGTATGTAAAGTTCTTCCCCTCAACGATAGCATTATTCTTGATATTAATGTCCTGGGGCCATGCTGAACAATCTGAAATCAATTTAAAAATGTCTTTTAATATTTTCACTGTATGAATAACAATCTTGGTATGGTGAAATATGTTCTTTGCTGTTATTTCAATTGTCTGGGACACTATTTCCAGCGAAATTGCCTTAAAATTTTGCCCAAGCGACACTCTGTTATGTTCGTTTAAATTAAAAATTGTTTCTATTATTCGTTTAAGCTACGAAGGCGGTGCCTGCAAATAAATGGCTTTATTTCGCATAAAACACTGTCTAACGCAAATTCAGTTTGAAGCCCTTCTAATTTTTGACGTGTCACAATTTCGAGAGCGAAACAATTTTTCTCGAGTAAAAAAATTTATTTTCGCGTCAAAAAATGCAGAAGCAGAATAGCATTAAAATCGATCGTACGTCGAGACGTGTACCGAACCTTGAAGCTACGCGCGTCTGTAGCGATGCATCACGATGATGACGATGACCGTTCGTTCCGTGTATTGATCGGACAACGAAGCAGAATTAAATAACAATTATTTAATCGTGCGTGGTGGAGTCGGTAGACTGGTATCTCGACTGGGCTGGTAGCGGTTCAGTTGGCAGCGCGACGGCATAATCAAACCTCGTTAGCACTGCCGCCGAGTGCCCGAGCACTGTCGTCACTGTTGCGCTCGATGCACCATTAGGTTCGTCAACCTAATTCACGGCAGTTTACACTCGCCGGCGCGACGGCGCGGACGCGGTCTGCGCTTCTTTGAGCGTCCGTCTGCGTGCAAAGAAACAGAAAAAGAGAAAAAGGAAAAACCGCGCGCGGATTCCGCCTTTGAGGGCAAAGAAACTGCGAGCAGGGGCTTAATTAATATCGGCCGTATCTGTCTTTTATCTTCCGTCCGACAAACATCAAAACATCATCGTCGTTATACGGAACGACGAGCCGCGTAACAAGTCAGCATCTTGATAATCAGTCGAGGGATCGCGAACATACTTGACAGATTACTTAACAGAGTAACAGCAGCTGGAGGCGGCTGTGCGACACGACTCTAACGTATTCAGATAACACTCAACCGTTCTGAAGACCGCGTGAATTGCATGCGAGCGTGGGAGTTTGTTTTGCCAATTTTCCTTCATTAATTTTATGGAAAGTCCGATTGGTATGTCGTGTACGGGGCAGACTGTAATTGAAAATCTGTGCTGAATCTGTTTTGCAAAATATCAATTCTATTACTACAGTAAAGTCTTGATCTAAGCCGAACTTCTCAGTTGGGGATCTCCGATCTTAGTCAGTTGGGGAGCATACTCCGCGAGGGGCCAAAAATCAAGAGCTGCCTCGGTACTAATCCAATTGCAAAACTCCTTTATTTTTCATTATTTTGTGTTTACACGCGCAGTCCTTTACGATAAAAATGAGTAGGCGATATTGAAAACAGTAGAAAGATAAAACGAATTTAAGTTCGTCAATATATTATCCACGACTTATTAAAATGATTAAGCCTCCGTCTGCATTTATGTCCTGAGCGAAATTTCACTTTGGAATTTCTTTCTTTCCAATATTTATTTTCTCCCAGTTTAAACATTCGACATTCTGACGATTATATATGTACTAAAGTAGGGACTTCGATACATATTCTAGAATTTTTTTAGATTTTTTAAAAATGTAGAACAACAGAAAAATTAGTCATGAACATGACCGACCCAATATGCAGTCGATAAAAGTAAGACCGGCGGACAATAAGCAAACGTAAGGTTAACTTGTGCTATGCCAGGGTCATTCGTGACCCGTCGCAGTGAGGATAAATTCGAGCGACTGTCAATATGTACAATTTTAGTCCGCTATAAGGCGACGCTTTTTATTTCGAAATATGGTAATCGCTGTCCCCTCTTCTTCTTCTTCATCCGAAATACGGCGAAAGCCGGTCCCGAGCCATCGCCTTATATCGAGAGAAAACTGTAGCGAAATATCGGCGTGGGCCAGAAATGACTCCGGCATAGGCCTAGAACTCGCACGAGTTAAAAAATTTGTACTTCCTGTAAAGATGCACAGTTTATTCTGCAGTATACGTACAATTTATTCAATTCAATTGCAAAGGCATAATTACTTCTGCCACATGGAGTCGTTTGATGTTAACTTCAGTTAAAAGAGTGTTTAAAACCCGTTCTGCACTAATAATTTTTGCAACAAGGCTCCTTGAATACGTGAGAAATATTAATTTCATTAGCAAGAGAAGCTTTCAGAAAAACGAAAATTTATTCCGAATTCGAGCTAAATTATTTGAATTAAATTTACTCGGAATTGAATAAATTATGAATATTTCTCGTGGTATGTGGACACATTTAAAGTAAGGTAGTCAAAGTTTTCATTTCACGAATTTGAAAAATAATATATTCCATTCTGAAAACAAAAACTTTTCGTAGCAACGGCAAAAATATTTGGAGAGATCTGTCTTCCTAGAAGCACCGGTGCACGTCTGTTCCTTTTTGTGGTTGTTCTTGATACATCTGTGACTGACTTGCTATGTTAGCATTCGCCATGTAATATATAGCGATTCGCTACATCATATATCAGCTACTGTGTGTTGGCAAGCTTTGCGATGTATCTGTCTACAAATATTTATGAACAGGTCAGCCGTGGCTTCCGCGTTACGCTGAAACGCGTTCGCAATGGAATTAATGTTGTATCATTTTTTCGTTCTGCTCCTTCGGTTATTTCGACTTATTATTATCCGTCTTATACCGACATAATATTAACTTTGCCGTATGTAAACAAAAGTACAGAAAACGTTGACCTTTATAAATCAAATCAATTGATATTGACGGTTATTAAAATTGACTAGACTTACACCGTTCTATACGTTAGATCGTTAACGAAGTTCTGCAGATTTCTTACTTTGATATATATATTTATTAAAACAAGATCTCTACAATCTTTATCATTTAAAATTTTCACCAGCCTCTTTCTCTCATTTCTCTAACGAAACATTTAAAATCAATAATTTGAGCTTAAAATTTTGCCACTGTGTAAATGATCAAGATTTTTTATCTACTTTGAATGCTTCTCCATTTTTTTTTGTTTTTGATTTACAGAAGAACCGGAATCACGGCAACAGTCAACATATGTTTTTCAGAGCATACGTGTAATTTTGATTATTTTTAATTAAAAAAAAACCATAACGTGTTGAATAATTCTTTTTAAAAAATTCTAAAAATGAGTGAAAACTCTCTCTTTCTGAACCTTGAAAGGATGAGAATTCTCGTGATCTTATTGTTAACCACCGTTCCTACAAATCTTTTATCGAGCCCGGAATTTCGGAATCTCGGAAAGAAAACAATTCTCATCGAACGAGCTTTTCCCAACGGTGTTCGATGAATCGGGCGCGAAGCCCAGTTAGCCGGCCGAATTCCTTTCGGGTCTTACCTTGCTCAATTTATCAAGGGCTCATTCAGACATTTTGAACAGCCTCTCGGCCGCTCTGGACCAGGGTAACGCACGGGTACGGTTCGCGGTGCGCCAGCGAGTACAGTTTACCAGAGCATCCGCTTTGGATTTAGCTAAACGATCGCGATCCGGAGAGGCGGCGAGTGGTTCCCATCGCCGTTTACCGGACGAGAAATTTTTCCGGCCACTCGATTTTCTCTGCTCACTTTCGACGCCGGTCGTGTCCATACCGCCAGGTTTTCTTTGTCATCCTTTGCGCCGGCTCCCTCTCGCAATTCAAACGAGGCTTAATTAAACGTTATCCAATTTAAGGGGACGCGTTGAAAGGCTAGTCGGTACCTTGTCGGGCCATTAATACTCGGCCACGTCCGACAGTGGATCAACCAGCGATTCTAGACCTAATCGAAAGCTGAATGGTCTCTGTTCAGACCCGTAGCCTTGAGCATGTGCGCGACGCACCACCTCGAACAGCGCGTCACCTACTGTTTGTCCGTCAGATGATGCCTACGCAAAGGACACGGTCTCACGCAGCGTTGCCAAGTCGAGGGTGGGGGAAATGATATAGTTAGAGGCAGAATGACGTCATGAAGCTATAGTGTAGTCTAGCCCTAGAGAAATGGTGGTCCAATCAGCCGCGCATTCCTGCCAGGGGCCTTCTTCTCACCTCACCGCGATGCTGAGCCACATTCACTTGATTATAGATCTGCGTCTGCTCAATGACGCGACAGATCTTCTGCCCCAATCCGTTCTAAATCTGTCAATAAGAAACCGGCTCGCCTTAGTTTAGCAGATCGCCATTTCTATGGAATTCATATACAGTGAATTATATGAAATATGTCAACAACAGAGATATACCCGAATCGTGTTAAGTTTACACTCCTTACGGGGTGTACCCCGCGGTAGTGGGGATAATTCCGCGACGTTTATCATCCAGGATTTGGCGACATATATAGAGACATTTGCTTACAATCATCGCAAAAAAGATTGATTACAATTAACACTAATCCTACCACGGTCAAACGACCGGTTTAATATGTTACAATTATTGAAACTCTAACGTAGAATAAATATCCTTGTCCAAGCATTTATTATATTGAAAATTACAGATCTTACAAAATTACAATCTCAATAAACTGAAGGTTGCTATTTTTATGGGGAAATATTTACCAGACACTGTGAATGCTTGGTAGGTTTAGTGATAAGCATGGAGGAAAAAACAAAATTCCGTTATCTCAGATTCAGTTGCTCGTAATTCGATAAAGATTCATTAATTTTGAATGGATCGTGATTACGGATTTTTTTTCGTCGGGTTATTAGTAGACGGACCGCTGTGCAGCGCACAGTGGGGTATTTGGCCCGAAAATCCGGAAAGAATTATTTAAGCGTTATATAGCTAAATATAGCTAAATATAGCTAAGCATTATATATAGACTCAATGCCATAATGCAGTAGGTCGTTGAATTCGTCTTAACATCAGCTATAACATTATGAAATCAAAAATATATCTTAACAGTTAAAAAATTAATTTGATCCTCACTTTTTGTAAAAATAATTTTTTTTTCCAAAATTTTATGTATTGAAATTGGTAGACATTTGAATGCTATTAATCTTTTGTTCGAACCTTTTTTTCTTCAGATTATTAGAAACCCTTGAAAAATCGTGGCGATTGTGGAGTACGTGCACCGAAAAGCTGGAAAAAGTATTTTTACACGTAAATTATGTTAAAATGATGTAAATCATTATTTTAATACAAAATATGTAGATCATGAAATGTTTTAATAAGTAGATATGTATTTTAAGAATACTTTAAAATTATTACCATGAATTACGGCGTACAGGCGTACGTAAAATACTTTTAAACGCTAATACTGTTATAAAACGTCAATACGGACGAATCCGGAACCAAACTTTATTAGCTTGGAATCACAAATCTCTACCGAATATAACGAGACCAAAAAGACCATCGGGATCACTCAGAACCATAATAAAATCGTTAATGAAGTCTCATAATTGTAAAAATTATTTCTGAATTATTGATCATACACAAATATTAATAACTTTATAAATGAGTATAATAAAAAAATGAAAACAGTCTGAAATTGTAGCCGATACTTACCTAAAAGATATCCATAATGCAAAAAATTACACAGCTCTTTTAAAGCATGTAAAAATCACTCATAAATGTACGATATGTTATAGCATGATTGGAAAGGCAATACAAGTCATAGAATCTCTTGATTTTCGATTAAGTTTACAGATTCATAAACTTACAAATGAATAAAAAAATTTAGTACATTATTCTCCACACATTCGACAACTTCGAACAATAAAAAAAATTACAGTTCACGTTAAATGTTCGAAATTTACTTTTTTCCGGCTTTTCGGCCCAAATACCCCACTGTGCAGCGGTTTGCTCGCTGTGGGACAAGCTTACCGCGCTGGTTTGGTCGAAGACAATGGTCCCATCAGTCGGCGAGACCGCCCCCGTGTAAGACGTCGGCGGAAGACGTTCCGAGACGTCCGAACATCCGCGCATTATAATGTCAATGCAACGCGGAACGGGTGTACATTCGTAATCCCGGTTGCAGACAGGCGGTGGATGTGTGGGTTCGCCGGATAATGGCGGCGGATCCGTTATCCGGCCGCGGCGGATATTAGAGGTATCCGCGTTTGTTGTTACGATATACGGAGAGTCAGTGTAATGGTATTGAACGCGGGTTCCGTGCCGCGGGTTCTTTGCCCGGTTTCCCCAGGTTTGTCGTAAAGCAACCGTTGGGCATTAGGACGAATGCCGGCAGCCATTGCGCCGCGCCGCGGCGAGGATTTGTTTCGACGGTTTCGGACATTGTTGGTCCGCAACAGTGGGGAATCGTCCGTCTCTGAGGAAAACTTCATCGTGCTCTTAGCCGGGGGAAAGTTAAACATCACGGTTGCGCACGCCGCGCCGGGGCCCCTCGAACAATAAGGTAAACAGCCGTCCGCGGAACAATGAACAATGCGTGTAAAGTATCCGCAGACAGACTACCAGGGGCGGATTTTCTTCTCGAATAATCAAAGGGGCCCCGGGAAGGCGGGTTGCAGTCGACGGCAGCTCGGGAACTCGGTTAGCATGCCGTCCCGGGCTACGTCGAATATCTACCGGAGAATATTCCTCCCCGGCACGGCGAAAGCTCGACATTCCCGCGGAAAATTGTACTACGTTAGTTCGACTGGGGGGTGGCAGGAGGGGGAGAGCGGGGGATGCAAGTTCAAGTTGTTCCCGCGGCGGGATATTGCCTTGGCAAAACCAACTCCGACGCCCGGTATTCGAACGCGTCCGAGATGGTCAAACATAATTTCCCGGTGAAACGAACCTGATTCGCCCTCGGATTGTTCCCGCGTAGAAATTCGAACGGACGTGTCAAACAACCATTGCGGCTAATAAAAAATCGTACTCGTTGGAGAGGGAGGTAACGCAAATTTTACAGCGCGAGATTTCAGCAATTTAACTTCCCTTTATTCGGCTAGATTGATTCCTAAAGTTTTTTTTTAGTAAGGATGTAGCGTGTTTCAATGTAGCGTGGTGTGCTTTTAAAATAGAAATTTTTTTCTTTTTATTTTATTTAGGCATTTCAGATCTCAGTCGAGATCTATTTCTGCCGCACGGAGGCAGTTTACAGTATACATACATATACACATTCATACATACACAGTCCATACTAATTTAAATCAAATTCGCAGCTTAAATTTTTTCAAGAACTTAAAAATAAGAAGGCAAGCCCCAATATTGGGTCGGGCAATCAACATTTCCAAATTTAAGGGTAACTGAAGGTTAATTTCACGTAACTGCTGAATTAGCCCAGATCGCTGTACATCGAAGAGGCTACATTGCCAAACAATATGATTCATGTCCTGACTAGATCTCATATTTTTAGGAATGAAAATTTTCTACTTTCAGTTGGAGTTTTAAAATTTTCCGCGACCCTCTTCCATTAAAATTAAGCACGACACTTGTCAGAAAATGTTCGAGATTGATATTGTATAAGACCTTGACTGATCTGAATCTGAATCTGTACAATGATATACGAAAATATTATAATCATTTATTCAAGTTTCCTATTATTTTATCCATTGAGGAAGGTAATGATGTAACAAGCAAATAACTGATTTATTGTTTAACATGGAAAGATATATTAACACAATTTGATATTTAGCTGTTTATTTTTTCATCTTTGGAAGTTTGTATGTATTTAATTGTATTTTTACGTTACTACAGCAAATAAGTTTCATTATATTATTAATTGAGTCAAGCTAAATTGCTGAAATCTTAAACGACGTGGGCCGTCACGTCGTAAACGGGGATTTCAACCTTCGAATTCCCGGCGAGTTGCATCGCGAAACATGGTTTTTAAGCATTTCCTAGATGCTCGGATTAGGAGGTAATTTTCAAGGAAATTGAACCCGACGTTAGAACTGCAGAGCCCTAAACGCGAATAATACCTCGATAATAAGTATGGACTAAAACAAATGGGCGAAACGTAAAACTTAGAAGCATCTGTGAATGTTGTTGCACTATGTGTGACTTATTATAGGCGATGATGGGAACGATACAGTGTCAGTGAATTTCTACTTCTCACTAAAAATCTGCAGTCTGATAATAAGTATAGTAATATCCTGATGCGTGCGAAACAGTTGTGCGCGATATTTGTTGGAAATATATTCTGAGTACTGTATACAATCAATTCTCGACATAAGTCCCTACAAGCCTCTCGTTTAAAGATCCCTGGAACTACCAGTAGATATCATCGGAATTCTATTAAACTTGGTTTCAATTTAATAAAAAAAATGCCACGAATACGTTGGTGAAAGTCTCATAAAAAATCATGAAAAATAATTGTATCAGAGAAAGACATTTTGTCAGTCTTCTTATCCCTATCTGTGTATATGTCCCGAGGTTTGGATATATCGACGAGAGGGTCATTTAGATTTCCAGCGTGCACTGTGTATTTCAAATACAACATGTGGTGAGAACCACAGATCTCGTCTAAATGTCCCTCGCGCAAGGGACTTATATCGGGAATTTACTGTATGTCGGGGCTGGTCCAGTCCAATCATCTCGATGGGATTCTATTCATCAAGGGCCCTCGAAACGTTGTGTGTTCTTAACCGAAAGTTCTCCGTCTCGTTCCCGCTCCCTGTCGCTGGGAATAATGTCACGTGATTGCGCGATCAGACGCCCAGCTCGTGAATAATCAAGAGGGCGAAATGAATTTCTTAGGACTGAGTCGAGAGTTAAGGCCGATAACTTTCGTCCCACACCATCGCGGCGGTCACTTTTCCACCCTCGGAAAGTGAATTCTCTCACGTGGCCCGGCGACGCTCGCATATCCTCCCCAGAGAAAATATTCCAGATAAAATCCCCGAGCAGCAAAAAAAAACGTTTTATTGGCTCGCAGTGTTTCCCTCGAAATTGGCGTTCAACGCTAAATCTACCAGATTCTCAAATAGATCCGAAAGAAATACACATTAACACTAGGTTTACGGAGTGCTAAAAGCGACTATTTTGCATTACTTTAGAAAAATAACAAGAACGTGCTGCCCACATTTCTAGCAATATTTTAAAAATAATAATACACTTGCTAAATAATTTCTCATGTATCCATGCGTAGATTTTTAATAATTTTAAATTAAAAATATTAGAACCCGTCATTTTGATGGGTACCATAAACTTAGTGTTAAGGATTCTCGTATAACTGGCCGTAAAAGTCAGAAACTCAAAAATGCTTTCCCAAGAATTTATACCGAAATGCTACGAAATTACTCAGTTTTATGATAACTTCAATATAAAAACAGCAATTTTAAGACTTCCGGATTTTTTAAATATTGAATCATATCACTTCGCGACCTGCCATTTTCAAAGCCATTACTGCATGCTTGAAATCGTGTTGACAGTAGCTTTAGCAGAGGTATACAGCATTTCATTAAAATAAAATTGGAGGTCACCTTAATCCCTGAAACGACACTGTGAACAGAAAAAATGTATTAAACGAACAAATAAATAATACGACTTTAACGTAATAAAATTCGATCGAAGTCTGCCGTAACGAAAGGATTGAAAGCAGCTCTAATTACTCTAAAGAAAATCATACGGCGAGGGTTTAGACGCGGAGAAAGCAGAATTTAAAATCACAACGCTTCAACATTGGAGTAGGGTTGTTGAAATGGAAGAGAAGTGTGTACCTACCGATCTTTCGCGAGATCGAAAACAACGAAATGTTTCGATTGGGTCTGAGCGGATTCGGCGCACAAAGATACATCGGCGAGCGTGCTCAAAGGGTAACGAAAGTCCGCGTGTGCATTGCGGTGGAAGGCTGAAAGGCGCGGGGGAAAAATTTCTCTGGATCGGACCGGGGAACAGACCGTCATCAGGCTGCTCGTCGCGCGGGAGGGAGTCCAGGGAAAGTAAAGAGCGTCAAGCCGCGGCCGTATTTCATACGTCTGACGGTAGACAAATATTTTCTACCACGTGGAAGAAGCAATTCCGCGTGGGTCCGCGCTGCTCAGCCGTGAAGCCCCGCGGCGCGGCGTGTCGGAATCGCTTTCCCACGTCTGCTCGCGGGGAATCCATTTCGACAGTAATAAACCCCCGGATTGCGGGCCACGGCGAAACGTCTGTCGCTGCTAACGATCATTCCGCGTACATTATTCCCCGTTTCATTCTTTATTCCCGGCCGTACACCGCGCCCGCGCCCGCTCCGCTCGCCGCGCCGGTTCGTTCCCCGGCGAGACACGTCGCGACGCCACCGCTACCTTTACGACCCATCCCCGTTTTTATCCTTTACATTCGCCGGCGTCTGCAATTTCGCCGAGTGATTTACCACAGGGTCCACTCACTGCCATGCACTACCAACCATTTGCCCCGAAAACCTCGCCGAAGCTACAGTCGGGGAGAAAAAGATAGGTAAGTTCCATATGTCACCGGAAGAAAATCTACATTTTAGTAAATCAATTGTATCGTACACGTTCGCGAGATCAGTGAACTCGACTTTTCTCGCATCTGTCACTCCTGATTGATTGCCTAAAACCATGCTAGGCACAGTGAATTCTCGATATATTAGGCGTACGCGTAAGTAATCAATTATTTTCAAAGAATTTGTTTCGCCGTTAGTTCTGTACCGACCGTTCAAGAGGAAACACGTATTCTTTTACAGATTTCGGTAAAGTAGCCTATCTTAAAAATATTCTAAAAAGTATAATTTTTTTACAACCCTGTAATAAAATGGTCGCGTCCGTACCTTCCGAGGATCATGTTCGTCATTGCATACTTTTTCATTTTGCATAGGATTATGATCTCTCTGACAAGCCTCGAAGTGGACGACCAGTTGAATTTGATAATGACGCCCTAAAATCTCTAGTGGAAGCTGATCCAAAATTAAATATACAAGAATTATCGAGAAAGGTATATAGGCAAGGAATATGGGTACCGCATCAATTATCTGAGACCAACAAGAATATTCGTCGATCAATTTGCACGTCACTGCTATCCGAATTTCGTTACCGGAGATGAAAAATGGATTCCTTATGATAACATAAAGCTTACTAATAATGGGTTACTGCAAATCTAATCGCAGTATCAACCTCCAGTCATGACATAATTCACTTTGAGTTGTTAAAACCTGAAGAAACAATAACTGCTGAGTTGTATTGACAGTAATTACAACGGCTGTATTCGGAACTATTGAGAAAGGGGGCATCTTTAGTTCACAGAAAAGGTGTAAGACTGCAAATTGACAATGCCAAAAGAATTGCAATGGGAAGTTTTACTATCGTTCTGGCGGGATCAAAAGAATAACTTCTAAAGAAAATAAAAGATGAAGGAATTTTACATATTGCTTTATTAACACGTTGTTCTCAAGAGACAGTGCTCTTCCTGTTTAATTTTCTTTTTCCTGATATGTTGCAAATAACTTTGTGAACGTTTTATAATCACATATGCAAGCTGCAAGTTTCGAGGCTGAGGTACAAAGTCCACGCACATTGGTCAGTGAGACCATCGAGCAACAATAATTTGCACGCGGGCCGAGAGCATGACTATTATTCGCCGGAAAAAGTGTCGATTTTCTCTTCGAGTGGAGCTTTACGGGAGGCCGTAATATGGGAGAAAATGGCCGAGCGCGACGACGGAGGATTGCGAGCACGTAGGAAATCACGGGAATCCAATTGTTTCAATTCTCACCGTCATTGCGCACTGTGTTGTATCAGATACGGCGGCGAAGTCGATCGGTGCGAATTATATTCGGAATTAAGCCAGGTAAGAATGACGGTTTATCGAGCGGAACGATCTACGGTTCGAGAGAAACGTTGGCAAGATCAATCGGCTGCGGGTGCGACTTGTTTCGCTTCATTCGACGATCAAAATAATTTTATTGAATTTTGTTCTCTCACGGGAGCACGAGCAATAATCGTTTCAAGTAAGAAACTGACTCGCCGGTATGAAACTACGCTCGAGAAAAATTGAAATTACTATTGAAATCATCGTCGTTTCCGTCAGCTTTTGTTTTTTCACTTGTCCGACTTTCTCTCATGAAAAATTACCTGTAAAACTGGATTACGAAGCTCAGGGCGGGATTTACTCAGGCAAAATGAACTGTATGCGTCGAACCACTCGCAGAGCGCAGTTTACTTTTTCAAAATTAATGGGGGAAGACAAACAACGGAAACAACATCCCGGAAATCTGGCTGGCAACTAAGAGAAGCTCAAAGGGAAATAAAACTATTGTATGAGGAAGAGATCTGGAGAAAGGATGGGATCTAGGGAAGTTGACGGGAGAAGGGGATATGGAAAAGAAAAGAAGGGGGGATGTTGGAAAGGGTTGAGAGGAGAGGATCCAGAGAAAAAAAGGTATGACATGAGGGAACTTGGGGAAGGGAGGAGAGGATCTACGGATGCTAAGGAAAGGTAAAATGTGATGTAGTGAGTGGAAGTGAGGAGATCTACGGAAGAGAGGGGAGGAAAGGATCTAAAAAAAGGTAAGTGTGAAGGAGACAAGGGGTAAAGAAGGCATGTACTGAAAAGAATTGTTCGAAATAATACTGTTTGTAAAATGTACTAACAATAGTTATTTGAACCAACATGTTTTCGAATAATTATATTCGTACGAAAATCTCATGCTCTCAGACTCACTGTACCGTGTATAAACATAATTCCAAATGTAAAAACATGTACGAAAGTAATACGCAAAATTCTCGTTTCTCGTTAAAGTTAGCAAAAATGTTTCCGTGAAATCGCGGGTTAGGATAATTTCGCTAGGTATTTTTCCCTTTGAAAAATATCACATACGCAAATCTTTGAAATCACGTAAACATTTCAAACGACATTTCCATTGATACGCACGTATTTATTTTCATTTAATCGACGCAGTTTGCGAAACAATCTCTGAAAATATTTTCCGCTGCCGATACTATTTTACCCGGCGAGAATACATTCGAAAGTGTTCATCGATCGCGCACACCGTGCAGAAAGCTAGATGCGCAGACATTAGGGGAGTAAGAATGATTCTCAAGTATGGTTCTCGGCAGACACCAGCGGCGATCGAGGCAACTTTCCTCCGCGCGGCGTAAATTCGACGCTTATGAATTCGCGATGCGCGTTTTGACAAGAGAGCGGGAAAGGGCGGTCAAAAGAGATGGTCGGAAGATGAAGAGAGGGAGAGAGAAAGAGGAGAGAGAGAGAGGGAGAGAGAGAGGGAGAGAGGAGGATAGAGGAACTACAGCAGCGCAAGCTCGTAAGCTCTAATCGTTTGGGCCAGGGTATTACTACGCGATTCTCGAGTATGCGCTTCCTGCGAAAGCAGCGTAATCCCGATTTCATACTGTTGCATGTATAACCCGCGTGCAGTGTTTAACGATGCTATCGATCGGGATAACACAGTCTGTTAACGAAGAACGCCTGTGTCGCAAGGGTAAAATGCAAACGATGCATGTTTGAATAGGGCCGAAGGTTCGGCGCTCGATTATCCACGGTGTCACGGTTTTCGACACTCGGTCTATAAATACGTCGCGTTATTCAACCCCCATCCGTGTTAACCGACCGTGGCCTGAAACTTTTATTTCCGTGCGCTACGTCACCGGGGGGAGGGGCAGGGGGAGGGGACAAAAACGGCTCACTTCGAAAAAGTTATCGAACGGAACATTCGGGAATAAATAGGTCGTGAAACATTGTTGAACAAATGGGTCACCTGGCGAACATCCGCGCGATAGCGTTCGCCTAATGTGCTCGATCATTAAACATTACTTCTACTTCCGGCCGTGTGAAGCAAGACGGTTGTTGAGCACCGTGATCTTTGGTTCGATTGTTATTACAGATTTATGAACTGAAATATTACTGCTGTTTCGTAGCATGATATAATATTGGAATATTAACTATGCTCCCCAAGTGCGTGGGAATTGTATTTGTCGGGTACACGTCTTGCTCGCCACTAAACGCAATGTAATAGTGCACTATGGCATCAATTAAATATTGCCGGGGCGGTCTTTCGTGTGATTATTTGCCGGAGATGTGTGCTCGTTAATTAAACCGTCGCCGCTCTACTGTGTGCGCAAACATGTAAAATAGCAGCGAGATAATAACACAGTCGATGCGTCGCGCAAGTGGAAACATCGCGGAACGGTCAGACGTCGTGGCTAATTGCAAATGAAACGTCGACCGGTCGGTTGTGACGACGTACGACGAAATTTAATTCCGTGTTTTCCACTTTGCATATAGGATTATTTTCTCTGTGATTGCATCATCATACTCGACTTGTCCCGCGTATTTACATAATGTTCCATTGTTGGAGTAAGCTCGCGGCGCTCAGGAGTCACGAAATTGCCGACTATAATTGTAATTAGAAAGATTATATCATTTCGTCGGGAAGCGGAGCGCCTGGGACCGCCTCCGCGCGTCCTGGCTTGTTAAAAAAAAAAAAAGGAAGGGAAAAGAAAAGTGGGTCTCGCCAAAGTACGAAATCCTTTTGCCCTGCTAAAAAATGGAAATGTTATCTCTGCTATTCGCCCGGCTCGAACCGGAGCGGCGCTCCGAAGCTTGTCATATTTATTAATCGACTATTAACATTTCGGTCGATCGAGGATGGACCAAATAATCCTGGAGGATGCGGAAGAAGTGGATTTTTTACTTCACTCTGTTTTATCGGCGATGGAGACGTGTGAACTTTCAGTGATCGTTACAAACTGTAACAAGAAGAAGGAGAAGAGAAGAACCAATGGAAATTGAGAACTGATAACCGAGTTGAACCTAGAATTGAGAATCGTGGAACCGAGTTTAAAATCACGTTTAGACCAGGTTTTTTAGTTGCGAGAGCATTTGCGAAAGTGGGTCGTGCTAATTTACGAAATCCCTTTGCCGTGCTAAAAAGAAAAATATGGAAATATTATCCCTGGTATTTTCCCGGCTCTGTCCCGCGAAGCGTTCTGAAGCACGGATTATTTATTAGGGGATCCGGACAGGTTTCCAAGGGCTCGGAAAAGCAAACGATACGTCGCAATCGGCTCAGCCCGGGCCGCTTGCATACAGTCGATTCGTGTCGGGGCGAGTCAAAAGCGCGAAATTAATGGCAAGATGGACAGGCAAACGTAATCGGGTCGGCGGGTTAATTCACGCGACCCTCTCGATCCGTGCCTTTTGAGGCTCGATAGAAACGGGTTTCGACGTGGATAATCGGCCCGCTAATCTGGCGGTAAGCCAGACGTGATATTCCAGTTGCAAGCACGGCCCGTCGCACGGTATCAAGCCGGACTAATCGAGACTTCAACTGGTTAAGACCTGAAATTCTGTCGCACTAATCGGCCTATAATTTTATAGCAGACGTTATCCCGGCCCACTGGCTCGCTACTGACCCATTTTTCCTCGCAGTTTCGCGAACGATTTATGGAACCACCAACCGAACACCGGACACTTAACCGAATCTATAGGGCGGCAACTATTGCCGCCTACAGTAACTCCGAAAGCATGGCAGTAGCAGAAAAGTTTTCCAAACGAAAGATGCATTGGACAACAGGGGCTGTGACATGGCGTTAATCTTTTTTTCCTAGGCGGTGTCGCTTCAGAGATGGTCACCTTTGTTTTTTTTTTTTTTTTGTTAAATAGAATGCTATGTTTTGGTACCTGTTTTCTAATGGCGGCTATTGAGACGAATCCAACGAGGTGCAACATTAAGGTCTTTGAAGGTCAGCGAAGGTCATTTATGACAAAAAAGGCGACATAAACTTGCATTTACAGAAGGTATTCAAAGCGATTACCGTTCGTATGTATGCAATGCTGCAATCTTCGTATCACCGATCGAGTAGTATTTCTTATCACTTCAGCACTTATCGAACAATTTACGATTGTTACAATTAGGAACTGTTACAATTTACTGTATAAATGTATTCAATTGTACGGTATGTAGGGTGTGAACATTGAGGACACCTTTCAGCTTATTTACTAAACCTGGTAATGACAAATAAACACTTCTGGACGATATAAATGACCTTTATTGACCTTCAAAGACCTTCGTGTTGCATCTTGTTGGATTCGTCTCAATAGCCGCTATCAGAAAACACAACATTCCATTAAAAAGAAAAGCAAAAGTGACCTTCACATCTCTGAAGCGACTTCACCTAGGAAAAAAGGATTAATTACAGCCTCTGTTGTCCCATGCTTATTTTGTTTCGAAAACTTTTCTGCTACTATCATACTTTTGGAGTTCTTGTAGTGCCTCACCCTGTATATTCCAGTTCTCAGTTCGGATCGCGTTCCTTTACAAAACTAACAAAACTGTGGCTACTCAGATTTTGCTTGTTCATTAATAGAATGCTCGAATGAATAGTTTTATTCAATTGTTTTCAGGCACATCAACAGTTTCAACAATCGCAAAATAAATGATCTGAAATCACTTATTACGACCAAGCCCGCAATTCTAATTTCGAGTGGCACTGCTTTTTATAAAGTCGTGACTAAGGCTTAAAGAAATTTCTATCTTTCTTGCTAGAGGATCTGCGTCAAGCGAAAGCAGCGTAATCGACTGGAAAGAGATGCGGAGAATGGAATTCCAACCTAACAGAGCTACACGCAGCAGCTTCTCGACATCATTTATGACGCATCGAAGCTGCGCCGCGCGACACGTAATTCTATTTCGCCGGGAATTCCCGACGCTCGGCCACGAGAACATAAATTCGCATAAACACCTGCAGTCTAATTACTCTATCAGTCTTGGTTAATCTCCGGAACAACTCTCGAAACACTCGATTCTCGGTTAATGCTCGGAGCTCGGCTCAGAATAGGGAATTCGATCGATCTCAGGGACAGAGGGTGCAAGATATACAAATGACTGGAAACGTCCTGGAAATCGGCCAATTGCGTTCGTTGCCGCAAGGATTGTACCGGGTCTTCGACGTTTCATTTAAGTGTTCCCAGTCCTCCCGCGTGCTCGAAGCGAACAGTTTTCGTATTCCCGTGTCGTGTATCCGTATAAGTGTGTGTGTGTGTGTGTTTTTTCGCGGCCCTTCGTTCTTCTTTTACGGTCCAGCCATTTACATCGACGCGCAAGCTTTCGTTGCTCGCTATTACTATCGACAGGCAACGAGGTTAATCCCGCTTGTAAACGAACAAATAAATAAATAAATTCGCTCGCGATCAATGGAAGGGAAACGACCGGCCCTGCATTCTCTACCCGTGCCAGCTATCCAAGCCCGTTCCTCTGAAAACACCGGCGAATGGCGGCGCCCTGTAAAATTAACGAGCGAAACAACGTGATCCGTTTCCAGGCTACAAATTTTCCTAGATGCAGGATTTTTCTTGCAGCTCGAAACTTTCCTCGGACGAATTGAATTTACGACGGCATTAGACGTCGCAACACACGCTCGACGCGAACGACGCGACGCGCACCAGTGTCCGCTGAACGATCATGCGAATCTCGTACGGGATGTCGCACAGATCGAGAAATTAGTTGTTTATTTAACAAAAAAGCAACTGGCTCATGTCGATGTTTATCGAATGTATACTGCTTTACGTATATTGCTCTGTGACAGTGACAAGTCTGTGCCCGTTCAGACTTCATACAACTTTTATTGTAATATGTGCTTCAATGAAGAGATTCATTAAACAATTTCCGATGAAAACATTTCTACAAATTCAGTAATTGTAAAAGAAAAAATTAGGAACCGGTCATTTTGACTGGTCCGGTAGTTCTAGTGTTAAATCTCCATGACATTCGAAAATGGTGAAATTAACGAGATTTATTAAAAATTGTGATTAAGACGGTGTCTTTTTACAAGAAATGCACCTGTAAGGACAGATTTCAGATATCACCATTTGCTTCAATAATATCGCAATTTTTCGGGCATTTTCGGTGCTCTGGCAAGAAAATGTTTCAAACACAAATGAATCAGTAATTGCTTGTCTATAAAGCTCAATATAAAAAATTAAAATAAATGTTTGCTTGGTAAAAAAAGTCGAATATCCGACGAACAATGCACCAGTACCGTTTCGTTTCCATTCGTTCGCTCGCGATGCGTTAATTTCTCCCGAATGAGGCAACGTTTACCAGTACACGTTTCGTCGCTCATTTCGAGTTTCGTCGAATTGGATCGGCAATCCGTCGAGCGGTCGATCGATCGAAATCCGCGCGTCGCGATAAAAAGTCCCCGTCCCTCGAAGCAGAATATTTCCCCGTGCAGGGCCGAGGCGGAATTAAGGAATTCGCCGGAGAAATCCAATTTTCTTCGGGCCGTCCCACGAAAATGAAGTTAGAATTCCGTCGAATTGGCCCGGATAATCCGTCAGTCGATGGCCTGGGGGACGAGCGGGCCACGGTCGATTGTAAAGTCGATGTCGCAGGAATTTCGGCCTCGCGTATTGTGCGACCTCTCATCCCTCGGAATACGCGGTTCCTCGAAAATATCGAACACCCTATTCGATATAAAGTTCTTCTTATAGGAAGATCGGTGGCAGATTAAACGGATAAACGAAATTTTTTTCATGTCCGGGCTTCCCGCCGTCGCGCAACGTTACTGGAGTCCCGGAGATCTGCCATAAGTTACACGCTGTTGTACCGCGATACTTTGCGTCGCGCAGTGCGTTGACAATGGACAAAAATCAACTTTTACGTTGGAATTAAAAATCTTCATAAAAGTGTTCCTAGAGATCCATTACGAAAGCAAGTAATGATATTAAAACTAACAAACAAGTTTTAATTACAGCTATCTATTTAATTCACGTCTCTCTGGTATTCTTAATACCGTAACTCCAAAATTGTAAACCGAAATATGCTCATTTAGGAATCTAAAGAGACTGGAAGAAGAATTATGCCTGGATACTTTCCTGTAGTAGATCTTTTCAAGGTCACTGCAATGTCAAACAGTTGCAATCATCGTCTCTTACAAATATATCCATTGTTTGCAACAACACAAGAACAATTATCATAATAAAGAACACTTTATTCTCAAGGTCATATTTTCAATATTTCAAAGTCTTCATCGGTTGTTCGAGTGGGATCACGTATTTGGGTTAGTATAACGTTACAGCGAGTGAAAAGACAAATTCATTCAATGACCTTCAGAACAGTAATTCTTCAAAGCGTATTGAAACCGATGTTCGTGTTTCCCGTATTCTAGTAAGGTTCCATTGACGTAAACACCGAAACAGCTGTGCGGTATAGTAAACTGTAGGAGAACAGATTCTACGAACGTTATGTCGCGCGTTATGGCTTTAGCAACGAGCATAAAATTTATTCGCGCATAGTACTAGCCGTTACCGTCACGCATATGTGACGGCTGTCGCTGAATGGTCTGAGATATTCTTGTCTGGAACGTGATATTTAACTTTGGAATTTTTTAATCAGAAAACTATGATACTTTTCACTGTCACACTGTTCCGTATACATTTGTTTGTGTTTTAGAAGCGACCATAAATTTTTAGACGAATGAAAAATCACAGTTAAACTTTACACAGATAAGAAAGAATGTAGTCGGACAGCTATTACAATTTCATCGGAGTTACATTCGATGGAAAAACAAATTGTCATTGTCATTTAAAAATGAATTCGCATCAACGTCATGGGAGAATCAGCAACTAAACAGTATGATGCACATTTCACACATAGTTAACGGTTATGAACGTACAATTTATATTTCAGTTGATAAAGCCAGATACGAGGGGATTTATAAAAATTTTTCAGTTTAATGATTTTCGTTATTTGAAGAAAACAGGAGGCTTCAGCTCAGTGTCAATTAGTGGAAGAGGCAGAGCGTTGCCTTGTACCTGCAGATCACAACCCTTTCGGGATCAATCAGTGTTGCTTGGTATAGAGAGCCGAGGATCCTCAATGATATACCGCACGCGATTTTGATTATTCGAAGGATCGTTGTTAGCAATTTCCGTCGCTGGCTGCCACGACAGCGGCGAATCACCACAGAGTACGAACGCCAGTGGTAGCATGAGAGACACCGGTCGAATATGCTTGAAACATCTCGAAACTCGACGCGCGGTGGAACGTTGAAACAGGAACCCGCCGTGTTCCCGATGTAGGTAACCGAATTGGCCGTACTGTCGAGACTGGGTCGTTCTCGATTTTGAAAATTCCTTCGAAGTCATAGAGAACAGAGACAGCTACAATATCAAAATCAAATTCTACGCCCAACTCCAATGCTTCCAACAAACTAAATATAAAGTTAACTCGTGTCAATATGTATTGAAGTTTCCACTTCATTTTCCAGATGTTTTTGGGCTATATAAATACTACAAATTTTCCATGTGTGTGTATTCGTATGCAATCTTCAAATATGAATACATTATCCAAGAACGACAGCGTAGCTGGCGTTCATTTAAAAAATTCATTACTTCCATGGGACATCGACAAATATACAGGTCAATACAAGCGAGCCAATACATTAAATTGCCACACATACAAATTAATACAAGTGAGCACATTAAATTGTCACCTATGCAATTTAAAAGAAGTGGATACATTAAATTGGTACCTGCATAATTGGATACAAGTGAATACATTAAATTGGTACCTACATAATTGGATACAAGTAAATATATTAAATCGTCGTATATACAATTTAAAACAAGTGAATATATTAAATCGTCACCTACATAATTGAATACAGGTGTATACATTAAATCGTCACCTTCACAATTTAAAACAAGTGAATATATTAAATCGTCACCAACATAATTGAATACAGTTGAATACATTAAATCGTCACCTTCATAATTTAAAACAAGTGAATACATTGAATCGTTAGCTACATAATTGGATACAAGTAAATATATTAAGTCGTCACCTACACAATTTAAAGCAAGTGAATACATTAAACTGGTACCTACATAATTGGATACAGTTGAATACATTAAATCGTCACCTTCATAATTTAAAACACGTGAATACATTGAATCGTTAGCTACATAATTGAATACAAGTGAATACGTTAAATCGTCACTTATACCAGAGAACACATTAACAAACAAGTTCATAGTCCAGTAAAAGTACTTTTAATAATTTATTCGTTCGCGGCGCATTTAGAGCGTACGAAAAGTATGGCTCGGAAGCCACGAACACGTTGAAAATTGTTACCAGCTTCTTACCTCTTAAATATTCTAAATTTTCCTTTTTACGTGTGAAAGTATCGCGGAGCAACGTGGTCCAGAAGTTTGTTTGCGGAACGAAGTGCACACCTGCGTATCGTGCGTGCTCGAGATAAAAAGGGAACGGCGCGCTGCCGGATAGCGATGTACCGCCGAGGAAAAGCTCTACGGCTACGTTGGCGTAGCATATGAAATATCAGAAAACGCGCCAGTAGCTCGAGTAACGATGCACTCGCGTAACAATGCTTCATACGTCGATGCACCTGCTTCGCAGACCTTTGTTTCGGTTAACGACGTTGTTGCGTGCCCCGACGATTTCAAGTCGTTGCTCGAGCGTCAATTCTGGACCAATCGGGGAACGTTCTCCGCCTTGTGTCGTTGCCTTCCGCCGCCACGCAGAATAACCGATTACAGAATCGATGCGTTCGCAGGATTTTTATTAAACTGATCCAACTATTCCGGAATGAAACGCGGCGTCATCTAGATTCCCTGCGGGGATCGAGATTTTATTCATAAGGAAGTAGTCGGCCGACCTGCACACTGACAAATTCTGGAAGGCTTGACAGAGTTTGCAAGATTATGGGAACTCTGATGCTTTAAGATCACTTGTCTGCACGGTCACATTGTTCAGATGGAAATATTTCAGGCTGTGGGGTGAGTGGTTCCAGAAGTAGTAGTTGAAAAATAAATAAGTAAATAAATACATAAATGTCTACTATCCAGTTTAACTCTAGGATATATTTATAAATGTCTGCATACGATAAATGCTGATTTTATATTAAAATATGTACTATAACTTCAAGTTATTACTGTTCTGTAGTAAAACGTTAGAAATTCATTTAAATGTATGTATATTAATAAATTTCTTAGGAATAATTAAATTTAATTAGATTCATGGAAATAATGTGTAAATAAATAGGAAAACTGGGTGATGCTAATATTTTGTTAAGCTTGGTTTAAAATAAAATCTACTGGCGAACCTAACGGTCACAAATTATTATATAGTTCTTTAATTTTATATTTTTTTACGTAAGTTGCTATCGTGGAGTTTCATCTGATCTCAACCTGAAAAATGTAGCGTTGCAATGGAACGATCTTTAATAATATGATAGACTTGTTAATAGCTCTTCCGCGGAATCAAAAAATTCAGGGTTCACACGCACGGACTCCCCGTCCGGAAACCCAGGGAAATCGCGGAGGATATTCGCGAAAATTAACAGATCTCCGCAATACCCGCGTAATGCCTTCAAATCGAACGTTGATTGTAAACCTTGTAGGTGGAAATACGAAGAATTTCTTTCCTCGGGGCGCCATTATCGCGTCTCTGAGGATATACTTCTCCTCTCGACCATGTATTTCCGTCAAATTGGTTTCCTTTCCCTAAATTGTTTTCCGTCGGGTCGACGTCGTCGGGGCGCACTCCGCTCGGCTCCGATACGTTTCTCTTCGACGCCCCGAAAGAAATCGATGGGAGCTCTTTCGACGGAGCGCGTTACCGGCGTTGCCTTATTCAAGATGCCGGGGGTATGCGTTAAGTTTTCACCGCACGGGGACGAATGACGACGCCGCATTAACGTCTCCTTGGCCCCGCCGAGCAATCGATGGTCGTTCGTCCTGCAGGGCTGTGAAACTTTCACGAAGATCGGTCGTAAGTCCCCTGCCCTTCCCCCCACCCCGTTTTGCGTTCCTTTTTACGACGTCTTATAGCGGGAGTAATCGCGTCGGTGAATTGGAATACATTGTTAACGGAAACTCGTTTAAGCTCTTGTGTCTATTAACCTGTATCACAGGGCTCTCTCTCTCTCTCTCTCTCTCTCTCTCTCTCTCTCTCTCTCTCTCTCTCTCGTCAGCTATATCCCCGGACAAAATGGTAGCACGTTTACTAGGATTAGAGGTGTGACTATTGGTACTGTTACCGACAAATATCGTTAGTTTAAGGTGAAGAAAGGCCAGACCGTCATCGTAGTAAAGTGCAACGATTCCGCCGCTGAACAGGTTGCTTCTCTCTGCATCGTAACGATTGCGATACTGTGAACTCCATTCGGAAATGCTATGTAGTCATCGAGAAATTAAAGACAGCACGCATGTGCCAACCCCTTTGTTCAGGAGCGTAGCTTCGCTTCGTAGCTCTTTCGCCGAGGCCAGAAAGGGCGAGCAACAGCAAAAACTTTTCCTCGGAGATAGGAAAAGCGGCCTTCGTAACTCGATTCTCTTATCCCGGTAATATAATTACCGTTCCCGTTGATTCTGAGATCGCGGGAGCAGAATAGGGAATGGCTAATTGCCGAACGGCCGCCAATTTGAACCCTTTGTTCGCCGCTCCGGCGAAAGGGTTCGAAGGAAATCCGACGGCCTGATATAATAATTACCGTCATTGTTACTTACTCTCTAACTGCGGCGTCCGGAGGAAACTTCAACCGCGCTACCGGTGATGTATAAGTTACAATAATTGGAACTTATTCCCGAAATGGAAGAGAATTTCCTTGGCTTGGTACGTACTCGCCGGCGAGAGACCAATCCCCGACAAAAGTTGGGATTATATGCGAAACTCGATTATACGAGACTACGAGACGCGAAGAATTATCGTAGGTATAACTTGGCGGGACGTTCGAAATACGCTAACTGAATAGATCGTCTGATTTGATGGCACCATGCAGAGCGTTGATTGTTCTTCTGCCGGTGGACGCTCCCAGAAGTTTTCTTTTCAACTTGAATCATGCGTCTACTACGAAAGCAGAGTACTGTACACTCTCAAGTTTTCTACACTAATTCATTTGTGGACAGAATGAAACTTGGAGGTAATTTGTTCATTATTTTTTTTTTGTTTCAGGTACGTACTGACCAGATGTAAAAGCTTTGCTTGTAAAATAAGAGGTATGTAATTTTATAACTACAACGTGATCGACGAAACTCGATGATGCGAATTCTCTGCAAAAAAGTGAAATGAAAAAAATATTAACTATTAATAGGAGGTGTGAAGATACAAAAGTTTTTTTAGAACAAAAAGATAAATGCCTGTACTATAAAAATCCATTTTTAATTGGCCATTAAATATTCGTTTAGAATCGGAACGTGGCATTGCTTCGAGAGACTATCGGTTATTTTTTATTTAACAAACAAGATGTAAATTCGTGTCGGGGAGGGCCGATACTTTATGAACATTTGCAATCGCATTTAGATGTATATTTGTAAAATAGGAAATAGACATATAACTCACTTCTCTCAGAATGAATATTTACTTCTGACTGCATTCAATGCTTGACGTTAACTAAAAATGCTGTATTGCTCCTTGACAATCAGTTGTGCGATTCAATTCTTAGTGCTGGGCTTATTTGTTATTCTTTGGAGATAAAAGGAGCGTTGGGTCCGCTTCGCGTCATTGCCGCTGTATTTACAACGCGAAGCAAAGTCTAGTTTTTCCTTTCTATGCACTGTAGTTTTTTCCCTATGGCAACGGAACGTGGGAATATTAAACTTGAATGTACAAACGATAACAGGTAATTCTTTGAGAATTTTTCGCCCAAGAAAAATAGTTCCAATTTAAATTTTTCCAACCTACAGGTTCGAGGGGCCCCCCTCTCTTGAGAATTGCGTGAAAATATTCGATTTAGGGCCTGGTTTTCGTAAATTCGCGATAAGGTGGAATAACTACATTACCGTCAAAAAATATTTTTACGTGCCTCAAGTTTTCGCCCTTATATAAGAATACTTTGTCGGTGGTAAAGGGCTCATTCGAAAGGGGAAGGTTTAATCTAGATTCAATCAAGTGCACGATGGTCAGGAGCTGCCGAGATTCTGCAGATATTTGGTAATATAAGCGTTAGAAGTATCGAAGAATCGAAGCATTTTTATGCCATTGGATGAGTTTTCTGGATGAAATCGAGAGCAGCGCGCACTAGAAAATATCTCCAGCTACAAATTGAGCTATAGTTTGTCTTGATTCTCTGCGAAATAAAGCGAAAAACTTGAAGCTCGTTTCGTCGCGTCAGAATTCATAATATCGATGATACAGAGCAAAAAATGTGACAAGTTTAGTCACAGACTTAAGACCCGTCGTATCAAGACCAAGACGGACCTTAAGTCTGTGTCTGAAGGCTGTGAATGGAAATTATTAATTAAAAAGTCACGTAACTACACCGGGCCCTTAATTCTACATATTTTATTGAAACGGCCCACTGCGGCGGTGGCACGGCTATAAATGAGAATGTCGGTGGGTCGATGGGCCAGGCGGGATAACTGCATCGATCTGCCGTTCTCCTGAATCTTGTGTTCCACACGACTGCCGGGGTGTATTGGAAGGAAGCGTGCAATGAAACGGATAGCGGGTCTCGCGAAGACAAGTCTATTATCAGTGAAGCAGACCGGAAATATCTCGGCGCCCCAAGCTACTCCGTGCTACTGTGCGCGTCCACGGGCGGGGAATCCTCGGCTACCTACGGCAGCATTCCCTTATCTGGCCGCATGGTTTCGCGTAAGCAAGGCAAACGCCGTGGAATCGAAGAAGAATACGAAATTAGCGCGGTATTTCACCCGGGGGTGGCCGCTCTGCTGCTCGGCACAGCGCAAAAAGCGCAACTGTTGCGTTTTCCGCAGAGGCGGTTCGAATTTAAGGAGTCACCGGTAATAATTCACCTCGATGCTTTCTCCTCCCTTCTCCCGGTCTGCCTCTCTCTCTCTCTTATGTCTCTCCTTTCCTCTCCACGCGTTTGCTTAACCAGCGATTGTGCTATTACCGGAGCTGAAGAGAATTCGGAGCGGCTGAAAAGAACAGGGTAAGAGAATGTGAAGGAGAGGGGGACGAAGAAACGGGAAACGGACGAACGCAGAAGCTGGATCGTTGACGAAACTTTCTCTCCCTCTCTCTCTCTCTTCGCTTCCTACGTTTTCTCCCGTGGGCGGAGAGGCAAACGCCGAGAGGCCGGAAATACAAAACAGGAATGTCAAAACGTGACTTGGTCCCGGCGAATCCTGCCTGAGCCCGCCGAGCCAGACACACCGCCGCGAAACAATGAATAACAAATGGAAATTGAATCGCGGTTACTAAGCTGAGCGTGTATCGGATTATCTTGTTCAGACTTATGAATTATTAATGCGGGCGTCGTAACATTCTGCGGGAGGTGTACGAAGAAAATTGTTTTATCGGCCTCGTGGATCCCGGCGCGGCGCCGCGTGTACGCGCCGCGACGAATCGTCGCAATCGTCCCGAATCGGGATCCGTGGGTGCAGAATCGGAAAAGTCACTTTTTTGAACGTTTCGAAAAAGTGTCATTAGTGCACTGGCGAATTTTTGCACAGTCAGGCGCAAACAGGCTGCGCAGGTTTGCGCATACAGGCTGTTTCGCCGAATGCCTTACATACCGATATCTGCAAACTTGTTAATAATATCGAAGAAATGTTTTAGTGTGTAAACAAAAGAACCCCCTACCAGTGTAAACATTCGTTTTAGTGGGGACTATGTAAATACATGAACATGTACTCCACGGTCCATTTAAAAAATTCAAGTTACGCCCCTCCCACTTTCTTTTACAGTTGGAGGAGGACAACGTTTTTTGTTAAATACTTTTAAAAATCTTTCCGTACCTTGTAATTTAAAGAAAAAACATCTCTATCGTTAACAGGTAATTGGCTTGTAACACTTTTGGTGAAACACCCTGTATGCAGCAAATATTCGATCAATATACAAGAAATATGTATACAGGGTGTGTCAGATAAAATATTACAAGCTGTTTTGTCAGAATCTGACGAAGACATCCACTTAATTTTGTTTTTAAATTAAAAGGTTAAGAAGGGCTAATATTTTAGTATGTATTACATTTTTTGCGAGGTAATTTTTGGGGGGAAAAAGGGAGGCCCCCAACATTTTTTCAAATGGAAAGTATTATTGATTTTTTGTTATTGTGATACCTCTTATTAAAATGAATAGTATTTACTGGAATCTTTTGTTTTATTGCGCATAGTTACAGAGTGAATCAAAGGAAAATTAAATTTGACCCGAATTCCTTTCTGTTCTTCGCAAAAATGAAATTTATAATTCACAGTGACAGAGTGAGTCGTAGTCTCATAGTGAGTCGAAGGAAAATGAAATTGGACACGAATTTTGTTTCTGATCTTCCCAGAAATGATATTTTTAATTCTGTAGAAACGCTTGAATTTATCAAATGAAAGAATAAGCCATGTTTGGATTGCCAGTCATTAGTACAAAGGCATCCTGGAACAATCAACGTGGGCAAATGAAAGGACAAAGGACACATCCCTCTTCGAATCGATCCTATGCAAATTCCTGTTGGATTCTTTTTCGCAAAGCTCGAACAGAGTAAATGTAAAACATCTCGTGCCGGGAAAAATATGCAAGACACGCCTCGACGTTACAATTCAAATTTCCCGCTGATGATCGACGAATAGAATTCATTCTAAGAAAAGACTGTCGCGCAAATGGATCTTCCGAACAGTTTGAAAAATTCTCGGCGTCCGGGCGAGGCAGAGTGCATTTAAAAGTGTAATTGAAAATCATATTAGCGGAATGGCTGCTCCATAAATTCTTCTTAAGTTATGGGGAGATCTTTTTTACTCGCCGGGGCTCTCCGACACAGATATATACATTGATCGTGCAATTAGCTTGACTACGCCTGCATCCGCGGCTGGTCAATTATTCCGTTTCTCGTTCTGGCAGCGTCGGGCCTGTCTAAAAAGTGCATTGTGGCCTCCAACGCTTAAGACCACCGGGCCATTGTGCTCGAACAGAAGTTACTAGTCTGCTAACCGCTTTCGCCACGTGCGCTGCCGGCTGACCATTCCCACGGCCGCCGCGACAATTGTAATTAATGATGCTAAATTAGATCCGAGAGTTCAACTTCTTTCGAAAGCCTCTTAATGGCCCGGCAGACGGTATTATCGTCGCGCGGTTAAGCCCATTACGCCCCGCGTCAAATCGCCGCCGGTCTCGACACTGTCGTTTCCGTTCGAATTGTCCAATTAACTTGAACGACAGATAATGGACCGGTGCTTCATTCGCGTGCTCGCACAACTGGGTCACTGTTGCTCATCGCTATCAAATGTACCACGGGCGCAGGCAATGCCTCGCCGTTACCATTCTGAAGTCCGCATTGTTATTCTTATTCACCATCGGCTTGACTTACACTTCACCGTAGCACCTTAAGGACCCTGACGCACGAACAGCTATGCCAAATCGCTTGTTCTGCTCTAAATAGGGAACAATTTCTGCGGATGTCACGAAAGTCAGGTTTGAATGGCGATAAATGAGCTTGAACGACCTTGAGATGTATTTACAACGAGCCCAACTAAATGAAAATATACAGTTCCATTCGAAGAAGCTCACCTTGTTTAACATGTTCCTTTAAACAGTTTTATTTGAAACACCTTCGCGGATAATAAAGAGAAAATTGCATGAATGCAATTTTGCGGTCGTTAGGGGATGAATTTATTATTTTTGGTTATGTTGATGGTTTAGCTTGTCCTCCAACCTTTCTTTTATTCTTCACAACTGTTCTTTTATAGAGAAATGATTTTGTTTAGAAGTTGAAAGAATTACCAGGCTACAACGACTTTATAATCTTCAGAAGTAATTTCTCTCCACTCGTCAGCCGTTGAGATTAATCATAACCCTCGGATGATAGTACTAACGTCTATTTTGACCCAGTTTATCAATGGCTTCGTCTAACTCCTGAGCTTCTAGCCTACTTGCGTAGGCCCCAACAACACATACGTTTTGTACGAGTAATCAGGTCAACACTCCCAGTCATAAGTGCCCAGGATACCTAGGAAATTCATATAGATTAACAGAGTTACGACAATTTGTAAATTCGATTATTGTTTCGAGCTATTCTGTTCAATCCACGCAACCTGAAAAATAGAATGGATGGATTTTCTTGATCCTCTATATTCGTTTTGGTTGTCCTATACTATATTATTTTACAATAAATAAAATTTGCGTCACGTGAGAACAACTTCAGAATTACAGGATAATTTAATGAATCCATAAGACAATCAAAACGCGACAGATATTTGAGCTGCATACGCCGTGACCTCGGCTGGATCTAGAAGTCATCAGCTCCGAAAAAAATCACGGTCTCAAAGAAACAAGAGCACCTTGGCTCTCCTGTCCCCAAGGACGTTTTCACTCGAGCACTTTTGGCAGCACGGACGTTAAGAAACCCATTAGCTGAAATGCAGGCCGGGAACCTACATCATCAGTGGAATGTATGGAACGCGTTTGTAACCGGCCTTGAACAGACAGTTCATTTGCGTCGGACTATAGCTAGCCTTGCCATTGACCTCGCTAACCCGTCTTCCTCGTTCCTCCGCCATTCCATCCTTCGTTCCCTCTTGAAAGCCGCCACAGAGCACATTTCGCGACGTCGCAGTCTGCGTCGGCCTTACAGGGTCAATATTGGCTCCTGGACTTTGAGTCATGGGAGGCCTGGCCTCGGCTACCAACAACCAAATCAACAGAACTGTTTTATTGACCACGCCGGCGGAACAATAACTGTGTGTCCCGGCAATTAGCGAACTTTCACCGTCACCGGGGGCACGGCGACGTACGCAAACTTCCCCGCCCTTCCACCTCGAACTTTCACGCAGGTCGCTATCTAGATTTAGGGTCACCGTGTACAGGCTTTGCACTAGATAATTAATCCTTACCACATAATTGTTTCGCAATTGTAAAGTCCAACGAAAAGTTTTTCAGGTTTTGGCCAGGTTTTAGACCACTGCGCGTCGTAGTCCAGGTCGGGGAATTAGCAGTTCAGAAAGATGTTAGCATTGTTTCAAGACCTAAAGCCATAGCAAAGGAGGTCATTATTAGTAAATACAGCGACGATTAAAAAATCAAGGTGACATTACTGATTCATTTTTGTTCGAAACATTTTCTTGTCAGTGCACCGGAAATGCCCGAAAAATTGCGATAACATGAAAATTATGAATGATATTTGAATATTGAGTATATTATTGAAAGAAATGGTGATATTTGAAATCTGTCTTCGCAGGTGTATTTCTTTTAAAAAGACACAGAATTTTGCCGTGTACACTGTTTTGCTATCTGCAGTAGTTTCCAAGACATTCGTGGGAACTGTTTTTTACCCTCGACTTTCAGGTTTTGACCTTAGCTGTTGCCAGGTTTTGAAATAACAAAATGATTATTTTGCCGTCTCATCTTGAAAGAATCATATGACAACCTCTAGAACCTCTTAACGCTTTGCGCGGTTCCGGTCACAGAGGAACTTTGAACAATGCGGAACTATATGGAACTGAAAAGATATCCTTTGCTAATAATAGAAAACTTTGAAGACACTCTTGAGTTTACCGAGCATTGTTATTTCAGTAAATTATAAATATTAAATCTTAGTAGACAAGGTATACTCTCGATATAGACAAATACTATTCATTTGAAACACAAATGGACACATAATGTTAGATTCTCCAGGATATCAATAAGAAATGAGGTAATTTTTTCGGTGAAAAATAGGATTCGTGAAGTGTTGATTTTTAAATGCTTCTTCTAATCACAATTTTTAATAAATCTCGTTAATTTCGCCATTTTCGAACGTCATGGACATTTAAGAAGCAACATACATTCGACGAACATCGATATGAGCAGGTTGCTGATTCCTCGATCTGGAATGCGCCCAGAATGAGTCCACAGTGCGTCGCAGGCGAAACTGCAAGAGCTCGGTCTCTTTTGGATAACACCTCGCATTTCTAACACATTTCTTGAACGACACGGCTCTCTCGGCGCACTGTAGCTCGCGGTTTGCGACCGAGGAGGTTTGGAACGGACCCGTGGAATTACGTTTGAGCGACCGCAATGCGCTCGGACAGGAGACCGAGGGCAAAGCCGAGCGTCACGCGAACGACGCGACACGACGCGACGACCGCCTCGCCTCGCCTCGCCTTTAGCTCGGCCGGTAATTACGAAGCGACAGTGCGGAATTTGTATGCACGCACACGCGCGCGCAAGCCGGACCCCGGCTCTATTTGGCATGCTGCTCCATCGCGTATTTACGCGAGCCCCGAGCGTTAAAGTGAATTGAAAATTTTAGCGGTTCGCGGAGCAGAGCTGCGCCGAGAGGTCCGCGCGGCTCGGTGAACGCTTTCAGCGACCCGTGCCGTCGCGGATTCCGCGACAAGTCGCCCGCGGATTCCGCACCGCGCGGTCTTCGTATGCGCGTGCACGTGGCCGCGATCCTAATCGAGGCCAGACAACCTACAACTTCGCCGAACTGATAACTTTCCTTCCCGCTCTCGGGACTCAAGGAGTTCATACTCCGGCAACTGCTGTAATTTTCATAATGAGATCCTGCGTGTCCTTCAGCGTAACGGAAAATTCAAACTTTTTTAAAATAGCGGCGGAGGGGCTTGTTTTATTCGAACAAATAAAAATTTGGCCCCGGTTTGGCCTCGGGGGTCAGAGCAGTTCTTAACCTTCCAGAAACACCTCTTTTTTTTTGTTTTTAAGTTTTTATTTGCAAGGTATAACAGTATATATATATTTTTTTACATGCGCAAATAAAACTACGATAAAATAACCTTATAATATATCAGTCTTATGAAGAATGAACACTTTGGCACTTCGCTTCATTACTATAATATTAAGGGGTATTGCACAGTGGGGGGCTTAATCGACTATTGACAGAGTCTATTTGTCGGGCGGTGGCTTAAATACAGGTTAAAAACGTTGTGAAAAACCCTGTTTGATATCTAGTATCCAGAAATACCTCTTTGGCCTTTTGCGTGACACTATTGGAAAAACTTTAACGTTATATACATAACGCTGAAATAATTGAATGTTATCAGTGAAGCCTCGAATAATGAATGGAAAATCGGACACTTAAATTCTTGTCCTACAGCAACGAGTGAGACTCGTGGTAAGAAACTTAGACCAAACACAATAAGCACGAGCCGGGTCCGTGTTACCTCGTTCGGGACATATGTAAACAACACAAGTCAGACCAAGTGGTTCAGTTGTTCCCGAAATTTTGTTACTTTCGTTGCGCCGAATTACAATGCGTGCCATAAGACGCATACATTTTGTGCAACTTCGAGCACACGGCTGAACAGCTAAATTGCTTGACACGTGACCGATCTTCTTATTTATTGTGGCCCGAGCAATCGGGAGTTAGCAGGTAGCACAAGGGGTTAAGGAATACTAAAAATCACGTTAATGAACAAAACGATAGCAAAACTGATTGCTGAGTCTAAAAAGGCCTGTTAACAGCAGTGTCGTAATTATTAAGGGCCAAGTGTAGTCACGCGACTTTTGCAGAGTCAGCAAGTCGGTAACTGCTGTATAATTTTCGTTGACAACTTTCAGACACTGACTTAACATCCGTCTTGATCTTGATTCAACGGGTCTTAAGTTTGTGACTAAACTTGTCACATTTTTTGCTCTGTATTATCGATAATATGAATTCTGAATTGTGCTTCAAGTTTTTGGCGTTATTTCGCAGAGAATCAAGACAAAATATAGCTTAATTTGTAGCTAGAGATATTTTCTAGTGCGGGCTGCTCTTGATTTCATCCAGAAAACTCACCCAATGGCAGAAAAATACTTGGATTCCACGGCATGCAGATCATTCACTTTGGCCTACTTCTAACGCTTATATTACCAAAAATGTGCATAATCTGGTCAGCTCATGACCAGCGTACGCTAGATTGAAGCTTCCTCTTTCAAATTAGCCCTTTACCAGCGACAAAATATTCTTATGTAAGGACGAAAATTTGAGGCATGTAAAACCATTTTTCGGCGGTATTGTAGTCACTCTACCTTATCGCGAATCTACGAAGACTGGGCCTTTAAATATTCAAGTTTAAAGTGCTGCAGACTACTTATCCACGCTCTCCATGAATGATATCAAGGATGGCGTCCGCCTATTCAGGTGATTAGTATTCATTATTAAATTTCCGATTTGTTAATATTAAAAACTCAAAACGCGTTCAGCATAACTTTAGGTTGTACCTCAACGAATAGCAAAAAGAATAAGGTGTACGGAAAGATGGCGGGAAAGTGAAAGACTATTGCGTTATATTTTCTACTACTATTTTGGACAATATTCTTATATAAGGACGAAAATTTGAGGCACGTAAAACCATTTTTTGACAGTAATATATTCACACTACCTTATCGCGAATCTATGGAGTCTTGACGCTTAAGGTACAGCTGAAAATAACCTTTGTACGAACCTCCTCGATAATAATAAATTGCAGTCGCTCGGTCAGTTTCAATGTCACCAGATTAAGACTTGTTTCCCACTCTTACCTTTTCTACGACGCCATTTCCCCGGCGCGGCGGCGAGCATCCCCACGCTTCTGCCGCTGCCCGTTCACGTGACGCGTTCCGCCTCTCTCGTGCATGTGACAAAATGTAACGTGACTAAACCGGTAGTAACAGTGAGAGAGAGAGAGAGAGAGAGAGAGAGAGAGGGAGAGAGAGAGGGAGAGAGAGAGAAAGGGTAACTGTATGCCCCTCAATTTTCCCGGTCTGGCGACACTGCTCAGGTTGTAGCCAGCTCATGCCAGCAACATGGCAGCTAGGTGCTCCGGTCTCTTTCCGCGTGACTTCCAGGAACTTTCCTCCAGGCTGTGCTAAATTATGTAAGAAATAAACAGCCCCGGTCCCTCTCTCTCTCTCTCTCTCTCTCTCTCTCTCTCTCTCTCTCTCCCTCCCTCTCTCCGCTCGCTTTCGGCGTCGCACCGTCCCCCTATCCGTTACGAGGCGTGTTCGCCAGACCTCCAGCATGATTAAACTGTGCTCCCGGTGTTTTGGCAGATTTTCAAGTGTCTACGTAGCACGCTTGCCAGTCGTAAGCGGAATACTACGTCGCGCGCGCCGACACGCCAGGCCCGCTTGAAAGAACCTGGCGAGTTGTCCGCGCGAACTCGCTCGCTCGCTCGCTCGCTCGTTCTCTCGGGCGACCACTCGACTCTCAATGAATCTGATTCCGTTAAGATGTTTGTGGAGCCGGCGAACATTGCCAGCAGCAGGGTGTGCAGTTTAATCGCGAACTCATGGCCGAGGAATTTCATTAATTGATTGTGAGAGAGAGATAGAGCGAGAGAAATAGTTGCCCGGCCCGTAACGGTTCGAAACACGCGCGCGCGCGCGCGCCACGGAATACGTGATGTCCTAGTCGATGGATCGCATTAAACGGCATGTCAGAATTTAATTCATGCCGGTTACAAACTGATGGTACTGGATCCGTTCATTCGCGATTGTTGTCATCGATTTTTCGACCTAAACATTCCTTTTTCCCATTTCCCTTTTTCCCTTTTTCCCAAATCGTTTGACCGTCGGAAGTTTAACCCCTAGCACTCGAATGGCGACTGTAAGGAGCCACTAAAAATTGTTGTATCAGTATTTAAAATATTTTTTACATTATTATAATTATTTGTATTTAATAAATTACTAAACAGTTCAGTATTGAAAAATATATATATATAGAATGGAAATATTCTAGGCCGGAAGAAATGTTTCATTTTGGAGTTAAAATAGCTTCGACTGCAAAGGGTTAGCATAATCAATTCCGTGTGATTGTCGTGTGGTCGAAGTGTTGTGGTAGGGAAAACAATTCTTTCAAAATCTTAGATTTGAAAAATTTAACACTGGCCACATTTTCGCAGTTTCCCAGAAACAGATCACCGATCGCTCGTTTTCGATGTCCGCTCCACGTTTCATCGGCGCACTGTAAATTCCCTAAAATTCATGTCGAAAATACAAGCGCTCCTTGGAAAATTGAAATGGAAATTTGGATCCGCGGAAATTGAAACACAGCCAATAGCGTCCATCGCGGAGATGAAATCGTTGCAACCCGTTAATGGCCCGAAAAATATAGGTTCATATAGAATACGGTGGTCGGCACTCGGCAGCCCATCCCGCGGGAACGAATCAGCGAGCGGGGAAAATATTACAAAAAAAAAAGAAAGGAAAAAATAACGCCACTCACGTAGAGCCGGACGGGAGTTTAGTTTCAATAACGAGGTGGACAGATTGAAATCTTATCTGTCGAGCATATTTTATTCGTCGAATAAAAATCCGGTGATCGAAACCGCACCGTCGAAACAAGAAGGGATGCTCGCGAGAATCGCGTGTGTTTGTGCGTCTCTGTGTGTGTATGTGTGTGTTCCGTTGCGATTTTACCTCCGGCTAATGCACACAGTTCTGTAAAGCAACGAGCAGCTCGAGTATAATTAAATTCTCGGATCGAACGCCGACTCGTATCGAGTTACGAATCGAAACCGGTGGATATTTCATATGCGTTGGCACGTGCAAATATTGCTCGAAGAGCGCGCGTAAACATCGACTACGCGCTGCCAATTCGGGGGCCTGCGATTAGGGGAAATAACTTCGGAGAAAAATACCGGCCCCGCTCGATAACGTTTAAGCGGATAATGCGCTCGAGCCCGAAGAGTATTTTACATTGTTTTCCCCGTGAATCACCGGACGGATGCGCTTGTTTGTTCGCCGCGTCCGACGAACGATTAGTCGCCGATTGGCCTGTCGCGATTCCAGCCTGACGGATTCGTAACTTACTGCTATCCGCGTTTCACTATGGTTTTGCACACGTTTACGGCGCCCGCGTACATGTATTGTTTATTTATAAGGGCCGCGTCAACGTCTAGATCATTAGCGACCACATTGTACAATCTAATTACAGTATTTTAACACGTTTGTTAAAATTGTAACGCTTAGCATGATACCCGAAAAATTTAATAACTCATCTGTGGCAAAATCTTTTGTCGTATTTTACAGTAGGATACGTTGTATTTAACAGAGTGTTGGAATTATGAAGGCTGATATTAGTGCCGGTGGCGAACATGTTACTACGTACGGGTAAATTGATACATAATTTTAAAAATGTGTATTAGCTAAAACCTCACAAAGATAAGTATGGTATCTAAATATCATATAGTAAGATGTATACGGTAAAGTCTTGATCCAAGCCCAATTCTCGGGTCCGTTCTGTGACATAGATCGTGTAGGGCTACTATTTTCTTGTGGCTCTTTATGCAACATAAAAGATGGCTACATTCTTTACAAGATTTTATTAATCATTTCATTTTATTTGAATGTTTTGATCCTCTCAAAGTACTAAACAATTCTTCGTAGAGGGAATATAGTCACTGTGTTGAATGATGTATGCTTTCACCAGTATAACTCCGTTTCCATGGTGACTTCCACAATAGGTTCCGTCTGTGTGCTAAGTTTTCAAATTTTCTTACAAAGTAGACCGTTTCATAAAAACAAGAATTGTTTGCGAACTTAGTTTTCCCATTAAGAACTTTGTGAAGTTAAGCATGTAATAAAAATCTTATGAAATGTAATAATCTCTCAACAAAGGCAGAATATTTATCAGCAATCTTGTAATAAATTGAAAATAACGTTAATGCTAACGGGAAAGCTTCATCAAGTTTTAACAGCGTGGTTGTTAAATTTGACAATCAGAATTTATTATGAAATGATCTATAATAGTCTTCTTATATAAACTGCTCCGAGGCTTCTTTGTAATGCAAATGAGAAGAATATGGCAAGTGGATCATGGTAACGAATTAAAATGGTACGATGCGGTACAGCTAAGCAAGTAAATTGCTCCACAAAATGGAGCTGTTTAAAGACCTTAATAATCTTTGAATAAACAATTTCCGAACAGCAAACAAGATTTCTGTTTCTTCAAGCATTATCGTTAAAACGTAAACCAGAAAATTACTATTGTCGAAGCAAACGTCTTCATTTATTCGCGAGTTTTCCAGGTTCTAAAAAATTGTAATTTAAAAATTTATTGAAACAGAAACAACTACATCTACGCAAAGATGAAATAAATTTCTTAGTGGTTCCTTGGTTCAGGCTCGAGGGACTCGCGGAGAGAGTTGTTATTCTTTAATTACCAATTAACTCTCTTGAAGTTTCGCCGTAGAACTTGAATAAGTTCTTCTCCTCTACAATTCGTAATCGCTTCGTGTCCTTGAACGTCGTCGAGAAATCTTGATACCGCCTAAGGGTTGATAAAGGAAGGATAGGAGTGTGAAAAGGTGCATTTGTTCTGATCAGGTGAAAAGCGTCGGTATCCATGTCCCTCGGGTGTGTCTGTGCTGCATGTGCAAACGCTCGTGTGTGCACGCGAGAAGGCAAGCTGGGATCAAGTGCCATTTCCTCAAGATTTAGACTAACAGCGGCGAGTGTCGCTTTCCCTGGCAGCCGGGACGAACAATGTGTACGTTCAGGCTCGTAAATAGAGAGAAAGACCGTGTGAATTCCGCTCCGGCGTACCCCGCCTCAATTTACCGCGTTTAGAGCTACTAGCGCGTTAACAATGTTCGTTCACGCGGCACGAAGCGAAGCGGAGCCGAGCGGAGTGGAGCAGAGCAGAGCAGAGCAGAGCAGAGCAGAGCGAAGCGGACCGGACCGGTGGCCAGTTGTGTTCGTGCGGGATCGGGGGGAGTTCTAAACGATCCTTGGAATTCGCCGTTTCCAACCCTTTGTGCGGGCTGCGACCAATTGTGATCCACGAATCAAATTGACACGCGAGCGGAACGGTCCGAGCAGTCCACGGTTGAAAAGAACTTTCAAGCGGGAATTAACTTTCCGCCACGAGGAAACGCAGTTCAGACGGAACTTATTTAACGCCCGTTTGTCTGCTCTCAAGCGGCTCCATCGAGATCGCTTCAAGACCACCTACTTCTGTCGAGCTGTCGATTCTAGCCGCCCCGCAATTTCGTATAATCGCTGCAAATAAGCGAATCGCGTTCCTCTCGTCCGAGAACGGTCCACTCGATTCGTAATACTTCACCCGATCATTTTCCTCGACAATTCATAAAATACGCAGTTTAATGATTAAACACATTGATATTTTAGTGGTCTCGACATCCCTTACGGTTCACGATTTCTATCAATTTATCACGCCGCACAGTGGGCGAAAACGCGATTTCAGTGCTCGAAAATGGAATTTTTTTTGTTTTTCAATAAATGAATGATGCGGATGTTTTAAGAACATTACGAAGGAAACAAATCATTCCAAAGGAGGCCGGAAAATTTCGAGGAAAAAATTGTCTCCTTTCACATGATTTTTCCGATATTCAAGTGCAATTTAAGAGAAAACTATTAGAAACCGCTGAGTTGGGTTTAGACAATACGAAAGCTTACATCTTCTAGGATTTAGAAAGACGTTAAAACAAGTAATTGTTATTACATGTTAAAAATTATAGTTTTTTCAAGCGAGCACAAGTTTTTCACCTAAATTTGAACTTGTAAGTATGCATATTGTTAGCCGGAACATAATACAACCTAGCAACGACTACACTGTGATAAACTATGACTTGTGGACTAAACGATGGAAAAATTCAATTTTGCATCATAAAAATGCAGTAGTAGAAAATAGAGTAGTGGTTTAAATCCAATGTTTTGGACTTGTGCGATTTTTATTTTAAGTTGTACAATCATGAACACTACATTTTCAATTTATTTTCTTACAATAAAGCTACATTCTGCTTCTAATTTTTGGTGAAGTTATTACTAGACGGCGGATTTTATGCACTTATGACAACAATAAGTGGGTGTAATTTAAAACAGTAATTAGAAAAATTTTAAAATACTGATATTAAACATACAATACTGATATATAAAAATACTGATATCAACCTATTAAACATATTAGAAAAGAAAATAAATTTCTATTTCGTTCCAGTTTGTTGCAATTCAGGTAGAAAATTTTGATTTTGCATAAAAATCCGATGTCTAGTTATTACATAAAAGTTCCGATAGTGCGATATCAAGAAAGTGCCTTGTCAATTAAGGGTCTTATGACAGATGTGACTCCGTTTAATTTCATTAATTTAAAAGTGATAAGAAAATCTGAAGTTTCGTGCACATTGAGATCGTTGAGTTCGTACTAAAACGTAGTAACAAACGTTTGAAATTATGCAACAATTCTTGTTTTCACAAATGAAATAATTTAATCAAAAGACTCGGCAACATTTATGTAACGCCGCTGCTTTAGAAACTCGTACTTCTGAGGTTAACGAAATAAAAAGTATGACTTACGATGCGAAACAATGGCCGCCATCGAAGCGATTGTTACGACCGGCACAATTCAAGATTAAGATTGACTTCGAAATCCGTGAAGGGACAACAAATTTATAGATCTTCTAGTTGACCAATCCCGATGATCCGAAGATGCGGAATTAATTTCCACACGGCGGCGTGTCGCGGACATTCAGCGCTGGTTGGATTTACGACGCTGCACCAGCGAGTCTGTGAATTATAGCCTGTATAGAGCACGGTCGAATATTTTCCTTCAACTTCTCCGACTATTGAGCGATACACAGTATTTTCAAATACTGGAAGAAATTCATCGCTTCAGATTTTCAACGTTTTCAGCGCCGCGCCAGCTTCGGCCGAATCTCCATTCTGCCGGCTTGCTCGACGCCATTGCATTCGCTGTGTATACGGATATTTGTAACGCTTATTGTACAACAAGTATAATTAAAGATTTTATACATTTACGACTAAAAGGAGCTTAAGAGAATCGGTATATTATCGCCATTTAATAATTTTATTAAAATTATTGGAAGGAGGAAACGATTTTTTTTGGTTTCAGTACCTCGTAACTGATGCAGACAATTTCTATTTTTCAGAAAAATCCGCAGGCTAATTATCGCCAACTTATTAAAATTATTAGAGGGAGAAACGGATTTTTATTTGGTTTCAGTACCTTGTGATCGATGCAGCAAAAATATTTATTCTAGAGCAGCAACGTCTACATGAATGATAAATATAAATTATTCTAAATGATTAACCAGTGTCCGGATTGGGACCGTGAGATTCATAAATTGAATTTGTACTGTTTTCATTTCTTCTGAATTATCTTGGAGTTCTTCAATGAATTTTTGTATCACTAGGAGTAGTTTTATACAATATGGTAAGAAATGCTTTGGGTTTATAGGAGAAATGTCAGCGAAAAATGTTTACAGTGATTTCTCTATATATGTCGCCAAGACCTGGATAATAAATGTCACAGAATTATCCCCACTACCGCGGGATATACTCCGTGAAGCTCCGTGAAGAGTGTAAACATAACACCGCCTGAGTATGTCTCCTTCACGATACACGACGCTGGCAAGACCCGTGTTGTTGATAAATATCGCGAATTTACTGTATGACGGGACAAAACCAAAATCATTTATCCGCGTCACCTCTAATTTTCGACTAGTGGAATTTCGTCCAGGAAACGGGCTTTTCAGCGCATCGTGTGTCGTCTTGCAGCAACTGCCTCTCTGTCTTCTTCAAGAATGGCTCCTCGAGCCCCCGGGGCTCGAGGGCAACGGAAAGCGGGGTAAAACCGTCCGGGAATCCTTGTTGCACGCGTAATCCTTCCAGCATCCATGCATTTAACCACCGCCAGACGATCGTGTCGCGGAAGACGCGGAAAGGGACAAAGGACGAGGAAAGAGCGAAGCCGAGAGGACTCGGTGGTAAAAAGGCGTCGCCTTTCGGAAGCTGGTCCAGGAGTACGTGTTTCTGTTATCGCGATGCACATCGGGTAATCCTTCCGCAGCTACGGAATTTTCAGTATTTCAGATTACGGTGGGTCTCGGGGACGGGGGGAGGCTCAGGCCGCGGGAAATCCTCGAAAAGTTTGCGCGAGAAGAACTTCCGGCAGATAAGCCAACGCGCCGGGGCTAGGGGATGGAAAAAGGGCGCATTTAACGCTCGCGGAAGGAGAATCGCTGAGAGAAAGAGAGGGAGAGAGAGGGAGAGAGAGAGAGAGAGAGAGAGAGAGAGAGAGAGAGAGAAAGCTCGGCCGATAATCCTCTCGTTTATATTACTTTACCGGCGTGTGCGGTTCCTCCGCTGTGGCATTCTCCGCCGCCGACGTCTTCCTCCCCACCGTCCCGCCTCTCCGTCCACCGCCGCCTCCGAATCACAATAGACCCCTTTCATATTCCTCGGACTGACAAGACGAAGCCGGCCGCGGACTTTGCGCGACGACGCTAATGAAATTTCTGACGCGAGACGCGCCGACCGCAACCGCCGTTTCCGACGGCCGACGACGAAATGGCCGCGCCCAAGTGATCGAATATGATCGGTATCATCCTGAAGTGACGGGTTGATAGAGCGATCAGAAATTCGCTCCTCGATTTCGTTGATTCTGTAGCGGCCAGCTGCATATAATAAAGTTGACGCGTGCTATGCAGACGCTGGAGAGGTTCTAGGACTCAGGCGGCAATTGACGCTATATTTGAGGAACCTGTCAGGTAGAGTAATTAAGACGCCTCGTAAGATTGCCATTAGATTTCATTAGCGACAGCCGCAATAGCTCTCGCAAAGAGTCGTAAAAAAGCCCGAATTTCTAACGGCCTATGGAAATTCCGTTACAGTGCCAAACAAGCGGCAAGTTACTTTCGCGAATTCCCCCTCTTTAGAGGGGAATTCACAAGAGTGGGGGTGCAGAGATACCCCCACCTATCGGCGACTAAAATTTATTAGTGTGTTGACATTTTATTTAAAAAAGAGACAGACTTCAGTCTGCCCTCGTTAAACAGCCAAGCAGTAGGGCCTTAAGAGTAAAGACGATTCAGAGTCAGTCCGGCATACATCACTTTAACCGAACCACCAAACCTTCCTACAATTCTAATCAGGCTCGGAGTTCCGGAAATAACTGTGTAAATCTCAATTTCCGGCAACCGTTACACAGAACCAAAATTCCCGGCAAATATCATTTTCGATTACGGTCCCTTTCTCGGTTCTTCCATCGGATCCGTAACAGTTACTTTCGCATTTCAACGGGTCTCAAACGTGAAGAACAATAACATCGCAAATGCTATTTTTTCGTTTAACAGGAATATTGTTCAGACACTAGACAGGTGGTCGTAACGAGTTTCAGAAGTGTCTAATAAAATTACAGTGATTTCTCTATACATATCGCCAAGGTAAATTATCCCCACTGCCGCGGGGTATACCTCGCGAGGGGCCGCAAAGCTCGAGAGGCCTTAGACACCGAGGACTGTAAACATAAACACGGGTATGTCTCCTGAACGATACACGACGCTGGCAAGACCCGTGTCGTTGACATATATCGAGAATTCTCTATCTCCGGTAACCGTTACAAAGAACCAAAACTCCCGGCGAATATCATTTTCGATTACGGTCCCGTTCTCGGTTCTTCCATCGGATCCGTAACAGTTACTTTCGCAATTCAACGGATCTGAAACGGTTCCAGAATCGACTCCCGTATCGAATTTTGCCGTTCGCTCGATCAATTAAAAGGAATTGCGCCGGCGGATCGAGCGTCGCGGGAATATCTTCGAAAGTGGCCCGGCCGAACGGAGCTGCTCTGAATCCCCATTTGTTTTTCATTATGACGCTCATTCCTCGATGGAGTCCCCGTTCGGTGCAATAATCGAATCATCGCTCTTTCGCCGGCCATTTGCGAGCGCGAATGTTAATCGAATCTCGGCCGCTTCTATCCCTTCCCCTCCCCTTGTCCCGAAAAAGAAATCGATGTCGAGCGTACGGAATTCGATGGAGCGATGGCATCGACGAGAAACGACCAGAGTTGGAAAAGGAAGGGAAGAGAGAGGGGGAGAGAGAGAGAGAGAGAGAGAGAGAGAGAGAGCAACGGAAAAAGAGAAAAGAAAGAAAAAACACGAGAAAAGGGTGGGGGAAGAGGAAAAATCACCGCGAAATGGCTGCGACATCGACGTCTGTGCAACGGCCCTTCGATCGGCGAGCTGAAACGATCGGAGAGAGCACTCTTCGCGCGAAATAGGCGCGGACACCGGTTCCGAGATGCGCAACGGTAGTTGATTTCCGGCAATTGCCAGCTCGGATCGGTCCTTTAACTTCCGGTATTTGTCGAGCTTTCAGTGTCCATTTTCGAGCGCTCGAAAACGCCGCTGACCGAAGATAGGATTTACATTCTCGCGCGATACGTCACCGCGTGTGCGGAACGCTTTAGTTGATTTTGCGGTCTGATACGCGGTCCAGTCGGAAGGGGAACTTCGCCACACATTCACTACCCGCCTGGTCAATTGTACAACTAGAACAATGCCGCTGCACCTTCGCGCATCGTTGCGGCAGGTGCGACGACAACACCCCCTCCCCGTATCCTCTTTCAACCTTTCGTCCCGGCGAATCCCTTCTCAGAGAAATTTTCGGTTTATATATGCAGCATGTTTGAACCGTTCCGAGACCAATTTTTGTTGCAGGGTATCTGTACCTAATATGGGACACCGTAATATCTCGGTAACCAAGCCATAAAATCAGTCGGCACCAAGGCAAAATATTTGTTAAGTTGTCTCTTTTATTAGGTCGTCCCATAAGTTCGTAGATATGTTTATATTATTCACCATTGAAAAGTATTTTAACACGTTAAGTGCTGAATATCGTTCCTAGAGATTCTTACAAAATCAAAGTAACTTAATTAATGAAACCGAGACTAGAAAGTTTAAATGTAATATAGGGGATGCTGTTTTAACCTTTTTAAACTCCGAAGATCTTAATAAAATGCGGTTTATCTGGATATGTCACAATTAAAATGAATGTCTAAACCTAGTCAAAAATCATTGTCGGTCATATGTGACTGACGTGGCAGTTAGCGTCTTAATGAAAAACCTCAGAAATTTTATAGTGACGGTATGATGTCTTTGCCAAAAAGGTCAGAAGAGGTCGTGGAATGAAAGGGTGATTATATATTTTATTTTTAGAATTCAAATGGTACAAGAGTAAACAGCACGAACTTATGGGACGACCTAATATATAAACAGATTTTATACAAACAATCGTTACACAAACGTAACGTAACCCACATTGCATTATATAGTCAGCAATTATTTGGTTCGCAAAGTTCGATGCTCAGGATGCTCAGGAAGTGACAAAAGATTTCGAACAGATGGTCACGTTCTTTGCATGTGCTCGTGTTGTTTAACAATATTGAACATACACATTGCGAAGGAAACTTCTGGGACGATAATTTCGAATATTTTTCAATGAAATTTGACGGTACGTATGTTGTGGTAGAAAAGTTGTCCAGAAATGTCAGGAAATTCCGGGATCGGAACAATGGCGGCGCTTGCCGCTGTCTTTTCATTTTCCTTATCGGGAATTGATCGGCAAAGAAAGTTATGAATGGTGCAGGTGTACGAGATTAGGAGGCCGTTGCGACGGCGTCGTTTCGATCGGGAACTTTTCTCAGCCGACGTTCGAGTAAAAACATAGTGGAACAGTGAAGGAAATTAGGTGGTCTCGTTAAAGTCCCGGTTAATTATTATCACGAAGCTTCGCACTGCCGTGTAGCGTTTCGCCGTGGTTGTTTTGTCGCTGCGTAACGCTACGTAATTGCTACTAAAACGTAATACTCCGCGTATGTTAGGTTCAAGGACCTATCTACTCTGATTATACTTAACCCATTCGGCCATCATAACGAGTCGGACCCGTGGGCGCTTCGTTTGGATCAAAGCGCTACGAGTCGGGATCGTAGCTGGATGTTCATCTCGTATCGAGCTCGTTATTTCGGTCAGGTATGTCGAATTATACACCGACCCGTTTAAATATTACACTTATACGAACTAAAATTGGGGAATGCGTCCTGGAACGCTTGGAACTGAAATTGTTATAAACGGGTACAGTTGCGGACGTTTCTTGTGGATTATAACTGTCATTCTAAAATTAAATGCATCCTATTTGCGGACTGTCAACCTGTTGAGCTCCTTTTTGTGTACGCAGTGAGATCGCGAAAAAGGTGGCTAAGCCTCGGTATTATACTATTTTGAAAGATAAGGAGTCAAATAAACATATAGTGCGCGCAGAAAGTATTTGTCACCCTTTAAAAACGAATAACTTTCTCAAAAATTGGACCAAACAGCAAACTTTGAGACGCTACAAGGATTAAATCACTAGTTAGCGTGTAAATAAGTTTTTATTAAAAGATGTTATTGGGGTCGCAATTTTTAAGTTTCTTGTCTGTGCCTTAGAAAGCGTACAAATACTTTTTACACTGACTGTATGCGCAGAATCATTTCCTTTTCGAGTTACAAGCTTTCCGACATTCACTTGAGGGATTATTGATAATTGTTTCTTTCCTCGATTATGTACGCGGGGCAATAATCTTGTTCTACTATATTTATTACTGCATTATAATTTTTATATGTGTATTGCCAATCCTGTTAGCTTGATATGAAATTTCTGTTTAGAAGAAAACCGTTTATATCTTGAAAAGGACAAGTTTTGAGATTCACGTTTATCTAGAATATGTTTTTAAAGGTTGGTCATATGTTTGGTCGTAATCCCGTATAAGTTTATTAAGTTAGACATACGAAGGATATGCATACAAATGCAGATGCATACGTTCCTCGACTGCTTCAAAATATGGAAAATAAAAATAAATTGGTCATAATCGCACGATTCATTAACAAATTAGATCAAAATGAATCGACCATACGGATGAATATGAATATAAAGTGTTGTATCGGACAGAAGATTGTTCATTCTTGTTTCGAGGTACAGTAGGTTAAACTGTGATCTAAAAACGATGAAACTTGAACAAATTTTTTTGTAACTGTCAAAGTCTTCCTTATAGTGCGATAACTGTGTTAAAAAGCAACTGAAAAATTGAAGACGGATCTGAAAGTAGAGGCTAGAAGCTTTCAGATGATTTTTTAACGATATCGGTACAATAATTTTTGCCGGAGTTAGGAGCACTTGAAATTGACCCAATTTCCCGGGTTCGGTTAGGTGTTCTTTAATTTTTTTTTAGAAGTGTATAAAGTGTTGTATTGGACAGAAGATTGGCATGAGTATTTTAAAAAAGTTTATTCTCTCGTTTCCAGGTACAGAAAGGTTAAACTGTGATCTAAAAACGATCAAAGAAGGTGAAGCCCGCATGATCAGATTACATGAACACCAAAGGAGGTTAAAATATGTAAAAAAAATGTGGCGCAGATTAAAAATCGTGCAAAATAACTCTTAACAGGTCGTACGACCCCTAATGAAAGACTTACGTTCATTAACGGAACTGTTAACAGTGCAGGCAACCGCCGTGACCTTATTACAAAACAAATTTGCGATACTACACGTGCTAACCTAGTAGCAAATGTACAGGAAAACAGTACACTGCAGGTATTGCAGTTCACGAAAATAAACGAACTCCCGAAAAGCATTCTAAAGGGAAAATAACGAAACCAGAAGCAGTACAAGAAACATCGGGTTTTTAAATCCTCTTCCTGGTTCCCACACGTGAAACTGAAAACCACCAAACTCCGCACGTTTAAATACAAGACAAAAGGACTAAGGAAAGATCCCCGGGGGATTATGTAAACGGATTAAAAGAAACAACGATTAGAGAAAGAATAGTAAAACGGGACAGACAAAAAAACTGTAGGACAGCATTTCCGCAGTACCAAGTTCTACCTTTTACTGGCGCTAATAGATTAAATTATAAGTAGACGGCGGATATTTATGTAAAATCAAATTGTTTTGCAACGGTTCTGGGTGTCACGTCCAGTGGTTCGACCGCTCATGAATAAAACAAATAAAACTCCAAATAAAGAATTATTATAACCTATTGTTCAAACTCAATAATTCCACGCGAGGAGAGAAGAATAAATAAGATTAAGATAGGCGTTAAAATTTCTAGGTAGTTAGATAGCGTACAAAACAATTCCAAAAAATGTATCGTCCTGCGAGAGACACAGCAAAGATCGGTTACACCCTGAAAATAAATCGAAAGGGTGTCCAGTTATACTAAGTTCCAAGAAAGGATGCTGACTTCATGGTAGGAGTGACGACACATTAGCTAGAAAATATCAAGAAGAATAGAGGATTAAATTACAAAGTAGAGACTTAAATCAACATCCTATTGAAACAATGGACTGTCCATCTTATAAAAGGGAACCAATCCTTCAAAGATCAATCACTCAATCATAGAGTTTTTTGGTCTACCATAGTGATTCTCTTCAGTTTCAGTAGAGGTTTTAGTGAAAGTTCACAGTTCAGTGAAGGTTTAAAGTTTAGTAGTGAGTTTTAAAGTGGTGAATTGGAATTGGCGAAACCTGCGACCTGCCGCTGCGATCTGTAGAATCTGCGACTGGTAGACTTGCAACAACCAGCATCCTACGACAATTGCGATTAGCGAAGCGATCCTTGTACTCAGCGAACCGGTAAATTAATACTATTGTGATAAAGCGAGATATTTGTAAGCTGTCTCGTTTATGCGATAACTACATCTCTATTTGTAAAATCATATTTAAAACATCTGATTCAGCACTTGGTATCGAATAAATCAATAGTTTTGTTGTTTTTTGGAAAATAAGAATATAAATCGTTTAAACAATCCTCAATTTCCCGAACCGTAGCCCGTGAATGCAGGTAGGTTCAAAACTGCGTCTTGTCCCCTTAAAAATTATAATCCGCCCCTCCTGGGACGTAACGCGAAGCTCGGGAGGCCTTGGACACCGAGGAATGTAAACATGACACGGGTATGTTTCCTGGACGATATATGTCGCTGGCAAGAACCGTGTTGTTGACAGATATCGAGAATTCACTGTATTGGCCATATTTTCTGGTAACTCCTGGCACACCATTGGCGATCCAGGCAGCGTGAAAAGGTACTTACAGGTCTTATCGATCGAAGGGGTTCTTCTCCATCGTCGGCGCTTAATACGCGAAGATTGTTATACAACCGGTTTAATTACACGTTCCAGCAGCGCAGATCTGCGTCGGCACGAGAGCGGCACGCTCCTCGAGCACCCGGCCTCGCCCCAGGGAAACGTTATGGAAATTCTATTTGTTTTTGCGGAGAGATCGCGGCGCATTTCATTTACCCTTCTTAAAATTGCCGCGCGAGAAATTTGCCCCGGGCTGGGGATAGGTCGGGAGCTCCGAGCAATTTTCGACCCGCCAAAGGAGAAGGAATTCTCTCTTTCGGTGGCCGGGAGAACGCTCTCTGGTGGCTGATCTCCTCGCGCGGTCCAAAATTCTCCCCCACCCTCCCTCTCCTCACCTTTTCCCGCTCCCACCGTGAAATACCATTTCCTTTAAGGGGGTATTTAACACATTGAACCTCGAAGTAGAAGAACAAGAGCCTCAGGGCCATATATTTTTATTCTCGGTTTCTCCTAAAAATGTATCAGATTCGTACAATTTTGAAAAGTATCTACCTATACAGGGTGTCTCACTAGACATTACCACCTTGATTTACGTCATTATTATTATTCGAAGTGAACGGTATGTTCTTGTATATTGTATAGTTTCGAGAAATGCACATATCAGTGTTATTACTTTTTTTTGTAGAGGGCGCGTCAAGGACTTATGAAGGTCAGCCCTGTTTTTTTAAAAATGGAACTATATATTTTCTGTGAATTAATTCATACAGCTTTTTATTCTCTATAAAAAAGTATTGGCAATTGACAAAAGTGTTGAAAAACGGTTAGTTTAGGGGATATTTTAATATACTTCGCACTATTCATTCTTGTGTGCCTCCACCGAAATCGCACGTTTATATGCATACAACTTCGATAAATTTCGTCTTGAATCCATTATTTACAATCGTCTTTCACACGATACGATTGGGTTTTCCGAATTATTTTCTTACCAGTCTAAAACGTTAAAAATGTTAGTGGCGCTATAGTTGTACCCCGCAGTGTAGAGCACCTTCGGGTGCAAAGAGTTAATTTGTTTTCGGGCTTGTAGAACGTTCGCGGAGCTGCGGGGTCGTAACGCGAGCGAAATAAGCAGCACGTGCGAACGCGAGACCGCGGGCCACGCATCGAATCGGACACGAAGAAGGAAAGTGGGAACGCTCGGAACGGGAACGGAAAAGGAACCGGGAAACGACGGCATAACAGAGCGGCGCGAAGTGTTCCGCAGAAGGTTTTTATCGTAACTTTTTCGAAAACTCGAGCATTCTCGCGGTAACCGCCAACGGGGCCCGAGAACTTCCTTGATGTTGCTCGAACGCGTTGTCCCAGTCGACTCGCAAACGGTTATTGCCGGCTCTCCCACGGTTCTGCGAAGGAACCAGGACCCCCCCCCCCCCCTCGCGAATCTAATTGTAATTTCATAGTCGCGCGTACCGCTTCCGACAAGCTACATTCGTTAGCGGGCAACTGCTCCGAAAAGTATTTGTACAACGAGCCCCCCGTTTCCCAGGGAAACGCCAATTTTTAGACTGTTACCGCCTCGGGAAACGGATACAGCCTGGACTCGTTTTAACCTTAAACGTCACTGTGTATGGCAACATCCGCACGGTTCTTTCTTTGATGAAATATAATTGTTTTCGAGGCATAATCGAAATCCGCTGAGGTAAACGTCCCCGTGGCTGACCATGTTCCGGTATCAGGACAGTAATACCATTTATTTTTTACCTTACTTGTGAATATAATTCAAAATAAAAATTAGTACTGTAAGGAGGCTCGGAGGCTTGACACGACACGTCGTAATTTGTTGTTTGCTCGCAGGGAACTGTTTATTTAACAAAATCTAAACGTAACATACATTTGTTAACGCAACGCATAAATCAATAAAGTTATATATGACAGACAAACATATGAAACACTCAGTCATCTAAACGGTGGTATAAACATTCTTACAGTACCTTGACGTAGAATCACGCGTTAATATAAATTAAAAGAATCATTACAAAAAATTCAAACTTATTAGGTAAAAATTATTCTTTTGATACATGTGTCATATCTATGAAATCACGCTAATTTATTAAGGGAATATTTCACTATATCCGATATTTTATGTTACGAGAATGAATTAATGAAATAGATATACTTTAATATGTTAATCGTATATTCGAACGTGCAAGAAAATTAATTTTTTTACTATAAAATTATCAGATTTACATGTTGGCACTGTCAGGGGCTTGCGTAACACGTGCAGGCGAATGTGTAATACCTGAAAATTTCGTAAAAAGTGTAATAAGCGATATTCATATATTTCTTTTTTAACCCTCTATGCTCCGAATTTTGTTCCATTGGTAGCTGTCTGCAGACAATTTGCATTTATTTCGATATTTCAAGTTGATGGCGCTGCGAACCGTCATCAATGTTGTTATTGATGATCTCAGAGACATTATATAATTAAGACGTATACGTCATTTTGTGAGAAAATTAAAATGATTTGGTAAAATATCGATATATTCGCATGTGACCTGAAAGTTATAAGGGCCCATAGAGGGTTAAAATAAAAATCTATTTACCAATAATATCGACTTTTTGGACCACTTTCTTGATTTTCTCGGATCACTTAAGTCTCAAGGGGTTGAAACAAGTGCTTAGTGAACCAGAAGACTTGTCGAATCCGAAACCGAACTCGACACGAACAACTAATTTCGTAACGAAGCGGTTGGCAATCATCATGATGTTAAATCGATGATCGTCGGGGGCCAGAAGCAATGATTTAGTCGCAGATCGCGTCAACCGGAGGAATGATATCGACGCGGATCGGTTGGAAGTCCGATTCAGGTAATTGCTGTTCCGCGTAAGATTCTTTTTAATTATTCGTACTGTTAAGTTGATTGGACCGGGAGTGATGGCGACGGCCCGCGAACACGTAGTATCAAAGGGTGAACTTGATGTTGCTAGTGTGAAATGAAACGGTGGCGAGTCCCGTGTATCAAATCGCGTAAATTAGGTCGTCCCGCGATCAATTTCTCGGTATTATTAATAACTCCGGCGTATATTTTCTCCGGTTTTGCTGGGCGCTCTCGCCGGGCACCGGGTAACTTCTACGGCGTTGGGAAACGCTGAGAAGGGGCTAACTTCTATAATGCCGCAAACTGAGTCGGGATCTCGTTTTCAAGTTTCTCCGGGAATGTCTGACGAGTCGCTGGAAAACTGTTCATTCGCGCAGTCGGTCGCGACATTGGTTCGCTTCGGTTTCGAGCGATCCTGATTTTCTCGAGGTTCTGGATCATCCCCCGAGCTACGAGAGAGAGAGAGAGAGAGAGAGAGAGAGAGAGAGAGAGAGAGAGCGGGAGAGAGAGATCCCGTCAATCAAGATAACTACCATTGTTCCAGAAATAACAATCTGTCTTTATCTTATTCTCGCAATTAACCCCTGCCACTCCTAGTCCTTCTTCGATCGAAGGTCTCAGTGCGAACACCGGGCAAGTTTATTTTTTTATGGAATTGAAAACCTTGGGGTAATAACCGGGCGAGTCCATTTTTTAAAGAAATTCTACTGGTTGAAATTTTACACAGTTAAAAAGCAGGTGGTTTTCTTTATTTTACACAGTTTTATATATTCCAGATTATTTGCTGCATAAATTATATAATTTTTAAAATCTGAACGTACCCGGTTTTTGCTGCGAGGCCTTAAATTGCATTTGTTGATGTGAAAAGGGTTAAGAAGGGAATACAGGCAAAATTGAAGAAAACAATTTTTATAATTACAGGCATGGTGATCAAATTATTAGGGCCACAGTACAAAAGATTTATTCTTCAATTGTATCTTGAATAATGTTGCGTACAGTGATGTTAAATGTACATTTGTAATTTTCTTTACAAGTTACACACGATTTAGTTAAAATGATAAGGACTCATTGCAGCTGGACTTTCGTTGAGCACTAAACCTACCAAGCATTAACGGTATCTGGTAAATATTGCCGTCTAAAAATGGCAATCCTAAATTTATTGCGATTGTCTGTAATTTTCAATATAAGAAATGCTTGGACAAGGAAATTTATTTCACTAATTTCCATAAATGAATTTTTATAGTTTCCATAATTGTAAGATATAAATCCGGTCATACTAACCGTGGTAGGTTTAGTGTTAAATCTTAATTGTCTCAAGCCCTTGCACTACGATTTATTTTACGGTTTCAGTGATTGAAACTTTTTTGTAATTCGCAATTTTCGAGAAAAAAGGAGAAAAACTATTGTATGCCTATATGTTCTTCTAATTCTAATTTTATTTCGGTTTATGAGAAATTAATAACATACATATTTATTAAACGCAAGGACTTAATGCAAGATGGTCGACTTATACAAATGGTTCCAATTTTTCCGAGCATTCCAGTAAAAATTCATTCGTAATATATCTCTGTTATCAATACTGTACATAGCAATAGTATTCTCCAAAGTCCTGAAACGTTGCAATTGTTGATATTTATTTTTCTCCACTGTACATAATCTAATTATCTTCGACAATCACCATCCTGGTTCGTTACACAGCGAGTGTGTAAACACACGTCCATAAACAATGCGTGTGCAGATAGTACAGAGCGGTTGACCCCAAGTGTTAACATCCGATATTTACAAATCAATTAACGATATCGAATTGATACATTTTTCAAAATTCATTAAATCAAAAATTCATCACACCAAAAAAATATTTAAAACTATTTCAAGCGTAAAACCCGAACGATCGATTTAATCTTGGAAATTGATACTTTCCATCTTTGAAAAGCGTTTCGCACAGAAGTTAGTCAATCTAGTTATGAGTATGCGAATATATAAAAACTTCATTGCCGTTCCATTTGAGAAATTTAAGTCGCCCTTCGTATTTTATATTCCGAACGGCGAAGTGTTTTTATTTATATATTGTAGCAGGACCATTGGAACGATAAGTTTTACAAAATTGAAAAGTTGGCTAGATTTTTATACGAACTCTTGTTACATCGGAGTCTGCTGTGGATCTAGATTAATTAAAATGTCTGTCGGTTGCTAAACTTTTTTACTTGTTGCTGGTACTAATGCACACACAAAAAATAAAGTTCGAAACAGATTTTCTCAGTGAACAAAAGCGAATCTGGATTGATTCCGCTCTGTCTACATGGTACGTAATTATTGTGAATTTTTTAAAAGGGGGTCTATTGGGTGTTACAATTCCAAAGTTAATATACCTATTAATTAATATTGGAAGAATATAAAAAGTCTAGTTTCTAGAAGAATTTTTGGTCCGCTAAATGGTCAATTTAATCTGCGAAGAAGTAAATTTAATAAGGGTTAACCCTTGCCCTGCAATATCGAAATAAAATTCTATTTTGGCGCTATTAGTGTATATGCTATTGAAGAACATACAGGCATGCAATGGATATAAATTTTCTCCTTTTTTCTAGGAAATTACGAATTTCAAAAAAAGTTTTAATCATTGAGTTCACAAGTGGTTAATTTTGAGTGCAAGACCTGTAGTAAACACGACTCGACGAAGTTTGTTGCTATAACAAGCTCCTCTGCGAAAGAAATTCCTCCACTTTCGACGAATTTTAAACTTTGCAATCACATCCATTGATGTCTTATAGAATATTTTATATGGTTCATCTCTCAAAAACCGCATCCAGCATATTTTTAACCAATATTGTTTCTCCGTTGGAATTCTTTACCCTTTTAAAAATTGCGTCCTCCAAAAATTTTGTTGATGTGAAATCCTCTTGTTTCATTTCATTTAGAACAAAGTTATTACCTTTCCGCTACTTTTTGATAGTGTCCCCCGGACATTAGCGTTAATCTCTCTCTACCGTTTGAAATGCTAGCTATCCATTTTTGTTATAAATACATAAAATCCACAGATCCAATGTTCACAATTAAACTCGAATTACAAAATGGCCATATCTATTTGCGAATAAAATTTCAGCGGCGGCGCTCGTTTCGAGGGGCCGTGTGAAAATGCTTTCCTGCGAAACGCATCGAAAATCGACATCAACGGCAGACACACCTGGAAAACGAGCCGTCACCTAAACAAATAGGATCCGAAGACAATTCCGTTGCTCTTTGAATATCGGAAGGCACGCATCGAGTTTTGCCGAGCTGTTGCAGCACGGGTGAAGTGATTCCGGAAAAGTCCTAGGTGTTAGTTTTCCTAGAAAAGGAGACTCAAACAATCTCGCGCAAATTAAACTAAAATCCGTGCGATTAAACTAACACTAACATTAAACTAACACTGCCTAATCTAAGCGACGTTGGACGCCTAGTGGACGGAAGTAAGAAACGGTGGGCCGAAATAGAAACATTTTCGAACTAGAACTATCGACAGCGTAAAAACCGTAAAATCAAGGTGTTAATTTGGAGTGCAGGACACAACTCGACGAAGTTTGTTCCTATAACAAGCCCCTCCGCTTGAAAAGAAGGTCCTCCACTTTCGACGGCCGATCGCGCGACGAATCGCGCCACGAGGTCGTTAGCTTCCGAGTGTACTGTTATGCGAGACAGCCAGTAATACTTATCTGTCAGAATAGATAAGTTAGATAAATAGATGAGTCAGAACTCACAGGATTTCTCATGAACTAGACTAAGGCAAATTACTCACCGGTACAGAGATTTCAGATTGAAGTCCAATCCTGCGAAAACTCCAACCACCAAACTCCCATAACCAAATGTACCCTTATATAAGGCCCTGCGAAAGGGCAGTCAGAGAGTCAGACAGAGAGAGAAGGAGTTACAAGCAACCAGTCAGTCGACTCGTGTATTATTAAGTTATTCGTCTTGTACAAAATCGCTTCGTTTCCTTGCTTGGCGACCTATTCCCAAATAAACCTAAGTTGTGCTGGAAGACTTTCGAGTTTATTCGAGGATTCTCTTCATCTACCCCTTCCTACGGCATAACAGTACATCCGACACGATCGTCGCGACGGTCACTCGGACGACCATAAAATTTCGCTGTCAGACGCGAGTAACGAAGGCCCGTCGCGTATTCGCGACATCATTTCCACAGAAATCCAGCATCGAGCGGCTCCTAAAGCGGTAACGAAGCATTCCAGTGCCGGGCCGCGACGGTAAGGGAAAAGGAAAAATAGGAAAAAAGTAATAGAAGAAAGGAAAAGACATAGGCCGTAAGCGGACAGTAATGAACGCGTGGCTGGCGCGTGATACAAAGAGGAAAAGGCGTGGGAGAGAAAGAGAGTGTCGAGCGGAGGGACGAGAGAAAAGGAGCCGACAGGGGTGAAAGAAAGAAATATCAGAACTCTGTCGCGCGGAACCGGCGAAACTTGTCGTTTCTGATCCCTTCCGCTTTATGCGACGAAACCGGGTCAAGAAAATGCAGCGGAAAAATTCGTCTCTGCCTACGTAGACGCGGGAGATTTTCCTCGGGAAGTGAGTAGAAACTGGGCCGGGCCTGCCTCGTTATCGAATACTCACGTTCTATTTTCTCGTTCCTCTGTCGGTGGCGCTGCGGGGGGTGGGTGGCTGGTTGGACGGCGGGTCTGGAGAGTACGGGGTTGGAAAAGCGAAGGGGTGCGGGAAACGGTAGAAAATAGAGAAAGAAAGGGGAGAGGATGGTAAAGGATGCCGTGGCAGGAGAAGACCTTCGGCCAGAAAAATATTCTCGGCTCTCCTTTGAGTTCGCCGCGAGAAATTCAAGGAACGTCGAGGAACGAGAGGACGACGAGAGACTGCGGAAGAGGAAGAAAGACAGAGACACAGCCAGGGAAAGAGAAATAGAGAGAGAGAGAGAGGGTGGTTGGAAAACGGCTCGATGAGGTGGGGTGAGGAAGGGAGGGAGAGGGGGGAGTGGTGGCGGCTCTAACAAGACGTTGCGATTCGAGATAAGACGGGGCGGTTTGCTTATGCCGTGGCCTCTCTCGTCGAGGCGCTCGCCTAACCCAACAGCTTCATCACGCGCTTGATAAACGAGGCGGCCAGGCGCTGGCTTGGGAGAAATCTAACCGCTCTTCTATCCAAGGTATCCGGCTATCGGGCGGAGAGCCGGCTGCAGGGGTGGTGGTCAGCAAAGCCACGAGGGTGGCGCGAGCAACGGCGAAGATCGGTAACATGCGATCGAGGCGATGCCGGGCCGCTTCGAGTATGTTCTTCGTTCTCGGCGCAGCGGCGTGCACCGATCCGCTCCGGTCCGCTCGATTCAGCTTCCCTTCGGTCGACCGTATGCACACACGATTGCATGCGGTTGCATGTCGGGATGCGCACTCGAACGAGTGAATGATGGATCGAACCGGGCCACCATTCTCCTAACCAGCAGCAGCAGCAGCAGCAGTAAGAGCTACCTCCGCAATGGCCATTCTATCGTTATCGTCCGGAGATAACGTTACAGCTTGAACCGCTGACTTCCACGGCCTACGTCAGTCGAGATAGAGCATGGCTCGTCCTGTTACTCTCTTCTTCTTTCTTCGAGGCTCTCTTCTCCGAACCCACGCCCCGCCCCCCTCTACCAGCTTTCAGACGCGCACACCTCTCTCCGCACGCAGGTAGTTCCTTTCTTCGTCACCTTCGTGATACCGAAGCCACGCGAGCCGTCGAACCGTATTGTTATGGGGCCGCCGGGAATGCTCTTCTTTCGTCTCGAGTGAAAATCCATATCCACGGAGCTGGAACTCCGTCGGCTTATCACGGCGCATCGCTCGCGTGGTTCGCGTGGGCTCGGGGAAAGACGGGCGTCCATTTCACGTCTTATCGCAGCCTAGAAGGCGAAGGATCCACTTCGCCCTCGTCTCCCAACCCCCCGTGCTCCTGCTCCGCAGGCCTAGCTATTTTCGCGACCCCTCGGAAATACCCCCGATCGAATCGACACCCTTCGTCGAGGATGCATCCTACCGCTCGCTTCCACTTCCGTGGTTTTAATTCGCCGTGTTATCGCGAGAACTCCGAGGGCCGAGGGGATCCCGCGATCTCTTTGGTTCAGCTGGAATTAACCATCGGCTGAGAGGCGGAGTGTCTTTAGCACCCCATAAATCTTTCCAGCCCTTTTGCTAACGAAACGACGCGACGCGACGCGAAGGTTGAACCGTCGTCGCAGGGACGTTCGAGCAGCTAATGACGCGCGGCGGGTTCCTCGTCGAATTGGAAATCACGATAACCGACGAGACAGGCTGGAAAGTGAAATGATTTTGAAACTTTAAGTAAGAGTGGAGCTTGTCGTTCGTAATACTGTTGCGAAGTAAGAGCTGTTTAGTCGATTACTAGACAGCGGATCGTTACGCAAGATGCGAAATGTTCTGCATCATTTTTTGAGAAACAGCAGCCAAGGAAAAAGTTCTTTCTGTGTTTAACAATTTTAGCAAGCTGGACATTGTACCGGGGACCAAAATTAACAGTTATTCTACAATTTTCTACGATAAAAATCATTAATAAACAGTTGATTATTATTGAAATTTAAGATAATTTACACAAAATATAAAGAAAAAAGTTCGAAGAACAAAATGATTAAAAGATATCGATTTTTATACTTTTTGCTTACAAAGAATTAGAATTACAAGTTATTAGTGTCCAAACTATTGGATCCTCCTCGATAACTGTTATCGATGAAGAAAGACTGTTTCGATTGCTCAAAGCATTTATCGATGATCGAATTTCTTTTCACTTGTTCATAACGTTTGAAATGCTACCTATCCTTTTTTGTTATGAATACATAAAATCCACAGTTCAATGGTCACAATTAAAGTCGAATTATAAAATGGCCATATCTATCTGCGAATAAAATTTCAGTGGCGGCGATTGTTCCGTGGGGGCGTGTGAAAATACTTTCCTACGAAACGCATCCAAAATCGACATAAACGGCAGACACAGCTGGAAAACGAGCCGTCACCTAAACAAATAGGATCCGAAGACAATTTAATTGCTCTTTGAACATCAGAAGGCACGCGTCGAGTTTTGCCGAGCTGTTGCAGCGCGGGTAAAGTGATTCCGGAAAAGTCCTAGTTTTTAGTTTTCCTAGAAAAGGAAACTCAAACAATCTCGCGCTTGTCATGATCAACGAAATCCGTGCGATTAAACCACTGCCTAATCTCGAAGCGACGTTGGACCCTGAGTGGACGCAAGTATGAAACGGTGGGCCGAAATAGAAACATTTTCGAGCTAGAACTACCGACATCATTCGGAGGTGGTTTTGATTTTCTCAGCATTTTTATCGCACCGCTTCGAAATTTAATACTCGATTTATCCGGCAGAAATTTATCGTAATGTTTCGGCCGCTAAATAAACTGCTGTCGAGTCACGCAGCGCACGCATTAGTACCGATAGGAAACATGCGTTGTTCGTGTCGCGGAATAAATCCGCGCGAATCACGCGGCCGGCATTTAAGCGTTCAACAAAAACCCGTTACCGATTTCGCTACGACTCATTGCGAATTTAACCGGTTAATTAAACAACCGGCGACCGTCACGGCCTCTTTTTATAAATACCGGGCGAATTTATTTCGTTAGGAATTAGCACAGGGACGCTCTCAATTCAGTATGCTGTTTCATTAAAAAAAAAGAGGTCAAACGTTTATTCATTTATGTTTCACGCACAACCAATTGAATTGAATATTTAGAAATCGAACTCGCCGAAACGTGTCTGTCGTTGTCCAAAAATACGAGAGCTCTCGTGGCGCGGCCGTCAAGTAGAAAAGGTCGACATTACTCGGACATCTACGGTAAAGGGCTGATGTATACTGGCGGTAAAACGGCTGATGTATGTTGCTCTGTAACAATAACAAGATCTATGATAATTGTTGCAATATGTATATCAATGAAGAAGTTTATTCGAAAAGTTTTCTATATTTATATTTTTATAATATTAGGGGTACCCGTAAGTGATCAATTATTTGCAAAGAATTTATTTTGCCTTTAGTTCTGTACCGATCGTTGAAGAAGAACAACGTATTCTCTTACAGTTTTCGGTAAAGCAGCCTGTGTTCAAAATATTCTAAAAAGTGTAATTTTCTTTTGCAACCCTGCAATAAAATGGCGGCGTCCGTACCTTCCGAGGATCACATTCGTTATTGCATACTTTTTCATTTCCATGCGGTATTTAATGCAACGGTAACAACAAAGAAAACTTGCGATGTTTACGGAGATGTATTGAAGGTCAACAAGTGTCAAAGTTGGTTCAGAAGGTTTGCTGCTGGTGATTGTGATCTCTCAGACAGGCTTCGAAGTGGACGACTAGTTGAATTAGATAATGACACCCTAAAATCTCTAGTGAATGCTGATCCAAAATTAAGTATACAAGAATTATCGAGAAACCTTGGGTTCACATGGTCAACTATACAAAGACACCTACACGAAATGGGAAAATCATATAGGCAAGGAATATGGATACCGCATCAATTATCTGAGACCAGCAAGAATATTCGTCGATCAATTTGCACTTTATTGCTATCCAGATTTCGTAGAGATCCATCTCTTAGCAGAATTGTTACCGGAGATGAAAAATGGAATCTTTATGATAACAGGAAACGTCCCAAGCAATGGGTTTCTGCAGATCAAACCGAAATATGAACCCCTAAACCTAGCTTATCACTTAGAAAGGTGTTACATTTGGTGGGACTATCGTGGCGTAATTCACTTTGACTTGTTGAAACCTGGTGAAACAGTTACTGGTAAGTTGTATTGACAGCAATTACAACGGCTGTATTCAGAACTACTGAAAAAGAGGGCATCTTTAGGCCACAGAAAATGTGTAATACTGCAAATTGGCAATGCCCAGTCCCATACAGCGAAACTCACTCAGGAAAAAATCAAAGAATTGCAATGGGAAGTTTTACCGCATCCCCCGTACTCACCGAATATTGCTCCCTCTGACTATAATATTTTCAGATCTCTGGAGCATTATTTAAGAAATTAAACATTCACTTCGGTAGAAGATGTAAGGGGACACCTTGAGTCATATTTTGCTTCACGAACCCTAGATTTCTGTAAGAGAGGGATTGAAAATTTTCTGGAAAGATGGCAAACTGTCCTTGATAATAATGGAGATTATATAATAAATTAGGAAATAAAAACTTGAATTCACTACAAAGTTTGTTTTAGATTTCAAAATAATTGATGGTCCCCCTAATATTTATAATTATAGTTATTCAGCGTTAGTCAATCATGATTGAGGAAGAACAGCGCCGGCGAAAACTATGTTATGCAGACTTACGAGCACGTTCGCTGTGCAGATTAGGAGGAGCCTGGCAGTTTGGTGCTAGGGGTCTTTTTCACGCAAACCTCGACGGTGTCGTCGTTGAAATACATCTTGCATTTGGAAACGGAGGAACAGGGACACTCATCGTCACCTCCTTCTGATCCATTGCAGCAAGGTACAACACTTGGAAGATCGCATAATTTGCGAACTCTATCGAAACACCATACGGTATCCTTGATTCTCGGGCAGTTCAATAACTCCTTCGTTCCTGCCTTGCACTCATAGTACTTGTGACAGTCACCCTCGTAGGCTACATTCACTATCTCGCCATCTCCTATATTTTCTGGACAATCTTCTGCCTCAGAAAGAGCTATCACAGCGGCTACAACGGCCAACAAGCATAACCTTGGATCTTAACAGTTAAAGAACATTACAAATGAATTAGTACCGCAAGATTTTCTATAGAGTCAGTCACACAATTGATAGCACACACTTCAAATCAGAAGAACTCTTTTTATAAATCGACCGAGCGACTTCAGTTTGCCTGACAACCTAGATAAATTAGTTTTCTAGATAGTGTGCAGTGAAAAAGCGTTCAGTCTGAAGTACGAAAGAAATAGTAAAAGTTGCTTCTCACTACATTTTTATTTGGGCTTCTAACGAAACTTTAAAACGCGTGTGTCGTGGGTTCATATCCGTTATGCTGAAAACTTCATCGAAATTCTATTTCGTGTATTACGAGTCGCTTATCAATCATGACTGCACGTTATAAACACTATTTTTCCAAAACATTTACCGACGTGTTTTTGACCTCTTCCTGAATTAAATGAGCCCAAAAACGGCACAATTTGGATCGTATTTGCTTGTTCGATGGACGATTTAGTAGAATCTCGATTATCCGAATCGATGACACCTAGATTCTCCATTATCCGAATACAACATTCAATTGTACAAATCAGCATAGACTCTACTTATCGAGTTAACTGTTCTATTATCCGACGACTCATATTCCTCTAATTAGTACGGATAATGGAGGTTCTACTATATCGCGAATTAAACAGGTGAACGTGCTCCAAATTGTGTCGTGTTTCGTATCGTTTCAATCAGAGAAATGTCGCGAACGCGCTGGTAAAACCTCCATTAAAAATAAAAAATACCCACTAAAAACGAAAGAGTTTCGTCACGTTAAACAGAATATCTGATGAAATATATTCGCTTTCCAGTGGAACGTGAAGAGCTCTGCGCGATCTGATTATTGATTTCGTTGGACCGTTTTGAATAATTGTCTAACAGTGCGAGTACTTACACTTCATGGCGAATGACGATCCGTTTCCGTGATTTTGGTACAAGGTACAACTGACTGGCAACTCTAGATCCATATGCGAAAGGAATGATTTTTATACACTGTCAGAAAGTCTTATCGGGGACCGGTTATGGGGATTTGTCAGATGGAAGTCGACGTATACGCAGTTTGGACAGCTGTTCACATAAGCCATGCGAACACACCTGGTTTCTATTAACACTAAACGTACCGAGTTATAAACGTAACAGGTACATGTTGCCTTATAAAAATAACAAGATTTAATTTATTTAGACTTTCCGCGGTTCTCACTGCAATGCATGCTCTACTAAAGGTATTTATTCAATCATTGCTCATGAAAGCATCTTTATAATTTCAAAATTTGTCGAATAAACAATCTAGAACCGGTCATTTGACCGGTGGTGGTACGCTTAGCGTTAATTAATCGAGCGAAAATCCGTTCGCCGGGAACGCTATGTATACATTTCGTTTGTATTTCCATTGTCTTCCAGATACTTAATAGATACTCGGGTCTCAGCACGATAACCGAAAACAATTTGCATACACGCGTGGTCCCACTATAGTGGATCTATGGTCGATACATGTTCCTCAAGGAATCCGAATTACATTAATTTTGGGAACCGACAGGTATAATTCGATGCCAGTCGTTTTTCTCAAATAGTCAACGGCGAAGGTGTTAGGCGGATGATACTAATTTCCTTTGTTTATCTTTGAATAAGCTGCTACGATTCAAGCATCCTCTGCTTATCTTTCAATAGACCGTTAATTAACAGGCGATTATACATAACTCGTGGAAATTTCGACAACTTATATTTGCGTAGAGACTGTCAATGCAGGTGTTCAAAATGACGACTTCGGGTACCCTTGTTGATGATAAAACGGAATCTTCGTGTACCTTAAAATATACTAACAAGGGAACATATTCAAGTGCGACACGCCGATTTTGATGAAACTTATGGGAGCTATAGTTCTTTGAAAAATATTTGACACGTATTTTTTTTT